>NC_069467.1:22151926-22186926 GCF_026875155.1 Cherax quadricarinatus
CCCCATTGCCTATGCTCTCATTAGCCCATCTATCCTCCAATAGCTGTTTATATCTTACCCTAACTGCCTCCTCTTTTAGTTTATAAACCTTCACCTCTCTCTTCCCTGATGCTTCTATTCTCCTTGTATCCCATCTACCTTTTACTCTCAGTGTAGCTACAACTAGAAAGTGATCTGATATATCTGTGGCCCCTCTATAAACATGTACATCCTGAAGTCTACTCAACAGTCTTTTATCTACCAATACATAATCCAACAAACTACTGTCATTTCGCCCTACATCATATCGTGTATACTTATTTATCCTCTTTTCTTAAAATATGTATTACCTATAAACTAAACCCTTTCTATACAAAGTTCAATCAAAGGGCTCCCATTATCATTTACACCTGGCACCCCAAACTTACCTACCACACCCTCTCTAAAAGTTTCTCCTACTTTAGCATTCAAGTCCCTACCACAATTACTCTCACTTGGTTCAAAGGCTCCTATACATTCACTTAACATCTCCCAAAATCTCTCTCTCTCCTCTGCATTCCTCTCTTCTCCAGGTGCATACACGCTTATTATGACCCACTTCTCGCATCCAACCTTTACTTTAATCCACATAATTCTTGAATTTACACATTCATATTCTCTTTTCTCCTTCCATAACTGATCATTTAACATTACTGCTACCCCTTCCTTTGCTCTAACTCTCTCAGATACTCCAGATTTAATCCCATTTATTTCCCCCACTGAAACTCTCCTACCCCCTTCAGCTTTGTTTCGCTTAGGGCCAGGACATCCAACTTCTTTTCATTCATAACATCAGCAATCATCTGTTTCTTGTCATCCGCACTACATCCACGCACATTTAAGCAACCCAGTTTTATAAAGTTTTTCTTCTTCTCTTTTTTAGTAATTGTATACAGGAGAAGGGGTTACTAGCCCATTGCTCCCGGCATTTTAGTCGCCTCATACGACACGCATGGCTTACGGAGGAAAGATTCTTTTCCACTTCCCCATGGACAATAGAAGAAATAAAAAAGAACAAGAGCTATTTAGAAAAAGGAGAAAAACCTAGATGTATGTATATATATATATGCATGTGCGTGTAAGTAGGAGTAGCAAGATATCCCTGTTATCTTAGCGTGTTTATGAGACAGAAAAAGAAACCAGCAATCCTACCCTCATGCAAAACAGTTACAGGTTTTTGTTTCACAGTCATCTGGCAGGACGGTAGTACTTCCCTGGGTGGTTGCTGTCTACCAACTACTATATATATATATGTATATATATATATATATATATATATATATATATATGTATATATATATATATATATATATATATATATATATATATATATATATATGTATATATATATATATATATATATATATATATATATATATATATATATTATATATATATATATATATATATATATATATATATATAATGTACACACACACAAAGCAATAAATGACATGCCCATGCACTCATCCCCAGGCCCAGACTCGTGAAACTCCGTGTTCACTAAGAACTGCAAGAAACCCCTTTCACAATCATTAACTATTCCATGGAGAAGGAGCATGGACACGGATCATCCCACATTCACTTAAAACAACAGATATAGCCCCACTCCACAAGGGTGACAGTAAAGCAAGTGTAAAAAATTACAGACCGATTGCACTAACGTCCCACATCATAAAATTTTTTGAAAGGGTTTTAAGAAGGAAGATCGCCAACCACTTGGATACCCATCAATTGCACAACCCAGGGCAGCATGGGTTTATAGCAGGTCGCTCCTGCCTCTCACAGCTACTGGATCACTATGACATGGTCTTGGATGCACTGGAGAACAAAATGCAGATATAGTACACACAGACTTTGCGAAAGCCTTCGAGAAGTGAGATCATGGCGTAATAACACACAAAATGCTTGATAAAGGAATAACAGCTAAAGTTAGTAGATGGATCTATAACATAACTTCCTAACAAATATAACACAAAGAGGAGAAGTAGTACACAGAGTAAAGTCAGAGGCGGCTACAGTGAAAAGCTCTGTTCCACAAGGTACAATACTTGCCTCCATCCTTTTCCTCATCTTCATATTTGACATAGACAGAGATCTAAGCCAATTCCATGTCCTCCTTTGCTGATGATATCAACATTTGTATAACAGTGTCATCCATCGAGGACACTGCAAACCTCCAAGTGGACATTAACCAAGTCTCTAAAAGGGCGTCAGAAAAAAATATAGTGTTCAATGAAGACAAATTTCAATTACTCAGCTATGGAAAATAGGAGGAAATAAAAACTGTATTGGAGTATAAAACAAATTCAAGTCACACAATAGAGCGAAAACTAATGTGAAGGACCTGGGAGTGGTAATGTCAGAGAATCTCATTTTCAAAGATCACAACGATGTATCTACCACATCTGCTAGGAAAATGATAGGATGGATAATGAGAACATTCAAAACTAGTGATGCCAAACCAGTGATGATTCTTTTCAAATCTCTTGTTCTCTCTAGGCCGGAATACTGCTGTACAGTGTACACTAACAGCCCCTTTTAAGGCAGGCGAAATTGCAAACCTGGAGAATATACAGAGAACCTTTACTGCACGTATAAGTACCATAAAGTACCTAAATTACTGGAAATGGTTAAAGGCCCTCGACCTGTACTCCTTGGAACACAGGTGAGAAAGATACATGATAATATAAACCTGGAAAATTTAGGACTAGTCCCAAATCTACACATCGAAATGACTCTCTACGAAAGCAAAAGACTCGTCAGGTGGTGCAACATCTCCCCACCGAAAAGCAGGGGCGTCATGAGCATGCTAAGAAACTACACAATAAGTGTCAGGCGCCCAAGACCGTTTAACTGCTTCCCAGCATACATAAGGGGGATTACCAATAGACCCCCTAGCTGTTTTCAAGAGGGAGCTGGACAGACACCTAAAGTCAGTACCTGACCAGCGAGGCTGTAGTTCGTACGTCGGTCTGCGTGCGGATAGCAGTAACAGCCTGGTTGATCAGGCCCTGATCCACTGCAAGGCCTGGTCATGGACCGGGTCGTAACGGCGTTGACCCTCGGAATACCCTCCGGGTATATATAAAGTCTGCACCACAGTGCCAAACCCATGATTTCGATTCGATTCGATTCTTATGACCAGAGTCTTTGGTAAGATGGGTAAGAAAGGATGGGTAATGATAGAAATATTGGAAAAGGGTGGGAGGGGGGAGTGAGGTAGGATATAAAAGGTAAGTGGCCCAACCACTTTGGTGCAATTTAAAAAGTGTATGTGAAATAATAGAATATTCTTGAAGGGGTATAATACTAACCAATCAGAGTCACATAGATATAGCAGATATATAGGTACATGACTCTGAATTATTGTATATCTATACAAGTTGCATTTTTTTTGTGCGATTGCATAACGAATATTTAAACGACAAGACAAGGCGGTAATCTGGACAGTTCGTAAAGAATTACTTGATACCTTAGCTTCTTTCAAGGTGGTGTCCCGCCATAGTAAATGTAGCATATTTATAACAGTAGATGTAGAAGTAAAAGTGTTATACAAGATGTCTCCCTAATTGGGGGCGATAATTTTCTTAGTAGACATAGAAGGGTTCTGGTGTTACCCAATCATCTTCATCTGCAGGGAGGTTGCTCAAGATCATTGGTCGATGGTAATCGTCTTTATGGATGAAGCGACGCACCCTCTGTGGGAGAGTCATTCTTTAGGTCCTGTGAGGAGGAGCATTAATGATATAGTCAGTGGTATTTTCAACTTGGAGAGGATGTTCTCTATCTGGTATGTAGAGTTCTTGCATTGTATAGAGCTGTCTCTTCAGCGTATCAAGGAGTAATTAAGGCAGTAATATCCTGTTGTACGTGTAAATCTGCCATTTTGACTCTGTCTCTCCTCCTGGTACCCGTAATAAAGCGGAGAGCTCTATTCTGGACCCGTTGCAACTTTAACATGTTGGTCTTTATTGTTAACGACATTGGGACACATGGGTATTCGAGTATTGGTCTTATCATCATTTTATACAGATGTTTTTTGACATGTGAAGGGGATTGATTAAATCTAAAGAGAATGCTAAGACCGGCTTTGGCTATGTTGATCTTTTTATTGACGTGAGATGTTGAGTGGAGCAGCCTGTCTATTTCATATCCCAAGATCTTGTTAGGATTTCTAATGGCTACAGGTGTACCTCTGATGGAGATACCCATGATGATTCTCTTCAAATTGTTTGTTCTCTCTAGGCTGGAACAGTGCTGTACACTACCGGTCCCTTTCAAGGCAGGCAAAATTGCAGACCTGGAGAATATACAAAGAACTTTCAATGTACGTATAAGCACAATAAAGTACCTAAATTACTGGGAACAGTTGAAGTCCCTTGACCTGTACTCCTTGGAACGCAGGCAAGAAAGATACATGATAATATACACTTGGAAAATCTTAAGAAGGACTAGTCCCAAATCCGCACATGGAAATCACTCCCTACGAAAGCAAAAGACTCGGCAGGAGGTGCAACATCCTTCCAGTGAAAAGCACGGGCGCCACGAGTACGTTAAGAGACAAAATAAGTGTCAGGGGCCCAAGACTGTTCAGCTGCCTCCCAGCATACATAAGGGGGATTACCAGTTGACCTCTGGCTGTCTTCAAGGAGCTGGACAAGCACCTAGTCAGTTCCGGACCAACCGGGCTGTGGTTTGTAGTCGGCTTGCGTGAGGCCAGCAGTAACAGCCTGGTTGATCAGGCCCTGAGCCACCGCAGAGCCTGGTCATGGACCGGGCTGTAGGGACGTTGACCCCCGAAAAACACCTTCCAGGTGTACTCCAGGTAAAACACAATATCTATAATTATAACATTAGACTTGCAGTTATAGCATCAGACCTGCAGTTATAGCACCAGACATGCAGTTATAACACCAGACCTGCAGTTATAATACCAGACCTGCAGTTATAACAACAGGAACAAAGTGCACTATTACTCAAAAATCGAAGAATACAAAAACAATCCTAGAAAGCACTGAGGTATAGACATATACCTGTAGATGGCTCTAACATAGTGTTAAATATTCATAACAAGGTATGCCACGAAACAACTAAAGTGACATATTGTTTCAGTTCGTTCTACACAACTATTGCGTCAATATTAATAAACTGTTTGTTGCATCAAAAACCTCCAATAGAGACTCCAGTAATTTTTAAACTTCTCGGCTACAGATGTCCATAACGTTTTAGGCAACCTGCCCTTTCCAAAGAAATTCTACACTGAGAGAATAAGAACTCGAACAGCAGTGGGAAAAATTTAGAGGTTAGTTGCCGGTGTTGAGGGACCGGGAAGGAAATACTGATTGGGGAAACCTGCGAGGAAATGAGCTGGGAGGTGAAAGACCTGGAGGGGGCGAATTGGTTGGAAAGGTACCGGGAGAGGATCAGGAGAAAGGAGGATTGGAACCGGTGGAGATACTGGTGGGAACGGTTCTAGTGAAAGGAGTATACCTGGAGAGGGTTTCGGGGGTCAACGCCCCCGCGGCCCAGTCTGAGACCGTCTGATCAACCAGGCTGTTACTGCTGGTCGCACGCAAACTGAAGTACGAACCCCAGCCCGGCTGGTCAGGTACTGACTTTAGGTGCCTGTCCAGTGCCTTCTTGAAGACAGCCAGGGGTCTATTGGTAATACCCCTTATGTATGCAGGGAGGCATACATAACTTATTGTGTTGTCTCTGTACTCGTGGCGCCCCTGCTTTTCATTGGGGAGGGAGAAGTGTTAAGTTTGTTGGGGGCAGGGAGTGATTGGAGGGATAGAGATTGAGAGAATAAAATCCTTGTTTCCACAGAAGCTTACAATGATTACAAAAATAAGTGGCATGGATTAACAGCGTAATACAAAACCACTGACTATACAGAGCGTTTCGGGCATTCTACAATACCTTATAATTAAGGCTTAAATTTATTTAACAATGCATATCTAAGGTTTAGATTGCCTAAGTGCTAAATGTAATATATGCCGATATGGACAGATGGTAATCTAAACTGGACTATCAATTTCGGATACAATAATAATTGCGTGGCCGGAATATAATGGTGTGACTGATACATGAGCATAAATGCTAATTATGTCTGGAGAACAGGTTACAATAGGAATTTTAGGGACTGGGAGATTCGAGGGGATGGTGCTGGAAGGGAAGGACAGAAGGACCAGGGGTGATTTGATTACGACGTACAAAATACTGAGAGGAAGCCTTAAAGTAATCAGGAAGCGGAACGACTTAAGCAGTGAAGTAGTAGAGGCAGGGTCCATACATAGCTTCAGGAATAGTATATGATTAGGCTCACATAGCAAGGAGAGTGACTCAGTAGCGGCCAGCGGAGAGGCGGTAACAGAAGCCACCATTCATAGATGAGAATAAATGAATGAGTACAAGAGATGCTGATTATGCCATGCCACTACTTGCTCTTGTGTCAAACTGGAAGCTTAGAGGGTCAGAAAAATTGCAGAACGAAGCAATGAGGATGCTCACGTACTGCCAAAATTCTAAACGTGGGGTAAGAACTTAATATCCCAAACATCAGAGATCATGTCACTGAAAGAAATGTCCTCATTGGGTCAATATGCTCAGGCTAGTCCATTCAAACCCATGTACAAAAGCTCTCCAAACTTTCTTCAGCACCGGTGAGCGCTCCTCCATATGGATCATAAAAACTGGAAGTGACCTCCTCATGAACCAGATACATGATCAAGGCAACAGCGACACTTCCCCGATCCAAACCTCTATCCCTCCTTCACCCCCCTAAAAAGAAAATCTTAAATCACAGTCAAAGCTTCGCTTTGAAGCTAAACAGGATGCCGAAGCTGTATTGATGCCTTAGTCACACAACACACTATTTCACAAATTATGTATGTTAATGGCTGTGTTCGCCAATCAACTGGTGCAGCTGGTAGTGCTGCAGTTGTCATACCGAGTCATGGCTCTCATAAAGAAATTAGAGCACACATCAAAAACTGGGCCTCTACCCTTGCCATATTCCTCGCACTCAGATGCGTCAATGTATCATACAAAAGATTGACACTTTAGATAACAAAAAAGGCACAATACCGTGACTGGAACGATACACAAATAACCCGCACATAAAAGAGAGAAGCTTACGACGACGTTTCGGTCCGACTTGGACCATTGACTTTGTCAATGGTCCAATGGTCAATGGTCCAAGTCGGACCGAAACGTCGTCGTAAGCTTCTCTCTTTTATGTGCGGGTTATTTGTGTAATGTTGACACTTTAATTGTAAATTATTCTTAATCATCCGTAAATTTTCTTAACTCCCAAAGTATCAACTGTGGTATGCTTGTGTCAAAAGCTTGACACATTAGATTTTGCCACCGAAGTTGCTAGTTTATTGTGCACCCCATATCCATCCTGTGGACGGTAGCGCAAGAGCATATGGATACACAAAAGGCCTAGGAACTAGGCCCCAAAGGGTTAACAGGAATACATATAGATTTATATCTACATATCTATAGTTCAGTTATCTGTTACAAGCAAATTTAGGAAATTTGCTTAGTATATCCGGTATCTTATTTTCATTAATAAGATATCTTGACATGTCACATAGGTTATTATATTGTCTATCTCTGTATTCCTCAATAAGTGGACAATTAAGCACATAGTGTTCAAGAGAGTGACCATATGCCTGATCACATAATTTACATTTAGTTTGATCATCATCTGTGTGTCTCCCAAACTGCCAGAAGTACTTGTAACCAAGCCTAAGCCTGGCCACTACAACATCAGTCAGTTTGTTCACATTACACGTTACTCCATAGACATACTTATCTATGTTCATGTTATCATAGTGGGTTATAGATCTACTCAGGCTTCAAACTACATTCCTATAACAATCATTTTTATTATTTACTTCTCTCCTAATATAGACACAGGTGTGGTAAAATTGTGGACAGTGGAGTCATAGTACACCTGTGGATTCTATGTCGCATTGGTCTTCAGATGCATGATAGAACTGATGAACTGGCAATGTCATATGCCTTCAAAGAAGGATATTACAATCTTGGGCTGTCAGATAACAATTTGAGAACAATAATACGAAAAGAATTTCAACTGACCTGAGACTGACACTGATCAGTCCACTTATCATCATTGTCATGCGGGAGGAGCCCCGTGTCTATGGTACATCCAACAAAATAAGCAGATTCTTAGATGTCACTTTGTGGCTTAGCGCTTCTTTTTGATAATAATAATTAGATGTCACTACCGGCTAGCTCCTGCTGGGTTACCAGTAACCCTGGGAAGTTAAATAAGTTTATTTAAACACAGATATACAAGTACTATTATCACGGTTGTCCGTGGCCTGGTGGCAAAAGCTCTCGCTTCCCTCATTGAGGGTCCGGGTTCGATTCCCGGAAAGAGTAGAAACATTGGGCGTGTTTTCTTACATTGGTTGTCTATGTTCGCCCATCAGTAAAGTGGGTACCTGGGTGTTAGTCGACTGGTGTGGGTTGCATCCTGGGACAAAACTGACCTAATTTGCCAGAAATGCTCTGCATAACAAGCAGCTTTCTATACAGTAATATGCCATTGATGTCAGCTAGGCCTGTATACCTTATACATGTAGAAATAAAGATGTAATATTGTTATAGTATAGTGTAAACTGCCTAGGATAACCCCCCAAAAAGTCAAATCAAACTAAATGTAAACAATTGTCATATCTTGAGTCATTGTGTTGGAATGCGATTATTATTATTAAAGATTAACCGGTATTCTCCCGGCCCGGGCCTTTTCCAAGTGGTGGCCCGGCCTTGGCTCCCTCTTTAGGGAGTGTCTGAGACCTAAGTCTCCCATGGGAGGAGGCACAAGTACCTCCTCATCTTTGGGACTAACTGTCCCCAGGCCTAGCCACAAGCTAGGCCTCTCTGGTCTGCCATCCCCGCCCCAAGGGGGCTAATGGGAATGACAGTCTTATGAGCTAAAGGCTCGGGCTCAGGCACCTACCCTACCCTAGAAGGGTTAGGAATGGTATCGATCTATCGTTGGAATGCGATGAAATTTATTAATTCAGACAACTTCTGACCAGCCGGGCTGTGGTTCGTACGTTGGATTGCGTGCAGCCAGAAGTAACAGCCTGGTTGATCAGGCCCTGATCCACCGTGAGGCCTGGTCACAGACCGGGCCGCGGGGGCGTTGACCCCCGGAACTTTCTCAAGGTAAACTCCAGGAACTTTTTCCAGGTAAACTCAGAAATGTTCATGAAATGTCTAAAATATTTTATCCACTGGTATATTACCAACAATTCTTGAAAAATACCCTTACTTTACACACTGTAAATAACGCATAAATAACTCATTATGACTGCAACCATTATTACATATGTAGTTCAGTAACACTGTAACTCGTTTAACTATCAAAACTTTGGGGCCCAGTCCCTGGACGCATTATGTGCCTTTGTAATCTTTTGACTTCCACCTACACCATGGGTATAGGATGCATAATAAAGATATTAAAGAGGGAAGGCTAAGGGCTGATGTTATGGAAAGGGATCGACAGAAGCGGGAAGGGTCCTCGATCGGTGGCGGAATAGGAAAAGAAGAGTCTGGTGGGGAAATACGATTGGGAAGGGACCTCTGGGGAGAGGGATGGGATTGTCTGGTGGTGAGGGGTGGGGGTTATATGATGATGGGAGGGGGAAGTTGACGGTAGGGAAGGGGTGAAGGAGGCAGAGTTACTATGGCCAGGCAAGATGGCTGCTGCTACACCAAGTAAGAGAGCAGCTTCTGACACCACCACTTTGCAGCCAGCCAAGAAGACACATTGGTCCCAGGGGCTTCTAGCTTCCATGAACGACCCAGATCTTGTAGTAGAATCTGACGAACGGATGGTTATCATCAAAGACAAGTATCCCAAGGTAAAAGAAGCCTTGGTAAAGAGTGCAGTAGAGTAGCAGTAAGTGATGGCGACTGTGGTCTTTCTTGAACCCGCAATACGGGCCGATTTGCTGTTGAATTTTCTTGTGTGCACGGACGGGTGTCCTTTGACACTTAATTTTCACTCCCACATGACACGGGCTGTCATTATGCACAACTATTATAAACTGCCTAGGCATTGTACATTATTACTAGTCAAGTAAGGCTCAATATAACATATGACTTTAAGAATGGCAAAAAATTGAGTCATTTCAAAGTTCAGTAAATTAAAAATGATCTGATGTGTTACTCGTTTATATGTAACTGATTTAAGATTAAATATTTATCTACATGGCTAAAATGAACAGCTGACATGTTAGACTTTTGACGAAGTAGAGTATATGAAATAAATAAATATAAATATATATATATATATATATATATAATATATATATATATATATATATATATATATATATATATATATAAATATATATATATATATATATATATATATATATATATATATATATATTATTAATGTATTATATATATATATATATATATATATATATATATATATCATATATATATATATATATATATATATATATATATATATATATATATATATATATATATATATATATATATATATATATATATACACATTATAATATATATGTAACTGTATTTATGTATCCCTGAATAAACTTGCTAAACTTTTATTGTATGCAGATGACAGTGGTCAGCTAGTGTCAGGTAAAGACCCACTAATTAATGTACAATCACTGGAACTAAGTGTTATGGCTAATGGTTAGTAGACAAACTATTACTACATCCTTCCGACAACAGAAGCCATGTTGTGTGTCAAAGAAAGTAAACTAAAAATAATAATAATCTGTATTTCTACAAGTACATGTTCAAGGTATACAGGCGTAGCTGACATCAGTGACATACGACTATATAGAAAGCCCCTTGTTAGGCAGAGCATTTCAGGCAAATTTGGTCAATTTTGGCTCAGGATACCTCGCACACCAGTCCACAACACCCAGGTACTTATTTTACTAATAGGTGAACATGGAGAGCAGGTGTTTTAAGGAAAGACGTCCTAATGTTTCCACAGGTACCTTTAATGTCTGGTGTAACAGGGAACCCATCACGTCAGTATTTTCCGTGAAATATCTGGGAATCTCCTTTGACTCAAGCATGTCAGGAGAATTGATAGTAAACATTGTACTAAAAAAAAAAGCAATGCCAAGTTAAAGTTCCTCCATAGACAGGCATGGTGTCTACCTTCAGAGGCTCGCAGGACCTTATGTCTAGATTTTATGCAATATCATGTGGATTATTCATGGCCTTCATAGTGCTCTGCTCAAACAAAAAAAAAAAAAATGAGAAGAAAGACAAAAAATCACCCAGAGGAAAATGTTGAGATTTATCCTGGACTAGAGTCCAAGAGAGCATATAGGCTACCATAAATTACAACAACTGAATATGCTGAATGTAGCACATACAGTAAATCAGCTGAAGTTAAATAATGTGTATAAAATTGCATACAAGTACTGTCTGGAATATCATGATGCAAATTTTGTCAAACTTAGGAACCAAAGCTGAAATAGTACTAGGGAGAGTGAACACAGATTTGTAGTACCCACAGTAGGAAGTCAGGCCTCAAGTGTGTTTTATTATACAACAATAATAATAATAATAATAATAATAGTTTATTTAGACATGATACATAGTTGTACAAAGAATTATAGTAGTTGGGTGTGTACATGCCAAGAGCCCCTTTTATGCAGAGCATTATGGACAGGCTTAAAATAAATGAATGGAACAGATTGTCTGAATATATCAAGACCAGTCTTAGTATGAACCAGATCAGAAAGAGACCTGAAGGTTAAGCAAGCAAGTTTGTGTTTCCAGGTAAACTCCAGGTACAGATAAACATAAATACAATTATCATATTTATTTATTTATTTTATTTATTAATTTGAACATGATACATAGAAGTACAAAGAAATACAGTGGTTAAGTGTAACATGCCAAAGCCTCTTGTATGCAGAGCATTATGGGCAGGCTTAAAATTAACTTAAGATTAACTAAGCAATGATATATTCAGTGGTAAAGCATTATTGTAAACAGATAACAATTAAGCACAAATGAGTATTTCAAAGACAGGTCATATGGTCATTTACTGTGTTGCTGTGCATTAAGTAGAATGGAGTATTCTGTTAGGTAATTAATTAAAAATAACAAAGTTTGATTGGGTCACAGGTTAAACATTTATGAGATACAATTATTCAGTATTTATTTGGTTGTGGGTGAGTAAGTGATTTTTAAGAAGAGACTTGAATTTATAAACAGTGTTTCTTTTATATTCACAGGTAATGAATTCCAGAGTTTTGGGCCTTTTATGTGCATTGAGTTTTTGCATAGTGTGAGATGGACACGACGAACATCAAAGAGTGATCTGTGCCTTGTGTTATGGTCATGTGTTCTGTTGAGGTCGGTAAGGAGACGTTTGAGGGGAGGGTTTATATCCGAGTTAAGTGTAGTAGGTACAATAATAAGTATGGATGTTTTGTATGGTGAGTAGGTTTAGTGTTTTGAATATTGGTGGAGTGTGCTGCCTGTAGAGGGAATTTGTTATTCTGACTGCAGCCTTTTGTTGGGTAATTAATGGTCTGAGATGGTTTATTATTGTTGAGCCCCATGCACAAATTCCATAGGTGAGATAGGGGTAAATAAGTGAGTGGTATAGGGCCAGGAAGGCTGACTGTGGAACATAGTACCGTATCTTCGATAGTATGTCTACGGTCTTGGAAATTTTCTTGGAAATTTGTTGTACGTATATGTGTTTGAAATTTGAGTCTATTATCAAGGTGGATTCCTAAGAATTTTCCCTCTGTGAGCTTTGTGATAGGTGATCTGTTTATCATTATGTTAAGAGGGACATCTGTAGCTCTGTTACCAAATTGAATGAAGTAGGTTTTGTGAATGTTGAGAGTAAGTTTGTTAGTCCTCATCCAGGTAGATATTGTCTGTAATTCGGTATTCACAGTATTGGCTAGCATGACTGGGCTCAGGTGAGAGAAGACGTATGTAGTGTCATCTGCAAATAGTGTGGGTTTGAGTAGTTGCGATGCATTTGGTAGGTCATTTATGTAAATGAGAAAGAGAAGAGGGCCAAGGACACTTCCCTGTGGGACACCAACTGTAATTGGCTGTGCGGAAGAGTTTGCCCCATTTGTGTACACATATTGGCTTCTGTTGCTGAGGTATGACTTTAGGTAGTTGAGGGAGTGCCCTCTTATACCATAGTGTGACAATTTTATGTGGAGCAAGTCATGGTCAACTGTATCAGAAGCTTTACGTAAGTCAATGAAGATCCCCAGTGGGACTTCTTTTTTCTCTAGTGCAGTGTATATTTGTTCTATCATGTGTATAATAGCATCATTCGTATTTTTATTAGGCCTGAACCCAAACTGACAGGGGTTGAGTATGTTGTGGGAGATGAGGTAGGAATAGATTCGCTTATGAATTAATTTTTCGAAGATTTTAGAGAGAGGGTGTAAGTTGGATATTGGCCTATAGTTATTCAAGTCTGTTTGGTCTCCTCCTTTATGGATCGGGGTGACCCTCGCTGTTTAGAGAACTGTAGGGAAGGTAGAGGATTCGATGGATTTGTTAACCCTTTGACTGTTTCAGGCCCCTTTCTGAAACTCATTCTATGTCAATAAATTTTTGAAAAAAAAAAAATTATTTTTTCTTATGAAATGATAGAGAATCTTTTCCCGATGGTAATGACACCAAAAGTTCGAAATTTGGTCGAAAACTCATGGAATTACGCTCCCGCGAAGTTAGCGGTCTCGGCGACATATGCGTATCGGCGATTTCGCCGACTTTGAGCCCTATTTTCAGCCAATTCCGTTGTTCCAGTTGACCAAACTCATAGCTATTTCTTTAGAACTCCATTTTATCTATCAGCTGAGTACAAGAAACCTCCCATTTACCAATTTGGACTACCCACTATGGTGGTCAGAAATTGGCAATTTGGCCAATTTCACACAAACTAAAAAAGATGCCAATTTCAAAATAGGGTCCAGAATAAACAAGGTAGACATTCTTGGCACTAAAATAACATATCCTCTGTTCATTAGTCACATCTCTAGGCCCCTCTTATATTATTATTGCTTTCTATTTTGATTTTTTATTCATACAAAAAAATACAAAATTTACTGTTATGCAGACTACTGCATTATTGTAAAAATGGTATAAATAATATCAGTGCACTAGTGAAAGAATATTAGACTCCCCAGTTGACGTGTATTGGACGTGTGGTGTGATTTGTTTACTCCTGAACATTGGTAAAAATCGAACATTTCTGCTACTTTGAGCTCAGTTTTAAGGTCGTTTTCATCGTCAAAGCAATGAAAATCATCTCTATTTCTGTAATACGTTTTCCATTTTATCACCTAAGACCATGAAAATGCAAATACATCGATAAATACTATACGAAAATACACCTCAAAGTCGGCGATTTAATCCAAAAAAACGATCAGTTTTTTTTTCTCATTATGCACTGTGTGCTGCAGGATTTTTTTTATGTGGTGCACACTGACCACACAGACCCATTCTCTCACATGTGGGCCTACCAGCTTTCTTCCGCTTGATTTGAAGCCGCTAGAATTATTGAGTATAAATACGTCAGAAACAGTGGCGCTTAAGACGTATTTATACGGCATAAACAGTCAAAGGGTTAAAGAGTGTTGCAATGATTGGTGACAGCACTTGTGATGCTTTTTTGTATATAAAGGGTGGTAAGGTATTTAAATCTCCTGTCTTTTTTAGTGTGTTGATAATAAGGGAGACTTATGTTGGGTTAGCCGGAGCTATTAACAGTGTGTTCGGGTAGTTGCCAGTGAGGTAGTCATTGGGTGGAGTATTTGAGCTTGGGATTTTATTGGCAAGGTTTTTTCCTATGGTGGAGAAGAAATCATTGAGTCTGTTTGCTGTTTCAGTTGGTGGGAGTTGGGGTTCATCTGGTTTTGTTAGTTCAATTGCACTATTTTGTGATATCTTTTTTGTTCCTAGAATTTCTGATAGGGTTTTCCAGGTCTTTTTTATTTCACATTTTAAGTTGGATAATCTGTTCTAATAATACAATTTTTTTGCCCTTCTTATCAGGCTGGTTAGGATTGATGAGTAACGTTTCGTTTGGTCTCTGGTTATGTGACCCATTCTGTACTGTTTTTTGTATAGGTGCTTTGTATTTATGGATTTGAGGATGCTGTGTGTTAGCCAGGGACTGTTCAGTCTCTTAGCTGTCATCTGTTTAGTTTTTTAGGGCAGTGCTTGTTATAGAGGTATTGGGTCTTTTTTAGAAAATTATTAATACATTTGTCAATATCTGTATAGATTTGTAGCTCAGTGTGCCAGTCAATGTTTGTCACTGCTGTTGTAAAGTTATTAATGGCTGCCTCATTGTGAAGTCTGAAAGTGACTTTAGTAGTGTCTTGGGGTAATTTGCCTAGACTAGTTATGAGGAAGGTAGGGTAGTGGTCTGTGGTATTATCTCTGATTATGCCTGATTTTAAAGGGTGTTGGTCCAGATGTGGTCTAGTAGGGAAACACTAGTCTCTGTAATTCTTGTAGGTTTGATACTGTTGGTAGCAACAAGCAGTTACTCATGGTGTTTGTGAATTTAGTAATGTGTGGGTCCTGGTCTTGCAGGAGATTTATATTGAAGTCACCTGAGAGTAGTAAGTGATCTTTATTCATGATTCATGTGTGCATCAGTTATCATATTTCCTAGGTTTTCACTAAAACAGCTAATGTTTGACTGTGGTACTCTGTAGATGTTTATCACTGTGAGAGGTTTTTGTAGGTATTTGGATTTGAATTTAGCTATTATATATTCCCCATGTTCATCCCTTGTGCAAGTATTAGTGATACATTCTAGTTGGTCTGAGTAGTATACAGCTGTGCCACCCCCTTGTTGATCTGGCCTACAGTTGTGTATGGCTGTGTAACCAAGAATGGCATAGACATCTGTAGTATCAGGCTTTAGCCAGGTTTCGGTGAGAGTAATGATGGACATACTGGCATGTAGGGAATTTAGTAATGCTATGAGGTCATCGTAATGTTTGCTTAAAGATCTGATATTGTAGTAAAGACAGTTATGTTGTTGTTGGCTCTGAGAAGTGCCTTTGATTGTTCTGCTGTGTAGTAATTACAGTTACTGTTTGATTCATTTAAGTCATTCAATAAGAGGTTGGTATCAGGATCAGATAGCACTAACATCCCATATCATAAAAATCTTTGAGAGGCTTCTAAGAAGCAAGATAGCCAACCACCTAGATACCCATCAATTACACAACCCAGGGCAACACGGGTTTAGAGCAGGTCGCTCCTGCCTTTCCCAGCTACTGGACCACTATGACAAGGTCCTGGATGCTGTAGAGAATAAACAAAATACAGATGTAGTATACACAGACTTTGCAAAAGCTTTCGACAAGTGTGACCATGGTGTAATAGCACACAAAATGCGGGGTAAAGGAATAACAGGAAAAGTTGGTAGATGGATCTACAACTTCCTGACAAATAGAACACAAAGAGTAATAGTAAACAGAGTAAAGTCCCAGGCAGCCAGGGTAAAAAGCTCTGTTCCACAAGGCACAGTACTCGCTCCCGTTCCATTCCTCATCCTCATTTCTGACATAGAGAGATGTAAGCCATAGCTCCGTGTCTTCCTCTGCGGATGACACCCAGATCACTATGGCAGTGACCTCTATTGAAGACACTGCGAGACTCCAAGTGGACATCAACCAAATCTTCGAATGGGCCACTCAAAACAATATAAAGTTCAATGAGGAGAAATTTCAACTACTCAGATATAGAAAACATGAAGAAATTAAAAATGTGTCAGGGAGGCCTGGTCACAGACCGGGCCACGGGGGCGTTGACCCCCGCAACTCTCTCCAGGTAAACTCCAGGTATACCACAAATTCTAACCATACAATAGAGTGGAAAAGTAATGTGAAGGACCTGGGAATGATAATGTCAGAGGATCTCGCCTTCAAAGACCACAACAGTGTATCTACAGTGGACCCCCGCTTAACGATCACCTCCCAATGCGACCAATTATGTAAGTGTATTTATGTAATCGCGTTTGTACGTGTATGTTTGGGGGTCTGAAATGGACTAATCTACCTCACAATATTCCTTATGGGAACAAATTCGGTCAGTACTGGCACCTGAACATACATCTGGAATGAAAAAATATCGTTAACCGGGGGCCCACTGTACTTCATCTGCTAGGAAAATAACAGGATGGATAATGAGAACCTTCAAAACTAGGGACGCCAAGCCCATGATGATTCTCTTCAAATCGCTTGTGCTCTCTAGGCTAGAATACTGCTGTACACTAACGGCCCCCTTCAAGGCTGGCGACATTGCAGACCTGGAGAGTGTACAAAGAACTCACGGCACACACAAGTGCGATAAGGCACCTAAACTACTGGGAACGGTTGAAGGTCCTTGATCTGTATTCCCTCGAACGCAGGTGAGAGAGATGCATGATAATATACACTTGGAAGGTCCTGGAGGGATTAGTACCAAACCTGCACACGAAAATCGCTCCATATGAAAGCAAAAGACTTGGCAGGAGATGCAACATTCCCCTGATGAAAAGTGGGTGCCACGAGTACACTGAGAGACAACACAAGTGTCCGGGGTGCAAGACTGTTCAGTTGCCTCCCAGCATACATAAGGGGGATTACCAATAGACCCCTGGCTGTCTTCAAGAAGGCACTGGACAGGCACCTAAAGTCAGTACCTGACCAACCGGGCTGTGGTTCGTACGTCAGCTTGCGTGCGACCAGCAGTAACAGCCTGGTTGATCAGACCCTGATAAGAGATAAGATTTCGTTCGGATTTTTAACCCCGGAGGGTTAGCCACCCAGGATAACCCAAGAAAGTCAGTGCGTCATCGAGGACTGTCTAACTTATTTCCATTGGGGTCCTTAATCTTGTCCCCCAGGATGCGACCCACACCAGTCGACTAACACCCAGGTACCTATTTGCTGCTAGGTGAACAGGACAACAGGTGTAAGGAAACGTGTCGAAATGTTTCCACCCGCCGGGAATCGAACCCGGGCCCTCCGTGTGTGAAGCGGGAGCTTTTAGCCACCAGGCCACCGGGCCTGGTCCCAGACCAGGCCAGGGGGCACTGACCCCCGAAACCCTCTCTAGGTAAACTCCAGGTGTGTGTGTGTATATATATACAGGTACCATCCAACTTACGACCGAGTTCGGTTCAGACAAACCGGTCGTAAGTAGAAAAGGACGCAAGTTGAACCTTGCTACTGAATATCAACATCACATTTTTGTAATGACTTTATTTTATTGTTTTATTTTGGTATTTCATTTTTTACTTTACTTTTTATGCTGTTAGTACTGTATTTTATACTGTAAGGTTTAGGATAAACACTGTGTACATCACAAACAGTTGTTTATTTCCCAGAAATTTGGCATAGAAAACAAGGTCGTAAGTCAAATGGTCGTATGCCGAGCAGGTTGTAAGTCGCTTGTTTACCATTGTTTTTAGTGGTTTTTCTTGCAGTGCAACTGTGAAATTAGTAAAGATGGCTCCAAAGAAAGTTCCTTGTAAAGTTCGTGTGGTAAAGAAAGTGAGAAACACCATGGAATTTAAGTGTGAAGTGATACAAAAATATGACAGTGGTATGAAGGTGATGGAACTTGCCAGGATGTACAGCAAGAATAAATCAACAATTACATCCATCCTGGCAAAGAAAGAACAAATCAAAGATGCTAATGTTGCAAAAGGAGTAACTTTTCTAACTGAACAAAGGCCACCAATAATAGAAGAGATGGAAAATTTATTATTATTGTGGATTCAGGAAAAACAATTAGTGGGAGACAGTGTTGTGGAGTCGATCATTTGTGAGAAGGCAAAGCAATTCCATGAGGATCTTACAAAGAAAATGCCTGGAACAAGTGCTGCAGTTTGTGAATTTAGGGCCAGCAAAGGATGGTTTGATAGATTTAAGAAGCGTAGTGGCATACACAGTGTTGTAAGGCATGGTGAGGCTGCAAGTTCTGACAAATGGGCAGCTGAAAAGTATATTCACGAATTCCAGGACTATGTAAAGGCTTAAGGATTCGAAACAGGAAGGATGATGAAGCGCCTGTTTTGGAAGAAAATGCCAAACAGGACCTACATTACCCAGGAGGAAAAGGCACTGCCAGGACACAAGCCTTTGAAAGACAGGCTTACTCTTTTGTTGTGTGGTAATGCTAGTGGGGATTTCAAAGTGAAGCCTTTACTCGTGTATCACTCAGAAAATCCCAGTGTGTTCAAGAAAAACAATGTCATGAAGAATTGATTGTGTGTGATGTGGAAAGCTAATCATAAGGTATGGGTCACAAGGCAAATTTTCAAAGAGTGGGTTAATGATGTGTTTGGCCCAAGTGTGAAAAAATACCTCCTGGAAAAGAAATTGTCACTCAAGTGCCTCCTGTTACTGGACAGTGCTTCTGCACATCCCCCAGACTTGCAAGACCAAGTGTTTAGGGACTTCAGTTTCATCACAGTGAAGTTCTTGCCTCCTAACACCACTCCTCTCCTCCAGCCCTTGGACCAGCAGGTCATTTCTAACTTGAAAACACTCTACACAAAAGCAGTGTTTCAAAAGTGCTTTGAAGTGACCTCGGACACTCAGTTGACCCTAAGACAGTTCTGGAGGAATCACTTCACTATCCTCCATTGCATAAGCCTTATAGGTAAGGCTTAGGATGGAGTGACTTCCAGGACTTTGAACTCTGCTTGGAGAAAACTGTGGCCGGATTGTGTCCAAGAGAGGAATTTTGAAGGCTTTGAGGCTGACCCTGACCCTGCCTACCCTGTGGACTCTATTGTGGCACTGGGGAAGTCCCTGGGGTCGGAGGTGAGTGGCGAGGATGTGGAAGAATTGATGGAGAACCACAGGGAAGAGCTAACCACTGAAGAGCTGCAAGAGCTTCATCTCGAACAGCAACAGACTGCAGCTGAGGAACTTGCTTCAGAGGAGGAAGAGGGAGTGAAGTAGGTGCCTTCTTCAGAGATTAAAGAGGTGTGTGCAATGTGGACTACGGTGCAAGCTTTTGTAGAGAAACACCACCTTGACAAAGCTGAAAATAGCCATATCTACAACATGTTTAGTGACAAAACCCTGTCCCACTTCAGGGAAATCTTAGACACACCAGAAACAGAACACTCTGGACAGTTATTTTGTGAAACAGGGGCCCAGTGACTCTCAAGCTGGTCCTGGTGTCAATAAAAGACAAAAGGGAAGTAACCCCAGAGAAGGCTTTGCTACCTAAAGTCTATGGAGGGGGATTCCCCTACCAAACACTAACTCCTCAATTCAATTCAATTCAATTCAAACTTTATTCTCTATAAGTATTACAATGCTGAGTTTACAGAATTTGGTTATTGTGTGGTTTATATGTAGTAAAATAATAATTACAGAGTGTACCACTAGAACGCCTAGCATGGCTAGGCATTTCGGGCAGACTTATATTAATCTTAGGTTTAAAATGT
The DNA here is from genome assembly GCF_026875155.1 of Cherax quadricarinatus. Taxonomy (NCBI): domain Eukaryota; kingdom Metazoa; phylum Arthropoda; class Malacostraca; order Decapoda; family Parastacidae; genus Cherax; species Cherax quadricarinatus. The sequence goes on from NC_069467.1 coordinate 22,172,460, forward strand.
TACAGAATTATGAGATAAGTTGGTATTATGGCTAAGTGACTAAATACTAGTTGTGAGTTTAGCAATGTGAATGCTTTTGTTTTGGCACTATACATAGTTTCAGTATTGGAGTATCACAGGCCAACTTTTGACAAGTTAAGATTCATTATTTTGAGATTGAGATTGATATTTCTGTTTATGGTCAAATGGGTGAGTGAGTGTAAGTGTGAACCACCAGGTGGTATTCGTATTATTAGTTGACAGGGTGTATCAGGGAGATAAGATGTTTTCTGATGGTAGTTTTGAAGGTGATGAATGTGTCTGCAGTTTTGGAATTTTCAGGTAGGGTGTTCCAGATTTTAGGGCCTTTAACATACATTGAATTTTTGCAAAGGTTTAGTCGGACACGGGGAATGTCATAGAGATGTTTGTGTCTGGTGTTGTGCCTGTGGGTTCTGTCACAACTATCAAGAAAGCGTTTTAGGTCAAGGTTAATATTGGAATTTAAGGTCCTGTAGATGTAGATTGCACAGTAGTAAGTGTGGATGTACTGAACAGGGAGTAAGTTTAGATCTGTGAAGAGTGGGGGGGTGTGTTGCCAGGGATGGGATTTAGTGATTATTCTTACTGCGGCTTTTTGTTGGGTTATTATTGGCTTTAGGTGTGTTGCTGCAGTTGAACCCCAAGCACAGATAGCACAGGTGAGGTATGGATATATAAGTGAATGGTATAGTGTGAGAAAGGCAGTTTGCGGCACGTAGTATCATATCTTGGAGAGGATCCCAACCGTTTTGGATACTTTCCTCCTCCCTATCTTCCAGAAGCCAGCATTAGGTATGTAATACTTACATAATTGTTAAAAAAATGATTTTTTTTGCGAATATTTTTGTTTGGAACAGAAGAATTGTATTTCCATTAATTCTTATGGGAAATATTAATTCGGTTATTGGCCGACCTTCTGGAACGGATTACGGCCAATAACTGGGGGTCCACTGTATATCAATAACAACACTGCAACTGGCTAAGGATTCGAACCCACATTATTTTGGCCCTGCCTTGTGGCAAGCGAAAATAACATGACGCCTAAGCCCACAGAACCAAACAGTCCTAGGATTGTGTGGTTCAGTGGGCTAAGGAATCATGTGATTTTCGCTCACCACAACGCCGGGCCAAAACGACATAGGTTTGAATCCTCGGCCAGCCAGTGTTGTGTTGTTATCAATTCCATACCACTTGTTCGTAGTCACAATAAAATATTCTGTGTGTGTGTGTGTGTGTGTGTGTGTGTGTGTGTGTGTGTGTGTGTGTGTGTGTGTGTGTGTGTGTGTGTGTGTGTGTGTGTATATATATATATATATATATATATATATATATACAGTGGACCCCCGCTTAACGATCACCTCCAAATGCGACCAATTATGTAAGTGTATTTATGTAAGTGCGTTTGTACGTGTATGTTTGGGGGTCTGAAATGGACTAATCTACTTCACAATATTCCTTATGGGGAAAAATTCGGTCAGTACTGGCACCTGAAGATACTACTGGAATGAAAAAAGTTCGTTAAGCGGGGGTCCACTGTATATATATACGTATATATATATATATATATACATATACACACATACTAGCAATGGGCTAGTAATCCCTTCTCCTGTAGACATTTACTAAAAAAGAGAAGAAGAAAAACTTTATAAAACTGGGATGCTTGAATGTGCGTGGATGTAGTGCGGACGACAAGAAACAGATGATTGCTGATGTTATGAATGAAAAGAAGTTGGATGTCCTGGCCCTAAGTGAAACAAAGCTGAAGGGGGTAGGGGAGTTTCGGTGGGGGGAAATAAATGGGATTAAATCTGGAGTATCTGAGAGAGTTAGAGCAAAGAAAGGGGTAGCAGTAATGTTGAAGGATCAGTTATGGAAGGAGAAAAGAGAATATGAATGTGTAAATTCAAGAATTATGTGGATTAAAGTAAAGGTTGGATGCGAAAAGTGGGTCATAATAAACGTGTATGCACCTGGAGAAGAGAGGAATGCAGAGGAGAGAGAGATTTTGGGAGATGTTAAGTGAATGTATAGGAGCCTTTGAACCAAGTGAGAGAGTAATTGTGGTAGGGGACTTGAATGCTAAAGTAGGAGAAACTTTTAGAAAGGGTGTGGTAGGTAAGTTTGGGGTGCCAGGTGTAAATGATAATGGGAGCCCTTTGATTGAACTTTGTATAGAAAGGGGTTTAGTTATAGGTAATACATATTTTAAGAAAAAGAGGATAAATAAGTATACAAGATATGATGTAGGGCGAAATGACAATAGTTTGTTGGATTATGTATTGGTAGATAAAAGTCTGTTGAGTAGACTTCAGGATGTACATGTTTATAGAGGGGCCACAGATATATCAGATCACTTTCTAGTTGTAGCTACACTGAGAGTAAAAGGTAGATGGGATACAAGGAGAATAGTAGCATCAGGGAAGAGAGAGGTAAAGGTTTATAAACTAAATAACAAAAAAGGCACAATACCGTGACTGGAACGATACACAAATAACCCGCACATAAAAGAGAGAAGCTTACGACGACGTTTCGGTCCGACTTGGACCATTGACAAAGTCACACTGACTTTGTCAATGGTCCAAGTCAGACCGAAATGTCGTCGTAAGCTTCTCTCTTTTATGTGCGGGTTATTTGTGTGTGTGTTTATGAACTAAAAGAGGAGGCAGTTAGGGCAAGATATAAACAGCTATTGGAGGATAGATGGGCTAATGAGAGCATAGGCAATGGGGTCGAAGAGGTATGGGGTAGGTTTAAAAATATAGTGTTAGTGTTCAGCAGAAGTTTGTGGTTACAGGAAAGTGGGTGCGGGAGGGAAGAGGAGCGATTGGTGGAATGATGATGTAAAGAGAGTAGTAAGAGAGAACAAGTTAGCATATGGGAAGTTTTTACAAAGTAGAAGTGATGCAAGGAGGGAAGATATATGGAGAAAAAGAGAGAGGTTAAGAGAGTGGTGAAGCAATGTAAAAAGAGAGCAAATGAGAGAGTGGGTGAGATGTTATCAACAAATTTTGTTGAAAATAAGAAAAAGTTTTGGAGTGAGATTAACAAGTTAAGGAAGCCTAAGAACAAATGGATTTGTCAGTTAAAAATAGGAGAGGAGAGTTATTAAATGGAGAGTTAGAGGTATTGGGAAGATGGAGGGGGTATTTTGAGGAATTGTTAAATGTTGATGAAGATAGGGAAGCTGTGATTTCGTGTATAGGGAAAGGAGGAATAACATCTTGTAGGAGTGAGGAAGAGCCAGTTGTGAGTGTGGGGGAAGTTCGTGAGGCAGTAGGTAAAATGAAAGGGGGTAAGTCAGCCGGGATTAATGGGATAAAGATAGAAATGTTAAAAGCAGGTGGGGATATAGTTTTGGAGTGGTTGGTGCAATTATTTAATAAATGTATGGAAGAGGGTAAGGTACCTAGGGATTGGCAGAGAGCATGCATAGTTCCTTTGTATAAAGGCAAAGGGGACAAAAGAGAGTGCAAAAATTATAGGGGGATAAGTCTGTTGAGTATACCTGGTAAAGTGTATGGTAGAGTTATTATTGAAAGAATTAAGAGTAAGACAGAGAATAGGATAGCAGATGAACAAGGAGGCTTTACAAAAGGTAGGGGATGTGTGGACCAGGTGTTTACAGTGAAACATATAAGTGAACAGTATTTAGATAAGGCTTAAGAGGTCTTTGTGGCATTTATGGATTTGGAAAAGGCGTATAACAGGGTGGATAGGGGGGCAATGTGGCAGATGTTGCAGGTGTATGGTGTAGGAGGTAGGTTACTGAAAGCAGTGAAGAGTTTTTACGAGGATAGTGAGGCTCAAGTTAGAGTATGTAGGAAAGAGGGAAATTATTTCCCAGTAAAAGTAGGCCTTAGACAAGGATGTGTGATGTCACCGTGGTTGTTTAATATATTTATAGATGGGATTGTAAGAGAAGTAAATGCGAGGGTCTTGGCAAGAGGCATGGAGTTAAAAGATAAAGAATCACACATAAAGTGGGAGTTGTAACAGTTGCTCTTTGCTGATGACAGTTGCTCTTTGCTGATGACACTGTGCTCTTGGGAGATTCTGAAGAGAAGTTGCAGAGATTGGTGGATGAATTTAGTAGGGTGTGCAAAAGAAGAAAATTAAATGTGAATTACAGGAAGAGTAAGGTTATGAGGATAACAAAAAGATTAGGTGATGAAAGATTGGATATCAGATTTGAGGGATGGAGAGTCATGGCGGAGGTGATGTATTCAGATATTTGGGAAGTGGGACGTGTCAGCGGATGGGTCTATGAAGATGTGGTGAATCATAGAATTGTTGAGGGAAAAAGGGTGAGTGGTGCACTTAGGGAGTTCTGTGGAGGCAATGTACTTTGGTCTTGGAGGGCACTGAGGGGAATGTATGAGAGTATAGTTTTATCCATCGTCTTATATGGGTGTGAAGCATGGGTGATGAATGTTGCAGCGAGGAGGAAGGCTGAGGCAGTGGTGATGGTCAGGGTCTGAGGGCAATGTGTGGTGTGAAATATAATGCAAAAGAATTCGTATTAGTTTGGAATTAGGAGGAGGGTGCGGGTTTACCCAAAGTGTTGTCCAGTGGGCTGGGATAGGGTTGTTGAGGTGGTTCGGACATGTTGAGAGAATGGAGCGAACAGAGTGTCGTCAAGAGTGTATCAGTCTGTAGTTGGAAGGAAGGCGGGGTGGGCTTAAGGGTCAGCCTAGGAAAGGTTAGGAGGGTGGGGGTACAGGAGGTCAGGTTTTGGTGGCGGAGGGGCTTGGACTTCCAGCGGCAGGCCTTGGTGGGATTGGCCAGTGTGATAATAATAATGAATATATATATATATATATATATATATATATTATATATATATATATATATATAATTATATATATATATATATATATTATATATATATATATATTATTATATATATATAAATGTAGTATTATATATATATATATTTATATATATATTTCTATATATTTATTATATATAATATATATGTATATTATATGCAAAACAACCAATCTGAATGAATAGAGACAATTCCAGCGCTTTCGTGACTACTCACATTATCAGGAACTATGAATGCAGCATCCAAGGAAAGCTATATAAGGGTCCGGCCAGCACCTCACTATTCAGTCCACACGGTTAAACACGTGACGGCGCGGCCGAGCCACTTGGATAGGTCCTTTGCCACAACTGCTCCCAAGCTATTCTACCAAGAAAAATTTAAAATTATTTGTCCAGTGTATTATTAAATTCTTCCAAATTCTATTAATTGTATAATGGATCTAATTTATTAAACAAAGGAAATATTCATTTTATTGTCAAACTGCTTTTTATGAACAAGATGATTCAATTATATTTCTGTCGACCATGGACTTGCCTGATACTACTTTCTCAACTTTTTGAAATCAATTAGATGGTTATAAATCTCTTACATGAATAATTAGGAGCATTGAATCTTGTCCAGATCTAATGTCTATATTTATGTTGTTTTTATCTTAGTTCGAGGATTTTTTACCCATTTTGGACCGTAATAACTTTATCACAAATTTTTACAAGGAATCTTTTAGGACACATCCTCACATTTTGGGGGGAGTCTTATCAAAAGCTGTTTTTACTGTACTAGATTTTTGAATACAACTTTAATATTAAAGTCTTAAGAAGAGAAGGCATATCAAACCAAAGTTTTCATGGTAAGGGAGAACCAAAATTTTTTTAGTTTGAATAAGGGCTGTTGTCCTTTTTGGATTATAAAAAGTGTTTTTAGCAACTTTAAAAGATTTATCAATTACATTTCTTGGGTATTTTAAATCATTACCTTATTCATAAATTTTTGGATATTTCTCATTATGAAACTCAGGGACACAAATTCGTTAAGATTCAAAAAATTGATGAGATAAAATAAAGACGTTTGGACCCCGCAATAACGATATTAATCCGTTCCTGAGAGCACATTGTTATGCGAAATTATCGTTATGCGAATGAATTTTCCCATAAGAAATAATGGAAATCAAATTTAATCCGTGCAAGAAACCCCAAAGTATGAAAAAAATTTTTTAAACACATGATATATATTTTAAACACACAAACTGAAAAAGACATGCATCAGTTACATGCACTTACCTTTATTGGAAAGATCTGGTGATGATTGATGGGATGGGAGGAGGAGAGAGTCCTAAGTGTTTAGAAGGGGAATCCCCTTTCCATTAAGACTTGATGATGTCAAGTCATTTTCTGGGGTTACTGCCTTCATCTTTTAATGCCACTAGGACCTGCTTCAGTGTCACTGGATTCGGTGCACAACATATCTGTCATAGTGGCCTGCTGTACCTCTCGTTCCTTTTTGGACTTTCCTAAAGTGTTCACAACAGTGTCAGTGGAATAGTCACAGCACGGCTTGCAATAGCTGTGTTTGGGTTTTGAGTGTCATCTAAAAAAGGTTTGCACTTTAAAGCACATTCCACACATTTCCTTAATCTTTGAGTAGCAACTCGTCTATTTCGCTCTCCTACTCGACGCAGGTTTCCTTAGGTTGGCCTCTTATTTTGATGTTGTTCTAGCGCTCTCAGTGGTTAGTTCTTCATGTCCCTCCTCCACCAATCTTCCACATCATCCCCACTAACCTCATCCCAAGGACTTTCCCTATGCACATGGAATCCACATACTGGCTTTGGATCCAGGGTTTGCCTCAAGCAATTTAAAAATCCTTTGGTCTACACATTATGGCCACTGTTTCTTCAAGCAGAGTTCAAGGTATCTTAGTCACTCCCTCCCAAGCCTTACCTATAAGGTTTACACAATTGAGGATATTAAAGTGATCTCTCCAAAACTCTCTTAGTGTCAATTGAGTTTCTGAGGTCACTACAAAGCACCTTTCTAACAGAGCTTTTGGTGTACGTTTTTGAAGTTTGCAATAAACCTGTGGTCCATGGGGCTGCAGGAGAGGAGTGGTATTAGGAGGCTAAAAAACTTCACCTTAATGAAGCTCATGTCCCCATAAAGTCGCTCTGCCACGTCTGTAGGATGGCCAGGAGGCACTTAAGGTCTAATTTATTTTCAGTTAGGTAATTCTTTCACATTGGGGCATACATATGCATGTGTAACCAGTCATAGAAATAAAGTCCCTAGTGACCCAGCCTTACTGTTTGCCTCACAGCACACACAAATTAGCCTTTGAGGATTTCTTTTGCCTGATGCTCGGGGAGTTTTCTGAGTGCTACATAATAAAGGCTTCACTTTGCATTCACCATTGCATTGGAACTCATCTTCAGAGTAAGCTGTCTTTCATAGCTTATGTCCTGGGAGTTGCCTTTATCCTCCTGAGTAATGTTAGGTCCTGCTTGGATTTTCTTCCAAAAAAACAGGCCTGTTTCATCACAATTTATAAAACACTTGTCAGGTTTTCAGATCCTTCACTGTCTATGTTACTCTTGAATTCCTGCACATATGTTTCAGCTGCTTTGTGGTAGAACTGGCAGCCTCACCATGCCTTATCAATATGTATGCACTACGCTTCGTAAATCTCTCAAAACACCTTTGCTTGCTTAAAATTTCTCTCAATCACACTAGTTGCAGGCATTTTTTAATTAAATCCTCATGCAACTTCTAGCCTTTTCATTATGATCACTTGAGAGAGCTATCTCTGCTATCGTTTTTCATTTTAATCCACACCAATAAGAGTCTTATCATATTCATCACTTGCGATCCTCTGTTTCGAAAAAACCAGTTGATCCTTTGGCAAGAACAGCTTCCTTGATTGCGTTTTGTTGGAAACAATAGTAGTGATGGTTGATTGGGGTTTACTATACAACCTGGCCTGCTCGGAGGACACGCACTCCACTTTCATACTTGCAATTGATATCTTTCTTCATCTCTATAGTTATTCTCACCCTTATTCCTGTAGGGTTTGGCACTAAAGCTATATTGGGGGCCAATGGTCATTATTTTGCGATAAAATCACAAAAATACACTGTTACTAATATGAAATGTTTCCGATTGTATGCTGGGATGTTACCGCGGAGGCAGGTGGTAACAATGCCACCGGTGGAACATGTGAGGCTGTTGGCCGCACATGAGACACGTTCTCGGTCGAATCGCGTTGAATTGAGCGGGTTTTTTTGCGGTATGCAAGGCTAAATCTTGCGTTAAAAATGTATCGGTATGCGGTTTTAATGTAAGGTGATTGCCAACGGAATGCGGGGGTCCACTGTATAATATATACTATACATGTACATATATATTTTTATATTTATTATATATATTGATATTTTTATATATTATTTTATATATAGATAATATTTATATTTATATATATATATATATATATATATATTTATTTATTTTTTGTTATTATACACCGGCGATTCCCAACAGGCAGTGGCCCGAGAAAAAGAAAAAACTTTCACCATCTTTCCTCCATCACTGTCTTGCAGAAGGGTGCTTCTGACATACAGTTTTTATACTGCAACATTAACACCCTCTTCAGAGTTGCAGGCATGTGTTCCATCTCCAGGTCTCAAGTCCGGCATGCCGGTTTCCCTGAACCCTTCATAATGTTACTTTGCTCACACTCCAACAAGCACGTCAAGTATTAAAAACCATTTGTCTCCATTCAACTCCTATAAACACGCTCACGATGCCTGCTGGAAGGTCAGCCCTCGCACACAAAACTCCTTTACCCCCTCCTCCAACCCTTCTAGGCGACCCCTACCCGCTTCCTTCACACAGACTGAGAACTCTTGAAGTCTTTCTGTTCGCTCAGTCTCTTACATGTATATATATAATATATATAATATATATATATAATATTTATTAATATATATATATAAAATACATAATTACAGTGGACCCCGGTTACGATTTTTTTTCACTCCAGAAGTATGGTCAGGTGCCAGTACTGACCGATTTGTTCCATAAGAATATTTGAAGTTGGAATAGTCCATTTCAGACCCCCAAACATACACGTACAAACGCACTTACCTAAATACACTTTACATAAAATTGGTCGCTTCGGAGGTAAGCGTTATGCGGGGGTCACTATATATATTTATTAATATATATATATATTTATATATATATTTTTATAGATCTATATATATATATATATATAATATATATATATATATAGATATAATATAGAATATATATATTCAAACAAACACTCTGAAAGAATAGAAGAAATTCCATGCGCTTTCTGGACTACTCAACATCATCATTATCCTTGATAAGTGAGTAGTCACGAAAGCGCTGGAATTGCTCTATTCTTTTCAGAGTGTGGTGTTTTGTATATTATATTTATATATTTATATATATTATATATATTTTTAAGTAGATAATATATATTATATTATATATATATATATTTATATATAGATATATTATATATTATATATATATATTTATATATATTATTTATATAATATATATATAATATATATAATAAGCTTACGAGAGGTTTTTTACAAAGCAGAAGTGTTATAGAAGAGCAGAGTACATGTATTTGGAGAGTAAAAGAAAGGTGAAGAGAGTGGTGAGAGAGTGCAAATGAGAGAGATGAAAGAGTGGGAGAGGCATTGTCAAATAAATTTTAATGAAATACGAAAAATTTTGGAAGTGAGTTATAAATAGTAAGAAAGCCTAGGGAAAGTATGGATTGGGTCAGTTAAAAACGGTAGGGGAGTTAGTAGATGGGAGGAGGAGGTATTAGGTAGATGGCAGAGAATTTTTTGAGGTAACTTTAAATGTTGAGGAAGAATGGGAGGCGGTAATTTCATGCATCAGGCCTGGGAGGTATACCATTTTTAGGAGTGAAGAAGAGCAGAATGTAAGTGTGGTGAGGTACGTGGAGGCATTACGAGAATGAAGGGGGTAGGGGGTTAAAGCCGCTGGAACTGATGGGTATGACAGAAATGTTAAAAGCAGGGGGGATATAGTGTTGGAGTGGTTGGGGATACTTTTGTTTTCATAAATGTATGAAAGAGGGCGCAGGTACTAGGGATTGGCGGAGAGCGTGTTTAATTCCTTTATTAAAGAAGGAAAGGGGACAAAGGAGATTGTAAAAAATTAAAGAGGAATAAGTTTACTGAGTATACCAGTAAAGTATATGGTAGAGTTATTATTGAAAGAATAAGTGGTAAGACAGAATGTAGAATTGCGGATCGAGCAAGGAGGTCAGAGTGGGTAGGGGATGTGTAGACCAAGTGGTTTACATTGAAAGCATATATGTGAACAGTTTTAGATAAAGGTAGGGACGTTTTTATTGCATTTATGGATTTTAGTAAAGGAATATGGATAGAGTGGATAGAGAGGGAGCAATGTGGCAGATGTTGCAAGTTTATGGAATAGGTGGTAAGTTACTAAATTGCTGTTGAAGTGCTTTTATGGGATAGTGAGGCTCAGGTTAGGGTGTGTAGAAGAGATGGGAGACTACTTCCGGTTAAAAGTAGGTCTTAGACAGGGGATGTGTAATGTCACCCAGGTTGTTAAATATTTATAGATGGGTAGTAAAAGAAGTTAATGCTAGGGTGTCGGGAGAGGGGTTGGGATACATTAGGGGAAATCAAATTCAAAATGGGGAATTGACATAGTTACTTTGTGCTGATGATACTGTGCTTATGGGAGATTCTAAAGAAAAATTGGAAAAGGTTAGTGGATGAGTTTGAGAATGTGTGGAAAGGTGGAAAGTTTTGAAGTGAACATAGGAAAAGAGTAAGGTGATGAGGGTTTATCAAATGATTTAGATAAAGAAAAATTGGATTCAAATTGGGGAGGAGGAGTATGAAGAAGTGAATGTTTTCAGACTACTTGGGAGTTGACGTGTGTCGGCAGATTGGATTTATGATGGATGAGGTAATCATAGAATTGATGAGTGGAAAAAAGGTGAGTGGTGGTGTTGAGGTATATGTGGAGTCAAAAAACGTATCTGTATTATATATATATATATTATATATATTATAGTAATATATATATATATATATATATATAATATATATTATATAGATTATATATTATTATATATATATATTGTGGACCCCGCATAACGATTGCATCACTTGCGATTTTTCCACCCATACCGATTACTTTTATCGCAAAATTTTTGCCAGCGCATACCGAGGAAAAACCGTCTTACGATTTTCGTCGAGACGCCGTCCATGTGCCCTCAGCCAGGCTCAATGTGCCAGCCGTCCATTGGTTTTCAGCCGCCTCCGCGGTAACATCCAAAGCATACACTCGGAAATATTTTGTATTTTCAGTTATTTTCGGTGTTGCTGTTTCTGGAAAATAAAGTGACCATTGGGCCAAGAAGCTTCTAGTGCCAACCCGACACCTCAAAGGGTAAGAATTAATATATCAAATGAAGAAAGAGATAATTGATAAAGTATGAAAGTGGATGTGGTATAGCCGACCTAGTCAAGCTGTACAAGAAACCCCCAATCAACCATCGCTACTATTGTGGGCACCGAAAGCCAATCAAGGAAGTGTTCTTGCAAAGGTTCAACTGTGTTTTTCGAAACAAAGATCGCAAGTGATGGAAGAATGTTGAGAGACTCTTATGGTGTGGATAAATGGAAAAACCGTTAGCAGGAGAGAGCGTCTCTCAAGCGATCAGTTATGTGAAAAGGCTAGGAAGTTGCATGAGGATATAATTAAAAAAAATGCCTGCAAAATAGTGTTGATGTGATGTGAAATTAAGGCCAGCACTGGTTGGTTTGAGAGTTTTTAGAAGCGTAGTGGCATCCATAGTGTGATTAGGATGTGAGGCTGCCAGTTTCGGACCACAAAGCGGACTGCTGAAAAATATGTGCAGGAATCAAGGAGTACATAGGAAAATGAAGGGACGAAAACCTGAAACAAGTGTTTAATGTGATTGAAACAGGCCTGTTGGAAGAAATGCCAAGCAGGACCTAATTACTCAGTGGATAAGGCAATCCCAGGACATAAGCTTATGAAGACAGGCTTACTTTGTGATGTGTGCCAAGGCTACTGGGGATGGCAAAGTGAGCCTTTAATAGTGTATCACTCTGAAACTCCCAGCGCGTTCAGCCAAAAGTATTGTCCTCAAGGATAATTATGTGATGTGCTGTGGAGGGCAAACAGAAGGCATGGGTCACTAGGAATTTTTCTATAATTGGTTATAACCTCATGTATTGATCATCATCTGCCCCATTGTGGAAAAAGATTACCTAACTTTTTAAAAAGAATATTAGAACTTAAGTGCCTCCTGGTGTTAGGACAATGCCCCTGGTCATCCTCCAGACGTGGCGAGGACTTTTATGGGGGACAGAGTTCATTAAGGTGAGGTTTTGCCTCCTAATACCCACTCCTCTTTCTGCAGCCTTGGACCTGCAGGTTATTTCCTACTTCAAGAAACTGTACACAAAGTCTGTTTGAAAGGTGCTTTTGTAGTGCCTCAGGAACTCAACTGACTCTTAAGAGAGTTTTGGAGAGATCACTTTAATATCCGCATTGTTGTTAACCTAAATAGGTAGGCTTGGGAGGAAGTGGCTAAGAGGGACTTGAACTCTGCTTGGAAGGAAAACTGTGGCCCAGAATGTGTAGACAAAGGGATTTTGGATGGGTTTGGAGCTAACCTGAGAATCCTGTGCCAGTTGAGGAATCCATTGTGGATTGGGAAAGTCCTTGGGGTTGGAGGTTAGTGGGGAGGATGTGGAAGTGTTGGTGGAGGAGGGACAATGAAGAAACTCACCACTGATGAGCTGAGAGATAACTTCAAGAGCAGAGGGGCCGGACCTGGGAAAACTGGTTCAGAGGAGGGCGAGAGAGAAATTGAAGAAGTTGCCTATACAATGATAAAGGCAAGAATCTGTGCTAGTGGCTTGAAGTGCAAACCTTCATGATGAAATCACCCTCACCAGCTATTGCAAGCCGTGCTGGTGATATTACACTGCAATGTTGTGAAACACTTTGGCAAGTCAAAAGGAACGAGTGGGGTACAGGCCACTATGGGGACAGATATATTGTGCGAATGATATCCAGTGACTCTGAAGCTGGCCTATTGGCATTAAAAAAAGATGGGAAGAGAAGTAACCCCTGAAAAGGAATTACTACCTCAAGTCCTAATGGAAGGGATTCCCTTCTAAACAGTACGAAGTGAATTGCTTCTCCCTCCTCCCATCCCATCAATCATCACCAGATCTTCAATAAAAGTAAGTGTCATTTAATTGGGCATGCTTTTTCAGTTGTGTGTATTAAAATTAACATTTCATGTGGTAAAAAAATTTTTTTCATGTGGACTTCTTTAATTGGGCGTCTTGCACGGATTAATTTTATTTCCATTATTTCTTATGGGGAAAATTCATTGCATAACGATTATTTCGCATAACGATGAGCCCTCTTGCACGGAATTAAAAGCGTTAACCGGGGGTCCACTGTTTATATAGATATAGATATATTATATATATATATATATTTATATATATTTATATATATATATAATATATTTCTACTATTTTCGCAAAGTAGTAACCTGGACAAGATTCCAAGCTTATTTATTCATGTAAGAGATTTTTAACCATCACTATTGATTTTCAAAAAGTTGAGAAAGTAGTATCAAGCAAGTCATAGTCGCAGGATATAATTGAATCTTGTTTCATAAAAGCAGTTTTGACCATTATATGAATATTCCTTTGGTTTTATATAAATTAGATCCTTTATAGTTAGTAGAATTTGGGAATATTTAATTAAGACATGGTCAAAATATTATTTTTAAAAGTTTGTCTTGGTAGAATAGTTTGTTGGTGGTTGTGCAAAGAGCACCTGTCCAGTTGGGGGTCGGCGCTGTGTCAGGTGTTTACCGTTGTGGGATCTGATGTGAGTGTTGGCCAGAACCCCTTATATACCTCCTTGGATGCTTTACTTTCATAGTTCCTTGATATGTGAGTAGTCGAGAAAGCGCTTGGAATTTCTCTATTCTTCAGAGTGGTTGATTTGCATATTCTAAAAATCCACTGTTTACTGTGATCTTATTGCATGTGTATATATATTTTATTTTATATTTATAGTTATATTATATCGAAATAGATATATATATAATATAGATATATATAGATATATTTATATTAATATATATATATATATATATAGATATATATAATGTTTATATTATATTTATATATATATTAGATATATATATGTATATATATATTATTTATATATATTATATATATATCTATATTATATTATATAGAATATATTTTATATATATTTTATTATATAGTATATTTTTATTATTTATATTTATATTTTATTATATATATATATATATTTTATATATATATTATAGTATATATATATATATAGTTTTATATTATATATTATATTTATTTAATATATATATATATATATATATATATTTATATATATTATATATATAATATATAGATATAATATGATAATATAATTTTTATATATATTATATATATATATATATATATTATAGAAT
>NC_069467.1:22191926-22249727 GCF_026875155.1 Cherax quadricarinatus
TCCACAGTCCATGTACAGGTTGACCATCACTAATCCAGCATCACTGGGACCTAAAGGCTACTGGATTAGTGATTTTGCTGGATTACAGAGGTTAGAATACACTTAACCCAGCACCTAAGCACCTCATGTTATCTTTAATGACCAGGATATCGATAATAGTGCAGAAAACCCTGACGATCCTCAACCTTCTACCTCTGGTGTGGGCACTCGTGACTCACGGTCGGTTGTTCCTCATCGCAAGAGAAAACTAATATTTTCGCGTGGCCAGGCCTCTGACTTCAGTAATGATGATGATAGTGACGTGGATTGTGATTTTATAGCGCTCAACGATCATTCGAGTAGTGATAGTGAGGAATCATATTCACCAGTGAAGCGTCGGTATGTTCGCCGCCGCATGCGCTCGGGTAGTGTACCCTATGCTGTGCCCAGGGGACGGAGTACATCCCGGAGTACATCCCGTGGCCCAACACCAGTTTTAGGTAGTGATAGTGAGGATGATGTGGCTACACTTGGCATGGATAGACCACAGGCATCAGTGGATGGTGTTAGTGGTGATGGTAGTGGCACCGCCATGCGTGACTCACCAGGCCACGCTGGGACCCACGCTGCTGACTCGTCAGTTCAAGGACAAAGCGGAGCGCCAGCCACCAGCCCACCACAACCACCCGCACAACCGGCCTATGATGTCCAGTATCCACCAACAAACCGTATGTGGGATTGGCAGCAAAATCCCAATTTTGTTCCCAAGCCTCACCACTTTGATGACTCTCAAAGTGGAATTCTACCTACTTGTCCCCTTGGAACCATGGCCAATGAACTGGAATTCTTTGAATTATTCTTTGACCAGCCATTGATGGAAATTATTGTCAGGGAAAGTAATAAGTATTATAACGGGTTTATTTGGTATTCTGGTAGCGGGTGGATAAATGATAAACGTCTTCGGAGGCTTCTTACTTTATTGTTAAGTCGTGGTGGGTACACAGGCTTGAGTGTTTGTGCCCATGGCCCGGGCAGGGCCATCCCACGAGAGAGAGCTGGGAGTCCTTGTGTCTTGCTGCTAGGCCGCTGTGAGAGTGAGGGTGAGGCAAGTCTGGGCATACTGAAGTGGCAAGGCCTATAGGTGGCAGCACCAGCATGGCGCGAAATATGAACTAAGCTGGCAGACAGCATGGGCTGTCTGTGCAGACAGTACAGGCTGTCTACATACGCTCAGCCACCTACCGCGCGTTGTCCCGACGCGACAATACTGGTGGTAAAAGAAACTCGGTCTCTCGTAGGAACAGGGCACAGAACACAAAATAAAAACATATATATATACATATGAACATGGAAAAAAAACTTCCTACAGGGAGGGAAGAAAAAAACATGTGGGTGTGCTAAACATCGTGGTCAAAGGCAGTGAGCGTCGAAGGGCATCATTGCACGCCTTCCTGCGTCTGGACAGATACTGCAACATGGGAGACATCGCTGCGGCTGAGCTGTGATGTAACAGGTTACGGTCTCCTCTGGAACGGTGAAGCAGTCATCGTAGGAGTCGCTGCAGGTTTTCACTCAACCTGGGGCACAACATGCTGGTGCCCTCGAGTGAGGCGTCGACAAAACTCGGCAACTGGGCAGGACTTCTGGCAAGCGACTCAGGACACTTCTCGACTGGTACTGTCGCTGGGCTGTCACTGCCGGCGAGCGTGGAGTGAGTTGTGGAGCGAGTCGTGGCAGAGACGACTGGGCGAAACATCTGGAGTCGTAACATCATACACCAGATGCAGTGAGAGAGCTAGCAGTCAAAGTGACATCTTCTTTGTGCAGGCTGCTCACTGAAGCTTGTGACACGAGGCTGACACAGCGCCTGCCGACAGGGCTAACTGCGGCTTGGCGAGTATCATTCGGCAATTGGAGTTATAGCAGAGATTAGTCTAAGCGTCCCCAGACTTGTTTCTCTACATATAACTGCACTCTGACGGTCTGGAGGTGAAGTGAAACAAATCTCGATGGGAATCGTAGCAGGTACGATTCTGCAGAACAACACGAGCGACGAGCATAAAAGCTTTCTGTACAAGAGGGCTCGGTCACTCGGAGCTGTCTTGACATCAGCTGTCAAACGTACTGGTCACACGGGTGACTTAGCACAGTGGTGCTACTCAGGTCTGGCTCAGACCTCACTGGACACACGGAAACTTTACACACCCACGGTACACTAACATGTGAGAACACTGACTGAGAGGAATTAATTAACACACGACATATATCTTCTCTCAATCTTCTCGACAATACTGAAACAATTACTGAACACTCGATGGTGACATCATGTGATGTCAGCAGACATCTCGAGGTGACGTCAGGCAGACATCGTGGTGACGTCAGCAGACATCGTGACGTCATGAAGTCGGGCAGCATCGTGGGTGACGTCAATGTGATGCGGGCAGCAGACCACAGCATGAGGCCTTGGGACGTCTGGTAACTCACGTAGCTCGTAGGTCTACGTGACATCACCCACAACCACGTGGCGTCGTGATCCACGTGGTGTCGTGATCTACGTGGCATGCTGATCCACGTAGCTTCGAGTGGCCTCGGGCACTCGGATACACAGCTCTGGCAATGAATCACACGAAAAACAGCAGAAAACACAGCAGAGGGAGTGGGCAGTGGTGAGTGTATGGTAGTGTGGTGGCGAGGAGCGTGGGTGAGTGTATGGCAGGGGAGCATCTGGCCATTCCTCCTCCTCCTCCACCCACAAACACGTGGAGAAGCTCACACTGGACGCAGAAATCACCACAAAACTCACCTCTGGCTTGCTGAAACAGCTGTGCTGAGCTGAACAACAACAGCAACATACAAGTGACGCTGAACACGTGACTTGAGAAACAGCGTGGGACGCTGTGGCGTGGGGTCACTTGGACGCCACTCACAATTCTCGAAGAAATTCGGCAAATTTCGGCTGGATCCTGCTTGTACCTGTGTCTGGATGCTCAAACGTGCAGACACGACATCAGGATAACTCGTTGAGAGACGGATGCTTCTTGCATGAGATGATGAAGTGAAGATGACTTCATCCCTCTTCCTTCCTCGCTTTGGGCAAACACACTGCTGCGACCACAGCTGCTACCATTTATAACGAGTTTATTTGGTATTCTGGTAGCGGGTGGATAAATGATAAACGTCTTCGGAGGCTTCTTTATTGTTAAGTCGTGGTGGGTACACAGGCTTGAGTGTTTGTGTCCATGGCCCGGGCAGGGCCATCCCACGAGAGAGAGCTGGGAGTCCTTGTGTCTTGCTGCTAGGCCGCTGTGAGAGTGAGGGTGAGGCAAGTCTGGGCATACTGAAGTGGCAAGGCCTATAGGTGGCAGCACCAGCATGGCGTGAAATATGAACTAAGCTGGCAGACAGCATGGGCTGTCTGTGCAGAGAGTACAGGCTGTCTACAGTATTTTGAGTACACCATGGCAAATAGGATCTTATCACCACAGTCAAGACTACACAGGTGGAAAGAGACGACTGTTGCAGAAATGTATTTGCTTTTTGCAACAATAATGCTTATGCTTCACGTCTATAAGCATAATATAAAAGCATACTTGTCCACAGATCGGCTAATTTCTACCCCGGTCTTCAGTGAAATCATACCAGTGAACAGGTTTATCTTACTCTTACGTATGTTGCACTTCTCTGACAAAACCAGGCCTGACAGAAGTGACAGGTTATACAAGATTAGAAATGTTTTCATGTATCTCAAACAAAAGTTCAGCATATACTTTTATCCATTCAAGAATCTTGTAATTGACGAGTCTTTGATTTTGTTCAAAGGTAGACTGTCATTCAAGCAGTATATACCGAGCAAGAGGAAACACTTTGGTATAAAACTGTTTGTACTCTGTGATTGTGACAGTGGCCTGATGTTGGATATTGTTGTATACACGGGTAGTAAAACATTGAAAGATACCAAGATGTTATTGGGTACAGTGGACCCCCCGCATAGCGTTGGCCTTACATAACGTTAAATACACATACCGCTACATTTTATCACCAAGATTTTGCCTCGCATACCGCTAAAAAACCCGCTCAACGCTGTTCGCCTGAGACGCGTCTATGTGCAGCCTGAGCCACGCTCACATGTTCCGCCGGTGGCATTGTTTACCAGCCAGCCTCCGCGGTAACATCCAAGCATACAATTGGAACATTTCGTATTATTACAGTGTTTTTGGTGATTTTATCTGCAAAATAAGTGACCATGGGCCCCAAGAAAGCTTCTAGTGCCAACCCTACAGCAATAAGGGTGAGAATTACTATAGAGATGAAGAAAAAGATCATTGATAAGTATGAAAGTGGAGTGTGTGTCTCCGAGCTGGCCAGGTTGTATAATAAACCCCAATCAACCATCGCTACTATTGGTGGTACAGCTGCTGCTGCTGCTGTACCACCGTCAGCTGCTGCTGCTGCTGTAGTACCGTCTGCTGCTGCTGTAGCATCGTCTGCTGCTGCTGTAGCACTGTCAGCTGCTGCTGCTGTTGTACCACCGTCAGCTGCTGCTGCTGCTGCTGTAGTACCGTCTGCTGCTGCTGTAGTACCGTCTGCTGCTGCTGTAGCATCGTCTGCTGCTGCTGTAGCACTGTCAGCTGCTGCTGCTGTTGTACCACCATCAGCTGCTGCTGCTGTAGTACCGTCTGCTGCTGCTATAGCATCGTCTGCTGCTGCTGTAGCACTGTCAGCTGCTGCTGCTGTTGTACCACCGTCAGCTGCTGCTGCTGTAGTACCGTCTGCTGCTGCTGTAGCGTCGTCTGCTGCTGCTGTAGCACTGTCAGCTGCTGCTGCTGCTGCTGTAGCACTGTTGTTGGTGTGGCTTATTGAGAATACCAAGAAACAATTAACCCCAGAGGATTTGCCACCCAGGATAACCCAAAAAAGTCAGCGTCATCGAAGACTGTCTAACTTATTTCCATTGGGGTCCTTAATCTTGTCTCCCAGGATGCAACCCCCACCAGTCGACTAACACCCAGGTGAACAGGGAAAAATGCCTGGAACTAGTGCTCATATTGGTGAATTTAAAGCCAGCAAAGGTTGGTTTGAGAGATTTAAGAATCGTAGTGGCATACACAGTGTGATAAGGCCTGTTCTGGAAGAAAATGCCAAACAGGACCTACAGTACTCAGGAGGAAAAGGCACTCCCAGGACACAGTGTCTCATCAGTCATTGCTGCATCTTCAATAAAGGTAAGTGTCATTTATTCTTCATTTAGTAGAGTAGTACATGCACAATATATATTGTGCATGTACTACTCTACTATTGTGCATGTATCCTTCTCTTTGTGTGTAGGAAAATGTATATTTCATGTGGTAAAATTTTTTTTTCATACTTTTGGGTGTCTTGCACGGATTAATTTGATTTCCATTATTTCTTATGGGGAAAATTTATTCGCATAACGATAATTTTGCATAACAATGAGCTCTCTTGCACGGATTAATATCTCTATGCGGGGGTCCACTGTATCTCAGGTGACGTAGTGAGAAACATGATGGCACCTTATCTTGGTAAGGGGCATACATTATACATGTATACCGATAACTGGTACACAAGCCCATTACTCAGTGATTTCATGCGAGTGAACAAGACAGCTGTGTGTGGCACAGTGAGTTCTAATCGTAAACATATGCCCAGGCTCAACGCAGGTGCTCGTGGTGATGACGTGCAGGTGTTTACTGCCAATGACATCATGGCATTACGGTGGCATGACAAACGAGATGTCACATTGTTGACAACCATTCACCGTAATGAAATGCAAGACAGTGGCGAAGTTGATTGAGTGACTAATGAACATATTCGAAAACCAGTGACAGTGATTATACACAAAACATGCGCTTGGTTGACAAATGTGACATGCAGATTGGTTTTGTTGACTGTGTTCGTAAGAGTTACAAGTGGTACATGAAACTTTTCTTCCATCTCATGGACATTTCAATGCTCAATGCATATAATATGTACCAAATAAAGACTGGCAACAGACCACCGTATGGTGAATTTTGTTTGTCTGTTGTCAGACAACTCATAATGAAGTACCAGGTAAGAACACCTGCTATACAACACGGTCCTCGAATTCCTCAGGATATACCCAAGCGTTTGAGGAGGGAAGGTGATCATTTCATAATACAGCTTCCTTCAACTCAGAAGAAATTTGCTCAGAAGAGATGCATCGTCTGTGCACAAACAAAACGACGGCAACAAAGACTCAAAGACACTCGGTTTATGTGTGAGGAATGTAAGGTGCCTCTGTGCATGGTGCCTTGTTTCAAGGAGTTCCACAAGCTCCAGCAGTTCTAAAACCATGTCCAGTGATTGTAAATATGTAAATATATGATAGAACATTAGTATTATACAAGATTTGTGCATGTTTATTGTAATAAACAACAGTGGTAAACAATAATATCATAATAGCTTTAGTGCGGTTATTGTGTTCAATACAGTGAGTTTATATATATACATTATATACAATATTGGTCTCTCAGGCCCCAAATGTTAGTAGGAAAAGAAAAAAATTGGAAAAGAAAAGAAAAAACTATATAAACCGCTAAATAATGTAATGCGGGTATGTGGAATTCGTCGATGTTGCCGCCACCACATCATTTTGGACAAACTTCTTGGAACTGTATCTCGGTAAGTACTGATCAGAAATTTTTTTTTTGTCTTATTACCTTCACAAAAATATGCTCTTTAATTCTGTAAGAAAAAATAATTTTTTTTTTTTTTTTCAAAATTTCCTGGACACTGGAGCACCACTTCAGATTTTGGCCTTGGACCCTGAAGGGGTTAATCCATCTGTGATTTTTTTTTTTTTTTCAAAATTATGTAAGAAATATGTTACATAGCATAAACATGCAATGTTTATATGCTATTGAGGGGCAGGGTCTCGGTGGAGGGTAAACATTACATTTTCTCTGGTCTAGCATTAGAGAAAACTGTCTGTTTACAATTCTTGGCATGAATTTTTCATTAATTCTCCCTTTGTTTATGATGGCATCTGAAGGTAGTTGTTAGAAACGATTAAACTCAGTGAACATGGTATGTCAATGGCAATAATATGGCTGTGGGCCACAGTGTGTGTAGCCGGTAGGTACAGCCCAGGTGGATGTATTCCGCCTGGGATGTAGTCTGCCTGGGACTACAAATAAATACTACTCACCTCTCGCCCTACATTAAGACTACAAATATTTTAAGGTAAGTAATGAATATAATGTATATGTATTTTACTTTTTATTGTGTTTTAATGCTTAATTCTGTTACTAAAAAGCCGCAGTAAGAATAATCACTAAATCCCATCCCTGGCAACACACCCCCCCACTCTTCATAGATCTAAACTTACTCCCTGTTCAGTACATCCACACTTACTACTGTGCAGTCTACATCTACAGGACCTTAAATTCCAATATTAACCTTGACCTAAAATGCTTTCTTGATAGTTGTGACAGAACCCACAGGCATAACACCAGACACAAGCATCTCTGACATTCCCCGTGTCCGACTAAACCTTTACAAAAATTCAGTGTATGTCAAAGGCCCTAAAATCTGGAACACCCTACCTGAAAACTCTAGAACTGCAGACACCTTCATCACCTTCAAAACTACCATTAGAAAACATCTTATCTCCCTGATACACCCCGTCATCTAATTACACGAATACCACCTGGTGGTGGTGGTTCACACTTACACTCGCTCACCCATTTGACCATAAACCGAAATATCAATCTCAATCTTAAAATAATGAATCCTAACTAGTCATAAGTTGGCCTGTGATACTCCAATACTGAAACTATGTATTGTGCCAAAACAAAAGCATTCACATTGCTAAACTCACAAACTAGTATTTAGTCACTAGCCATAATACCAACTTTCCTCATAATTTGTAATATTTTAAAGTTAAGAATTATTCTAAGTCTGCCCGAAATGCCTAGCCATGCTAGGTGTTCTAGTGGCACCCTCTGTAATTAGTATTTTACTACATGCAAACCACACAATAACCAAATTCTGTAAACTCGTCATTGTAATCCTTATAGAGAATAAACTTTGAATTGAATTGAAATATAAGTTAGTGTAAATTTTGTGACCTATGCCTGTTGTGGAATCTATTGTGGCTTTGGGGAAGTCCCTGGGGTTGGATGTAAGTGGCCAGGATGTGGAAGAGTTGGTGGACAACCACAGGGAAGATCTAACTACTGAAGAGCTTCAACACTATAGTTATTCTATATAAAATTAATTTTTTGTTAATATTTTTGGGTGTCTGAAACAGATTAATTGGATTTACATTATTTCTTATGGGAAATATTGCTTCAGTTTTCATCCATTTCGGATTTAGACCAACCTTCTGGAATTGATTAAGTATGAAATCCCGGGTTCAACTGTGTTGATTATAATGATTTACCTATGTTCGTGATATTGAGCAAATGCACGTATACTTGGGTAGTAAGTAGCAGGAGGTTGGTGAGGTGACCTGGGACATTTGAGATTGCACTAGCCAAAATTAGTGCTGGATTAGTGATGGAACCAGATTAGTGATTGCCAGATCAGTGATGGCCGGACTTGTACCAGTGGATTGTTCCCATAATTTTTTGAAGAAAAAAAAAATTAATGTATTAATCTCATTATTTTGTGTTTATTGACCTAACGGCTGACTCCCACCATCAAGAAAGGGTGACCCAGAAAAGGAAACTCGTTCACCATCCTTCATTCTGTTGTCTTGCCAGAAGTGTGCTGACATCACAATTCAAATTACCCTCCATCTGCAACCTTCCCGCCCCCTTCTTCAGTGCAGGCACTGCCCTTTTTACTTCGAATAATTTAAGTCTGGCTAACAGGTTCCCCCCCCCCCCCCCCGAGTCTTTTTGTATGTTACCATGCTCACACTGCAACAGCATTTCAAGCAACAAAAATCAGTTGTCTCCACTTACTCCAGTATAGCACTCTCATACATGTTTACTAGGTGATCAAGCTCCTAGCACTTGAAACCTCCTGTATTCCCTCCTGCTAACCCTCCTGGGATGACTCTTACCTCCTCCTTCTTTCCTCCTTGGCTTTATTCATCTTGTAACGACAAGTAACCTAAAATTTACCCTTCATTAATCAACAAAAATCTGTTGTTAGAATGATTACTCAGTCAGGTTCCAGACAACACACACCACCCCTATTCAAACTTTTAAATTTTCTACACACAAAACATATCTGCATTTAATACTGTGCATAGATTTACAGGACACTCAGTACAAACATTAACCCATTTCTCAAATTATTCTTTGAAAACTGCAGCATAGCAAATACAGTTGAACCTCGGTCGTTGATTGCATTACTTGTCGAATAAATCTGTTTTTGAATGAGGTGTTCAAGAAAAAATGTCCCAGTTTTCGTATGTTCTCTTGGTTGTCAACGGACAAGTGTATGGAACGGGACAAAGCAGCTCACGTTGCGTCTGCTCCCACTGTCAAAAGTACCTCATTAAAGGCAGTTGCCCTTTTATTTATGTATAATGTTCCTGCTCATCCTCCAAGCTTGGAAAATATGTTGCTGAAGTAGTTCAGTTTTATAACTGAAGTTCCTGCCCCCTAACACCACTCCTCTCATTGAGCCCATGGACCAGCACGTCATTTCTGACTTACAGAAACTACACCAAAGCACTTGTTGAAAGGTGCTTTGAAGTCACTTCAGAAACAAATTTAACCCTTGGAGTTCTGGAAGGACTATTTTGATATCCTCACCTGCTTGAGGCTTACAGACAAAGTCTGGGGGAAATGTGTCTTTCAGGACCATGCAGTCAGCATGGAAGAAATTGTGTCCTGACTTTGTGGCAGCCAGGGATTTTGAAGGCTTTGAAGATCAGCCTGAGCTGGTAGAGGATATTGTCCCTGGGGAAGACTTTGGGTCGAGAGGTGACTGAAGATGATGTGGAGGAGTTGGTGGAGGAGCATAGAACTGAACTCACCACAGAAGAACTTGTAGACCTTCAGAAGGAGCAGCAATAGATTGCAGTGGAGGAGCCCATTACACTTGTCTAAGGAAATGTGTGCTAAATGGTATGAAGTGCAGGAGTTTGCTGAAAATACCATCCAGAGAAAGCAGTGGCCATCTGTCTCTCTAACATGTACAGTGACAGTGTAATGTCTCAATTTAGACAAGTGTTAAAACGGAGCCTGAAACAAGCCTCACTGAACAGGTTTTTAATGAGACAAAGAACCAGTGAGCTAGAACAAGGTCTTAGTGATGAAAAAAAGACAAAGGAGAGAAACAACTCCAGAACAGTTACCTAAGGTATTAATAGAAGGTGAGACTCCTTCCAAGCAGTAACATCCCCTTCCTCTCCTCCACCTCCTGCTTCCAGTATGCCATTAGCTCTCCTCTGACAGGTTAAATTTTAATTTACTGTATAGTATTTCAGGTAAATTTTCATTTAGTACTCATTTTTACAGTTTTCCTGTGCTGTATAATTTTATACATCATTTTATGTAGTAGTACATTATTAATTATATTTATTATTATTATCACACTGACCAATTCCCACCAAGGCAGGGTGGCCCGAAAAAGAAAAACTTTCACCATCATTCACTCCATCACTGTCTTGCCAGAAGGGTGCTTTACACTACAGTCTTTAAACTGCAACATTAACACCCCTCATTCAGAGTGCAGGCACTGTACTTCCCATCTCCAGGACTCAAGTCCGGCCTGCCGGTTTCCCTGAACCCTTTCATAAGTGTTACTTTGCTCACACTCCAACAGCACGTCAAGTATTAAAAACCATTTGTCTCCATTCACTCCTATCAAACACGCTCATGCATGCCTGCTGGAAGTCCAAGCCCCTCGCACACAAAACCTCCTTTACCCCCTCCCTCCAACCTTTCCTAGGCCAACCCCTACCCCGCCTTCCTTCCACTACAGACTGATACTCTTGAAGTCACTCTGTTTCCCTCCATTCTCTCTACGTGTCCGAACCACCTCAACAACCCTTCCTCAGCCCTCTGGACAACAGTTTTGGTAATCCCGCACCTCCTCCTAACTTCCAAACTACGAATTCTCTGCATTATATTCACACCACACATTGCCCTCAGACATGACATCTCCACTGCCTCCAGCCTTCTCCTCGCTGCAACATTCATCACCCATGCTTCACACCCATATAAGAGCGTTGGTAAAACTATACTCTCATACATTCCCCTCTTTGCCTCCAAGGACAAAGTTCTTTGTCTCCACAGCCTCCTAAGTGCACCACTCACCCTTTTCCCCTCATCAATTCTATGATTCACCTCATCTTTCATAGACCCATCCGCTGACACATCCACTCCCAAATATCTGAATACATTCACCTCCTCCATACTCTCTCCCTCCAATCTGATATCCAATCTTTAATCACCTAATCTTTTTGTTATCCTCATAACCTTACTCTTTCCTGTATTCACTTTTAATTTTCTTCTTTTGCACACCCTACCAAATTCATCCACCAATCTCTGCAACTTCTCTTCAGAATCTCCCAAGAGCACAGTGTCATCAGCAAAGAGCAACTGTGACAACTCCCACTTTGTGTGATTCTTTATCTTTTAACTCCACGCCTTTTGCCAAGACCCTCACATTTACTTCTCTTACAACCCCATCTATAAATATATTAAACAACCATGGTGACATCACACATCCTTGTCTAAGGCCTACTTTTACTGGGAAATAATTTCCCTCTTTCCTACATACTCTAACTTGAGCCTCACTATCCTCGTAAAAACTCTTCACTGCTTTCAGTAACCTACCTCCTACACT
Organism: Cherax quadricarinatus; assembly: GCF_026875155.1. Taxonomy (NCBI): domain Eukaryota; kingdom Metazoa; phylum Arthropoda; class Malacostraca; order Decapoda; family Parastacidae; genus Cherax; species Cherax quadricarinatus. The sequence continues at coordinate 22,203,696 of NC_069467.1, forward strand.
ATACACCTGCAACATCTGCCACATTGCCGCCCTATCCACCCTGTCATACGCCTTTTCCAAATCCATAAATGCCACAAAGACCTCTTTAGCCTTATCTAAATACTGTTCACTTATATGTCTCACTGTAAACACCTGGTCCACACACCCCCTACCTTTCCTAAAGCCTCCTTGTTCATCTGCTATCCTATTCTCCATCTTACTCTTAATTCTTTCAATAATAACTCTACCATACACTTTACCAGGTATACTCAACAGACTTATCCCCCTATTAATATATTATTAAATTGTCATTTGGGGTCTGGAATGGATGAATTTTATTTACATTATTCTTTATGGGAAAAATTGCTTTGGTTGATTTTAGTCGTTGAATCGACATCTGGAATGGATTAAACTTGAAAACCGAGGTTCCACTGTAGTTACAATATAAGAAACCAGTATCTCTCTTGATATTTAAAAAATCGTGTAGATAAAAGGCTCTAAAATATGGAAAAATCTTATCTGCCAACTTAAAAAAAAAAAAATATAATTGAAAACCATCTTTAAATCTGATGTAAATTTTTTCAATGATTCATTACAAATGTCTAATATATTTACCATAACCAGGTTCTTCAGACCCAGTTCCCCTCACAGGAGGTTCCTTGATGCTGGTGAGGGGCTCTGGATCTAGGGAATTGAGTCTGTGCTCCAGTTCTCTGAATTGAGCCTGAATGGCTTACACCCCCCACAGGCACTGTATAATCCTTATAGGTTTAGTGTTCTCCCATAATAATAATAATAATAATAATAATAATAATAATAATAATAATAATAATTCAGACCCAGTTAGCATTTATATTCGTGCATTATTGTCACTACTATTATATTTCTACAACTTAATAATCATTATAACTAAAATTGTCAGTCCAGGTCCAGTCTGGATTACTGTCTATATATCACATGTATGAAACTTAACTTTCAAGCCATCTAAACTTTCACTATGTGGTGTCATGTATTGTTAAGTCCTAGTCTTGAGATTGTCTTAGCCTGTCCAGAATGCTCTACATAACCAGAGGCTTTCCATTAAGTTTACAATACATATTACTTATTTTTTAACCATTATAAGCTTCATTTTTTGAGGGGGAGAAATAAACATTTTGGTTTAAATTTCTTGGCCATCCTATGCTGCTCCATCCTCAACAACCTCTCCTCAGCCTCCAAGATTACATGTTTCATAATTCCACGATGTTTTCTAATTTTTTCTATGATCTCTGCATGGTATTCACATGACATATAGCTCTCAAATATGACAGCTCCAATGATACTAACCTTCTTGCTGTAGCATTTAAAGACAATATCTTACATCTATAGAAAGTATATGTATTGTTGTGCTCTGGTACATCTCTCGTTTTTGCCCCCATACACTTTTCTTTCCTTATTTAGCATTGTAGTTACCAAAACAGGTCTGTAGTTTAGTGCTTCTTGTCTATCTGTATATTAGGATCACATTTTTAGTTTTCCAGGTGTCTGTCATTTATACTATTTTCATAAGGATTAAGGATTTTATTTCTTTGCATAGTTTACAATGTGTAATTACCATTTTGATTTGCTAGGTACAAAGAAAGCCACTATCATTCCGGGGCATTTTGGGCAGACTAAACCTATGCTTAACAGAGTACTTAATACATACTAGGCATATATAACATACAGTGGACCTCTGGTTTTTGTCCAGTGTGGAAATCATACAATTTGGATTTCGAGCACTTTTCTGGGCGAAAATTTCCCCTGGGTTTCGTACATCCACTCAGGAATCGTCCGTACCAGATGCGTCCACCTGCCCGGGATGTTGCTTTTCACGTGTACCAGACTTGGTCTGCCTCTGTCTCTCATTGAGTTAGCAATACTCCGTGCATTCATCCATTGTTTTATGTGCTTGTTTATTGATTGCGTCTGTGAAATAAGCCACCATGGAGCCAAAGAAAGTTCAGAGTGCCAGCCCTTTGGTAAAGGTGAGAAACATGATAGAATTCAAGAAAGAACTTGTAGCAAAATATGAAAGTGGCGTATGTGTGGCTGAGCTCGCCAGGATGTATGGGATGTGGAAGAGTTGGTGGAGGACCATAGGGATGAGCTAACCACTGAAGAGCTGAAAGACCTTCAACTGGAACAGCAACAGGTTGCAGCTAAGGAAATTGCTTCAGAGGAAGAGGAGGAAGAGAGAGGGGAGAATGTGCCTTCTTCAGTTGCAAAGTTAAGTGGAGAATTATCACCCTAACAAAACTGTTGCAAGCCGTGTCTGCAGTATGTTAATGACAATGTCTTGTCCCATTTTAGGCAAATCTTAAAGAGATGCCAGAAACAGGCCTCTCAGGACAGATTTTTTGTGTGACAGGGGTGCAGTAACTCACAAGCTGGTCCTAGTGCCAGTAAAAGATAAAGGGAAGCAACACCGGATAGGGCTTTGATTCCTGAAGTCCTTATGGAGGGGGATTTCCCTTCCAAACTATTACAAAAACACCAATTGGGCTTCCATTTGGTGTCGTAATATAAGAGTTCGGGATACAAAATAAGCATTAAAATAAATTATCTTTAATATTATATAAAAACAATCTTAGGTCTAGAGGTATTCTAACGTCTGATAATATACACATACATGTTACAATAATAAATTATAATTAGCATCTTTGTACAAACAAATCCTAAAATAATAATAATTCATGACCATACACACAGGGTACAACTTTCTGACACTACTGTGTCACTATATATATATATATATTTTTTTTTTTTCAACAAGTCGGCCGTCTCCCACCGAGGCAGGGTGACCCAAAAAAGAAAGAAAATCCCCAAAAAGAAAATACTTTCATCATCATTCAACACTTTCACCACACTCACACATTATCACTGCTTTTGCAGAGGTGCTCAGAATACAACAGTTTAGAAGCATATACGTATAAAGATACACAACATATCCCTCCAAACTGCCAATATCCCAAACCCCTCCTTTAAAGTGCAGGCATTGTACTTCCCATTTCCAGGACTCAAGTCCGACTATAAGAAAATAACCAGTTTCCCTGAATCCCTTCACTAAATATTACCCTGCTCACACTCCAACAGATTGTCAGGTCCCAAGTATCATTCGTCTCCATTCACTCCTATCTAACACGCTCATGTACGCTTGCTGGAAGTCCAAGCCCCTTGCCCACAAAACCTCCTTTACCCCCTCTTTCCAACCCTTTTGAGGACGACCCCTACCCCTCCTTCCTTCCCCTATAGATTTATATGCTTTCCATGTCATTCTACTTTGATCCATTCTCTCTAAATGACTAAACCACCTCAACAACCCCTCTTCTGCCCTCTGACTAATGCTTTTATTAACTCCACACCTTTTCCTAATTTCCACACTCCGAATTTTCTGCATAATATTTACACCACACATTGCCCTTAGGCAGGACATCTCCACTGCCTCCAACCGTCTCCTCGCTGCTGCATTTACCACCCAAGCTTCACATCCATATAAGAGTGTTGGTACTACTATACTTTCATACATTCCCTTCTTTGCCTCCATAGATAACGTTTTTTGACTCCACATATACCTCAATGCACCACTCACCTATTTTCCCTCATCAATTCTATGATTAACCTCATCCTTCATAAATCCATCCGCCGACACGTCAACTCCCAAGTATCTGAAAACATTCACTTCTTCCATACTCCTCCTCCCCAATTTGATATCCAATTTTTCTTTATCTAAATCATTTGATACCCTCATCACCTTACTCTTTTCTATGTTCACTTTCAACTTTCTACCTTTACACACATTCTCAAACTCATCCACTAACCTTTGCAATTTTTCTTTAGACTCTCCCATAAGCACAGTACATCAGCAAAAAGTAACTGTGTCAGTTCCCATTTTGAATTTGATTCCCATAATTTAATCCCACCCCTCTCCCGAACACCCTAGCATTTACTTCTTTCACAACCCCATCTATAAATATATTAAACAACCATGGTGACATTACACATCCCTGTCTAAGACCTACTTTTACCGGGAAATATTCTCCCTCTCTTCTACATACCCTAACCTGAGCCTCACTATCCTCATAAAAACTCTTTACAGCATTTAGTAACTTACCACCTATTCCATATACTTGCAACATCTGCCACATTGCTCCTCTATCCACTCTATCATATGCCTTTTCTAAATCCATAAATGCAATAAAAACTTCCCTACCTTTATCTAAATACTGTTCACATATATGCTTCAATGTAAACACTTGATCTACACATCCCCTACCCACTCTGAAGCCTCCCTGCTCATCCCCAATCCTACATTCTGTCTTACCTCTAATTCTTTCAATTATAACCCTACCGTATACTTTTCCTGGTATACTCAGTAAACTTATTCCTGTATAATTTTTACAATCTCTTTTGTCCCCTTTCCCTTTTTATAAAGGGACTATACATGCTCTCCGCCAATCCCTAGGTACCTTCCCCTCTTTCATACATTTATTAAACAAAAGTACCAACCACTCCAACACTTTATCCCCGCCTGCTTTTAACATTTCTGTCATGATCGCATCAGTTCCAGCTGCTTTACCCCCTTTCATTCTACGTAATGCCTCACGTACCTCCACCACACTTACATTCTGCTCTTCTTCACTCCTAAAAGATGGTATACCTCCCTGGCCAATGCATGAAATTACCGCCTCCCTTTCTTCCTCAACATTTAAAAGTTCCTCAAAATACTCTTGCCATCTACCTAATACCTCCCTCTCCCCATCTACTAACTCCCCTACTCTGTTTTTAACTGACAAATCCATACTTTCCCTAGGCTTTCTTAACTTGTTTAACTCACTCCAAAATTTTTTCTTATTTTCATTAAAATTTCTTGACAGTGCCTCTCCCACTCTTTCATCTGCTCTCCTTTTGCACTCTCTCACCACTCTCTTCACCTTTCTCTTACTCTCCATATACAGTGGACCCCCGGTTAACAATTTTAATCCGTGCAAGAGGGATAATTGTTATGCGAAATAATCGTTATGCGAATGAATTTTCCCCATAAGAAATAATGGAAATAAAATTAATCCGTGCAAGACGCCCAAAAGTATGAAAAAAAATTTTTTTTACCACATGAAATGTTAATTTTAATACACACAAACTGAAAAAGGCATGCACAATTACATGACACTTACTTTTATTGAAGATCTGGTGATGATTGATGGGATGGGAGGAGGGGAGAGCATTATCTTCTTACTGTTTAGAAGGGGAATCCCCTTCCATTACGACTTGAGGTAGCAAGTCCTTTTCCGGGGTTACTTCCCTTCTTCTTTTAATGCCACTAGGACCAGCTTGAGAGTCACTGGACCTCTGTCGCACAACAAATCTGTCCATAGAGCTCTGTACCTCCCGTTCCTTTACGATTTGTCTAAAATGGGCCACAACATTGTCATTGAAATAGTCACCAGCACGGCTTGCAACAGCTGTGTCAGGGTGATTTTCATCTATAAAGGTTTGCAGTTCAACCCACTGTGCACACATTTCCTTAATCTTTGAAGTAGGCACAATGGATTCCACAACTGGCATAGGCTTCTCAGGGTTAGCCCCAAACCCTTCAAAATCTTTCTTAATTTCCATACTAATTCTCACCCTTTTTACCACAGGGTTGGCACTAGAAGCTTTCTTGGGGCCCATGGTCACTTATTTTCCAGAAACAGCACCGAAAACACTGTAATAATACGAAATATTCCGAGTGTATGCTTGGATGTTACCGCGGAGGCTGGCTGGTAAACAATGGGACGGGCGGCACATGTGAGGGCACATTGGACGCGTCTCGGACGAAAATCGGTGAGCGGGTTTTTAATCGGTATGCGCGGCAAAAATTTTGCGATAAAAGTAAGCGGTATGCGGAAAAATCGCTATGTGATGCCATCATTATGCGGGGGTCCACTGTACTCTGCTCTTCTTATAACACTTCTGCTTTGTAAAAACTTCTCGTAAGCTACCTTTTTCTCTTTTATCACACCCTTTACTTCATCATTCCACCAATCACTCCTCTTTCCTAAAATAATAAATTATAAGTAACATCTTTGTACAGTAATAAATTATAATCAACTGCATTCGTCCTGTGTCTCACGACACCCTTATGACGCTCTCTGTGTCACATGACACTTGTCCGTGTTGTGACCCTCCTTCTCAACCATGTCACTTGACACCCTTTTCTCTGTGTCACACGACACTCCTGCTCTCTGTGTCACACGACACCCTTTTCTCTGCGTCATACACACTTTCTCTACTGTGTCACACTTGACACCCTTGTCTCTGCGTCACACACTATCACCCGCATAGCGTCTTTCTTCTCAGAGGCCAGTCACATGACACCATTCAGTGTACACTACAATCCTATCTTCTTAGTGTCACACGGCACCCTTTCTTCTCAGTGTTCCACTACGATCCTATTATCTTATTTCAGTGTTACACTCCGTCATACTTCCTTCAGTGTTACACTATGATCCCAGCCTTTCTCAGTGTCACACTCCAACCTTTTCTTCATACAGTGTCACACTACAGCGTCAGCATGACTTGGCCCACAGTTGACTAGCGTCGGTGGTGAGTCCGTAGGCATCACCTACAATTGTACTCCTTGTTAGTCTTGTAAATGCTCTCTAAGGCCAGTAGAAGTACACCATAAGATGGTCTGGTGAGTACTGTCAAATGCCTCTAAGACCAGTTGATATACACCGTAAGGTGGTCTGGTGAATACTACTTGCAGAACACACTATGTTGCAAGTTCACTGAATGCGGCCATCAGACTCAGTGAACTGCGGTGAGCGCTTCTAAAACCAGTAGAAGCCAGTAGATATACCATAAGTTGGTCAGAAGAATACTCTCTACTGCCAGTAGATGTATACCGTAAGGTGTTCTGGTAAATACTGCTTCTAAGGCCGGCTCAGCAGTCCCCACATTGGGTTTGATGACATACCCTTGGTACTGCCGGCCGGCAGGTTAACAATTTAACCGCTAGTTTGGCAGGGGGCCGTCACACAAACAATAACCTCAACTCCCTCTCCCCTCCTCGCCTTCTTCAATACGCCAACAAGAGTCTTCAATAAAGGTATGTAATGTTCACTTATTAAAATTAGTCATTTATATTTATTTCGCATTGTTTTTTGTATGTGTAACTACAGTTGTTCTCTATAAAATGTATTTTTTGTTAATATTTTTGGGTGACTGGAACGGATTAATTGGATTTACATTATTTCTTATAGGAAATATTACTTTGGTTTTCATCCATTTCGGATTTTGGCTGACGTTCTGGAACGGATTAAGGACGAAACCCAGGGTATTACTGTAGTTGGTTTGAACTGAACTTCATTTTTTTTTATATTTCAACAGAGGTAGTGGTTTAGCAGTAATTGAATTTATAATTGAGATGACTTGATTAACAGGTTACAGTATTATATTTTGGCACATTTTACATAATGAGATTGAAACCATTTTAATTTTTAAGTAATCTTATGACATTTAGGAATTTTTGAGTTGTTGGTGGCGATAATATATAGTGTTTGTGTAGTTAATTTTGGGAGATGAGGTGATTTCTAAGCATAGCCTTGAATTGGTGTGCAGACAGGGGCCCTTTTGTATGTTCAGGTAATGAATTCCAAATTTTAGGGCCCTTATGTGCATAGCATTTTTGCATAGTGAGAGATAGACACGAGGGATATCAAAGAGTGTTTTGTGTCTTGTGGTATGCAAGTGCATTCTGTTGTAGTTCTAAAGAAGGAGTTTGAGAGGATGGTTAATATTGGAGAATAATGTTCTGTGTATGTTTTAGGCACAATAATATAAGTGAGTATATTGTATGTTAAGCAGGTTCAAGCTCTTAAATAGCAGTGGCGTGTGTTGCCTGACGCAGGAGTTTCTAATCGATCTCACAGCAGCTTTTTGTTGGATTATTAAAGGTTTAAGGTGATTTGTTGTGGTTGAACCCCATGTACATGTACCATAGGTGAGGTAAGGGTAGATGAGAGAGTGGTAAAGAGCAAGAAGTGCCATTTGGGATACATAGTACTGTATCCTAGAAAGGATGTCTACTGTTTTGGAGATTTGTTTGCAAATATGCTGTATGTGGGGTCTGAAATTTAAGACAGCAGTCAATGTTGAGCCCTAGAAATTTGCCATCAGTGCATCTTGAAATGGGGGAACCATTTTTCGATATGTTTAGCTGAATATTTGCAGCTTTGTTTCCAAACAGTATGTAGTTGCTATATATCCTTGCTAATGGGTCATGCAATTTTTCCCTGTGCCTTCTCACAACACCTATTGCTTTTGTCACATTTCAATTCCTCATTAACTTACTTCCTCTCCCAATTCTTTGTTAAAACAGACCTCTTTAAATCCTTTACTGGGCACTTGTCAAGATCATTAAATCAAAATTCTATTATTATAGACTTAAAGAATAACTCTCACTTAATTTTTGGAAATTTTCAGTAGTTTTCTGGAAAAATCCTAAAATTTGAGTTATTGAGAGCCTACTGCTTACAAAAAGTATCAACAGTTTCCCAATATAATATTTCAAAATACCCAAAAAAAAAAAAAAAAGGCATGCATGTATATTTAAACTTTATTATTCATTATTTGAAATGCTATGTGATCTATCAGGTCTTGAGTAAAAAATGTCTCAAATAATTGTATGGACACTATATATGAAGATGCCTCATTTTTGAACATGGGTAAAAGATATTTTTTTATTTGTATGTCATTTGTATGTCTTTTTTTATTTGTATGTCATTCAGTGTTGTTGGCAATTTAGTTTTACAACTGTTCCTCATCCACATGTGCTCATCTCACAGTTTGATGTTTTTTTTTTTTTTTTTTTTTTTTGTAACTGCTTATTCCATAATAATTCCTCAAGTTGTTCTTTGCGTGATGATACTTCAGGTGCATATTCTTCTTAAATTTTCACCTCATCTGAAGAATCTACATCACTCAAGAGTCATGATCACTGACAGCAAAGTCTTGTTCCTGTGGACTTTTGATACATAAAAAAATTCTGCTACATCTGAAAAGACAGGTGAACACAGTATTAGCATTACAAAACCACAATTGTAATAATTTCAATGTATACAATGTTACCAGTATTCAGGGCCTTTGACAATATTCTTTATCTTGGTGGTAAGCACTTGAGTTACTCCTTTTTTGTGATTTGTAAGGTCTTGTACATGGCATTGTTACTTATGTCTCATGTACTTCATATGCATATGAAAACACTGCCCAAATATTTAAATTTGCACTGGAAACAAATTCAGAAACTGTCATGTTGCTCACCCAGCCAATGGTATGGGAGAACAGATGGCCATGCAGTAGATGACATAGTTCCTAGAAGGCTTCCCGTTGGTTGGATATCAAGTAGGAGTAGCTAGCTTCCCATAGCTTGCTTCTATGATGCCACATTTAACATGCTTTTAGGAGGAACACAAGTTATGCCTACCTGGTAAAGGGTTAATAAGCCTTTTACTCAATTCTTGGCTTACATTTGTCACCCTTTGTCAGTTCAGCTTCTTGGGGATTATCTCCTGGTCACTTATTGTCATTTTTCATCTCGAGTGACTGTACATGAACCACATATGAAGCATACACTGAACATCCTTCTGGGATAGTTATCTTCTTCAGAAGAGGAAATGCTTTCATTAGGAAATTTCCAAAATATTGAAACCCATTGATGTCTACCTATGGGCATTTGAATACTTTTGCATTGAGAACCATGCAGTTGCATTTAACAGTGTGAACTGCCCTAAACTATATTATTTTTTCTTAAAAGCTTAGGGTGGTTTATTGTACATAAAACACCCCACAGAATTACATACAATACAGCTTATTAATAAATGAATATATAAAATGAATTTCCAAACAGGTATGGATACCATGCAATTCCCAGTATGTCTCAGTTACACCTACACATGATAAGCCAAGATTTTGACTCTCCGTGCTTGAAGACCAAACGTCACTGGAACTCTTTCAACACACGATACTTTTTAGATAGTGCAGGTGAGTGTGTAACCATTTTCTGTGACACTTAGGTGCTTTATGGCAATGATAAAGTTAGTTAACCCCTTCACTGTTGGAAACTTCAAAATTGAAAGTGGTCACAGGGTCGTCATAGAAAGCCACTAATTACGCAGTGCATTTTGGGCATCTAATCATAAAGCTTTCATGTTATTCAAGAAGTAGACATAGACTATTAACTAGGACTTCTTATGCAGTTAACTATAATCATAAGTACAATAAGAAATGTAGCTAATGAACAAATTGTCAGTTACTGAAGAATTAGATATTTGAACTGATTCATTGATCTTCAGTTTTGTGGAGTAAGTGAATAGAGATGAAAATACAGCAAGTTACTTATATTACAGCTAGGTAGTAGGTTGGTAGACAGCAACCGCCCAGGGAGGTACTACCGCCCTGCCAAGCGAGTGTAAAACGGAAGCCAGTAATTGTTTTACATGATGGTAGGATTACTGGTGTCTTTTTATTCTGTCTCATACACATGCAAGATTTCAGGTACGTCTTACTACTTCTACTTACACTTAGGTCACACTTCACATACATGTACAAGCATATATACACACACACTCCTCTGGGTTTTCTTCTATTTTCTTTCTAGTTCTTGTTCTTGTTTATTTCCTCTTACCTCCATGGGGAAGTGGAACAGAATTCTTCCTCCGTAAGCCATGCGTGTTGTGAGAGGCGACTAAAATGTTGGGAGCAAGGGGCTAGTAACCTCTTCTCCTGTATATATTACTAAATGTAAAAGGAGAAACTTTAATTTTTTCTTTTGGGCCACCCTGCCTCAGTGGGATACGGCCGGTGTGTTGAAAGAAAGAAAGCCTTATACATGTATTACAATATAATTAAAATGGGACAAGATATATTTATATATTACCAGTTATGTATGGGAGTTGAAGGAAGGCTGGAAGAAGAACAGAGACAGAATTGGATGCAAGCTGGTTTCGTTGACAGCACATTACTGTCTCAATTATGTTAAGGAGATTAAGTGCTTGTTAACCCTTTCAGTGTTGGTCCCGTTGTATCACGGCTTTGAATCCAGTGCTGGTCCCATAGTATGACGCCATGAGCTCAGCTCACTCAGATAAGCTGTGAGTGGTAAATTTGGGCCTAGATATGAGAAGATGGGTTTATGCAGTAGTGAGCACCATATAAAAAATCCTGCAGCACGCAGTGTATAACGAGAAAAAAAAACTGTAACTGTGATTTTGGTTTAATACAGCGACTTCGCAGTGTATTTTTGTATTGTTTTTATGGTTATATTTTCAGTTTCTTGGTCTCATTTGATAGAATGGAAGATATATTACAGAAATAGATATGATTTTAATTACTTTCAGGACTGAAAATAGCTTGAAATTGAGCTCAAAGTAGCAGAAATGTTCTATTTTTGCTGATATTCCAGAGTACAGCCGCTCCTCACTTAACGATGGAGTTCCGTTCCTAAGACCACGTTGGTAAACGAATTTGTCGCTAAGTGAGGAGCATACTCTAATGGTAGTGGGTTTGTATTAGACATCTTTATTGTTTTAATGTCACCTTTTCACCATTTATAACATTTCTGGTATATATTTAAATGTTTCTAGGTAGTAGGTTGGTAGACAGCAACCGCCCAGGGAGGTACTACTGTCCTGCCAAGTGAGTGTAAAACGAAAGCCTGTAATTGTTTTACATGATGGTAGGATTGCTGGTGTTTTTTGTCTGTCTCATAAACATGCAAGATTTCAGGTATGTCTTGCTACTTCTACTTACACTTAGGTCACAATACACATACATGTACAAGCATATATATACACACCCTTCTGGGTTTTCTTCTATTTTCTTTCTAGTTCTTGTTCTTGTTTATTTCCTCTTATCTCCATGGGGAAGTGGAACAGAATTCTTCCTCCGTAAGCTATGCGTGTTGTAAGAGGCGACTAAAATGCCGGGAGCAAGGGCCTAGTAACCCCTTCTCCTGTATAAATTACTAAATTTAAAAAGAGAAACTTTCTTTTTTTTTTTTTGGGGCCACCCTGCCTTGGTGGGATGCAGCCGGTTTGTTGAAAAAAAGAAAACGTACGTGTAGTGTGACATAAGTGTAAGTAGAAGTAGCAAGATGTACCTGAAATCTTGCATGTGTATGAGACAGAACAAAAAGACACCAGCAATCCTACCATTGTGTAAAACAATTACAGGCTTCCGTTTTACACTCACTTGGCAGGATGGTAGTGCCCCCCTGGGAGGTTGCTGTCTACCAACCTACTACCTAGGTATTATTATTATTATTGAGACAAAATGCATTGGAGAGATTATTGATATAGTATACAAGAAGGAACAAAGGGCCAAGAACACTGCCCTGATGCACTCCTGTGTCAACTGGTCGAGTTGACAAGGATATGCCATTGATAGAGGTGTTCTGGTGTCTGGTTTAAAGTACAGGATGTTGTTGTCCACTGTATTGAAAACTTTCTGCAGGTCTATGATGTGGCCCAGAGTATTCATTATTTTCAAGAGCTGCATAAAGAATTTCAAGCATTTTTATAATTGCATCATTTGTACTTTTTTTGGTCTAAAACAAACTGGCAGGGGGTGGAGTATATTATTATTATATTGTATTTTTTATTTTTTTAGCACACTGGCCATTTTCCACCGAGGTAGGGTGACCTGAAAAAGAAGAAATGCTTTCACCATCTCTGTTTTGCCAGAGGTGCACTAATACTACAGTTTAAAACTGCAGATATCCCTACCCCTCCATAGTGCAGACACTGTACTTCCCATCTCCAGGACTAAAGTCTGGCTAACCATTTTCCTGAATCCCTTCATAAATGTTACCTTGCTCGGACTTAAAATCATAAAAACCACTTACCTCTTTTCACTCCTGTCTAACATGCTCACACACTTGCTGAATGTCCAAGCCCCTTGCATACAATATCTCCTTTACCTCCTCCCTCCAACCTTTTCTAGGATGACCAATATCCTGCCTTCCCTCCACTGAAGATTTATATGCTATCCAGGTCATCTCATTTTGCTCCATCCTCTCTAAATATCTGAATTGCCTCAGTAATTTCCCTTCAGCCCTCTGGATAACACTTTTAGTAACCCTGCACCTCCTCCTTACCTCCAAGCTACAAATTTTCATAATATTCATACCACACACTGCCCTCAGACATGACATCTCTACTGCCTTCAGCCTCCTTGCTGCAATTTCACAACCATGCTTCACACCCATATAAGAGTGTGGTACCACTATACTCTCATACAATTCCCTTTTTGCTTCCATGGATAATATTCTTTGCCTCTACATATGCTTCAATGCACTGCCCATCTTTTCCCCATCAATTTTATGGTTCTCCTCGTCTTTCATATACTCATCTGCCGACAAGTTCACTCCCAAATATCTAAGCACATTCGGTTTCTCCATACTCCCTCCTTCCAGTCTGATTGCCAGTCTTTCATTCCTAAATTTTTTGGTTATCCTCACCACCTTGCTCTTTTCTATATTCACTTTTAATTTCCTTCTTTTACATACCCTTCTAAATTCATCCACCAACCTTTGCAACTTCTGTTCAGAATCTCCCAAAAGCACTGTAATCAGAAATCAGTAATCAGATTCTATATATTTTGATCACACACTTCTCCCCAATACCCTAGCATTCACTTCTTTTACAACCCCATCTATAAATGTGTTAAACAACCATGGCAACATCACATATCCCTGTCTCAGGCCTGCTTTTACTGGAAAATACTCTCCTTCATCTGGATGCTGTAATCTGAGTCTCACTATCCTCCTAAAAACTCTTAACAACTTTTAGTAATCTACCACCTATTCCATACACTTGCATCATCTGCCACATTGCTTCCCTATCTACCCTATCCTATGCCTTTTCAGAATACATAAATGCAAAAAAGCTTCCTTATCCTTATCTAAATATTTTTCACTTGTATGATTCAGTGTAAACACTTGATCTACATATCCCCTATCCTTCCTAAAACCTATTTGTTCATTTGCAGTCCTGCTTTCCATCTTAACTCTTAATTCTTTCAATAACAACTCTCCCATACACTTTGCCTGCATATACTCAACTGGCTTATTCTCTTATAATTTTTAACTTTTTTTTTTTTTTTTTTTTTTTTAACTATGCATACTCCCTGCTAATCCCTAGGTACCTTCCCTTTCATATATTTATTGAACAAAAGGACCAGCCACTCCAAAACTATATCCCCACCTGCTTTTAACAATTTTGTCGTGATCCCAATCATTCCCACCTGCTTTATTCTTTTCATTTTACCCACAGCAGCCTCACACACCTCCTCCACTCACATCTGGCTCTTCCTCTCTCCCTGGCCAATGCATCCCTTTCTTCAACATTTAACAGCTCCTCAAAATATTCACTCCATCTTCTCAGTATGTAATGTTTTTTTTTTTATTAATGTCCATCTCTGACCGAAGTAGGGCGACTAGAAAAAGAAGTAACACTTTCACTATCATTCATTCACTGTCTTACCAAAAGAGTTCTGACACACCTCAAATAACACTCTGAACTGCAAAATCCCCACCCCCCTCCTTCAGCGTGCAAGCACTGTACTTCTCATTTCCAGCTCCAGGACTTTAGTCCAGCTAACTGGTTTTCCTGAATCTCTTCATAAATGTTACCTTGGTCATTATATGCTTTTTATATAATGGCCAGTTTATTTCATAATATAGTATTAGTCCTAGCTTTAGTCCTTATCTTGCCTCATCAATTCAGATATAAGGACCAAAATTCCACAACGGCTTACCTTCCTATTTGTAGTTAATAATCTTACTAGCTTTTAAACTGTGTATCTTTTTATTATAAATTAGTTTGTCTAAATTGCCTGAAATGCCATATGTATACATGATACATGAGTGTACATGTGTACTCTCATATTTAAAAAAAAAAAGATCTGTAATAATGTTCTGTGAATAAATTTAATTTTGATTTAAAAATTATCATTATTTTTAACTCCAAATTAAATCTTATCTTTGGTATTTAAAACTGTCTTTACTTTTCAGATGTTATTCGATGTTTGGAGGAGCGTGGGATGGTAGTAACAATGACACCTATAGCAGGAGAAAAACTGTTGGATCAACCTCTGAAGTGCCATAAGTGCATATACTCTCCTCAAAACATGCCTAAACTTAAGCAACATCTCTATAAGCATATTAATAATTAAATATTCATCATTATTCCTCATGTATTGATTACCTAATTTAGGCCTGCTTTCCCCCCCCCCCTTAAAAAAAAAAAGAATTCTACACTTCAGTAACTCATGGTTGTAGCTGTTGAACTAGTATTAGCAGAGGACCACCATTTTGTACAGTAATAATTTAAGAGTGTGCCAAGACAAAAGTTGGGTTGTGTTGAAACCCGGAAGTTCTGATTTTAATACTAAATTATGATCTCTACAGGTTTAGAGATCCTTGTGATGCTGGTAAGGGGGCTTTTGATCCAAGGAACTGGACAAATCATTCCTTTCTTGAATTGAACTTTAATGTCTCCTATCCTGTAGGTGCTAAATGACATGTACAAGTTTAGCACTTACCAATTAAAATAAAATGTGAGCTTTAATGTTTAAAATTGAGTTTATTGCTTTTACTTGATTGGTTTTTAGGTACTGTATATAATATACTGTAGAGTAAAAAAAAAAAGGGGGGGGGGGACTTCATATTTTTTTTGATGTCCATTTTTCACCAAGGTGGAGTGATCAAAAGAAGGAAATGTATTATTATACAGTCAATAACTATCTTGCCAGATATGTACAGATATCACAATGCAAATGACCCTCTGAACTGCAACATCCTCACACCTCATCTAGAGTGCAGGCACTGTGCATGTCCATCAATGAATGTTCCTTGGAGTTTTTGATCCATGGAATTGGATGACTGTTGCTTACTTGGTTTGAGCCTGATTACCTGCCATTTTACTAGGTGTTGCATGACCTTTGGGTTTGGCATTCCTTTTCATCCCTTATGAATGTAATAAAGTACTTTGCACATCCAAATCTCATATTTCAAAAGTTTAACCAAAATTAATTCATCTATTTCTCTAAGGAAGGCTTGATGCTGGTGAGGGGTATTTTAGGGAACTGGAATTATCCTCCATT
This sequence comes from Cherax quadricarinatus, assembly GCF_026875155.1. NCBI lineage: Eukaryota > Metazoa > Arthropoda > Malacostraca > Decapoda > Parastacidae > Cherax > Cherax quadricarinatus. The sequence continues at coordinate 22,219,839 of NC_069467.1, forward strand.
TCCCATTTCTGAGGTGCTGTATGACCTGTGTGCATGTTCCTCCCTAAATATAATAAATTAATACTGTAATTCATTACTGTTGCCTAAGTTTAAATTTTTTACTGAAGTATTAAAAGAATGTATAATTTTTCTTAGTAAATATACATTCCAACTGAGTTTAGGCCTGACTAGATATCAGAATGTGATTAGTAGACAGAGGAGTCTCTACCTCTCTCTGCTCTGTGATATTTCACGTGCCCTTAACATTACTGATTATCCCCTCAAGGCTCCTTGATGGTGAGAGGACTTTTGATCCAAAGAATTAGACCAGTTCTTCCCTTTGGATCAAATCTTATTTCCTCTTTCTCTAGGTGCTCTATGCTGTATAGCCCTTGTGGCTTAGCGCTTCTTTTTGATTATAATAATAATCTAGGTGCTCTATGACCCCTGTAAAGTTTAGTGCTTTTCCCAGATATAATAATAATCACTCTCTACATTACTATATTGGTCCCTTGAGTTACAGTGGTCTTGAGCTATGATTTACCTGCAGATAAATTTGAGTCACAATATGCATATGATGGTTGGTGGGTGGGCTACAGCCCAGAGATAAGATAGGGTGATGAAAAGGTCTTAAATGGAGTGAAGATGTTGGAGGCGAGTGGGAGGGAGGCAGGCAGGCAGAGGAGGTGGACTGTACGTGTACCAGACATGGGTGACAGGAGACTGTGACAAAAAGTGTAAATTTTAAGTCTTCAATTCTTTATCACTCCCTGCCTGCCTGCCTGCTCTACATGCCCCATCCTGCATGCCTGCTTGCTTTAAGTGGAGAGATGGTGGAAGGTGTGTTGGTGAATGGGAGGAAGACTAATACATGTACAGTGGTACCCCGAGTTTCGAACTGCTCCCTACTCTACCAATTATGTAAGTGTATTATTGTAAGTGTATTTTTGGGGGGTCTGAAACAGATTAATCTAATTTACATTATTCATTATGGGAACATATTTGTTCGGTATCAGCACCTGAACAGCCTTCTGGAACAAAGAAAGTTCGAAACTCTGGGTACCACTGTACCAGATGCGAGTAGCGGGAGACTATGACAAGTGTGTAAATGTTAAGTCCACAATTCTTTACTAATCTTTGTCTGCCTGCCTGCCTGCTAGCTCTGGCCTGTCTTGCCTGCCTTTTCTGTTATGCTCTACATGCCCTGGCCTGTCCTGATTGCCATATCTGGTCTACCTGTCCTTCCCTGCATCTGCCCTCCCTGCCTCTGCATTACCCTATGCCTGGGCACAAGCTGTTGGGTGCCAGTGCCTCTCGAGATATCGAGCTGAAGCCTATGTTCATTTACCACTGAAAACCCCAGGTTGTTTAAAACAACAAAGTATCCAAGGGGAGGCTGGGTGTGTTCTGGCATTTTGGAATTACCATAAAACCATATATTTTGGGGTTTGAGTCAAGATAGTTTTGAGGTGCAGTGTGTCTTCTGGAATGGATTAATATTACCTTGAGGGACCACTGTATATTAGTGCTTGTCTTTAGTGCAACAGGCATGTGTGAGTGTGTTTGATAGGAGTAAATGGAGATGAATGGTTTTTGGGACCTGACAAACTGTTGGAGTGTGAGCAGGGTAATATTTTGTGAAGGGATTAAAGGAAACCAGTTGGCCAGCCTTGAATCCTGGAGGTGGGAAGTAAAATGCCTGCACTTTAAAGGATGGGTTTGAGATATGTGTGAATGATGGTGAGTGTTTCTTTTTTAGGTCACCCTTACTTGGTGGGAGGCAGCTGGTGTGTTAAAAAAAGAAATTAGTGATTATCTTAAAATTTCATTTGATACATTTTTTTTTCTAACACGCCAACCATCTCTCACCAAGGAAGGGTGACCCAAAAAGGAAAGAAACACTATCACCATCATTCACACACAATACTGTCTTTGCAGAGGTGTCCAGATACGAGAGTCTAGATGTCACTCCAAACAATCAATATCTCAAACCCATCCTTTAAAGTGCAGGCATTTTACTTCCCACCTCCAGGATTCAAGGCTGGCCAACTGGTTTCCTTTAATCCCTTCACAAAATATTACCCTGCTCGCACTCCAACAGCTCATCAGGTCCCAAATTCTATTTGTCTCCATTTACTTCTACCAAACACACTCACACATGCCTGCTGCACTAAATACAAGTACTAATATACAGTGACCCCTCAAGGTAGTAATATTTCATTTCAGAAGACACACTGTACCTCAAAACTATCTTGACTCAGACCCCATTTCAAAAATTACCATAAAAACCATAGTTTTATGGTAATTCCAAAATGCCAGAACACACCTAACCTCCCTTTGGATACTTTGTTGTTTTGAACAACCTGGGGTTTTCAGAGTGGTAAATGAACATAGGCTTCAGCTTGATATCTCCAGAGGCATTGGCACCCAACAGCTTATGCTCAGGCAAAGTGGTAAGATAGGGTAAGGCAGAGGCAGGGAGGGCAGATGCAGTGAAGGACAAGTAGACCAGATATGGCAAGCAGGGCAGGCCAGGGCATGTAGAGTATAGTAGAAAAGGCAGGCAAGACAGGCCAAAGCTAGCAGGTAGGCAGACAGATTAGTAAAGAATTGTGTGAATTATGCAAGACATGTTAATTTGTTCTTCAAGTTAAGAAAGCCTAGGGAAAGTATGGATTTGTCAGTTAAAAACAGAGTAGGGGAGTTAGTAGATGGGGAGATGGAGGTATTAGGTAGATGGCGAGAATATTTTGAGGAACTTTTAAATGTTAAGGAAGAAACAGAGGCAGTAATTTCATGCACTGGTCAGGGAGGTATACCATCTTTTAGTAGTGAAGAAGAGCAGAATGTAAGTGTGGGGGAGGTACGTGAGGCATTACGTAAAATGAAAGGGGGTAAAGCAGCTGGAACTGATGGGATCATGACAGAAATGTTAAAAGCAGGGGGGGATATAGTGTTGGAGTGGTTGGTACAGTGGACCCCCCGCATACCGTTGGCCTTACATAATGTTAAATCCGCATACCGCTACATTTTATCGCTAAGATTGTGCCTCGCATACCGCTAAAAAACCCGCTCAACGCTGTTCGTCCGAGAAGCGTCTATGTGCGGCCTGAGCCACGCTCACATGTTCCGCCGGTGGCATTGTTTACCAGCCAGCCTCCGCGGTAACATCCAAGCATACAATCGGAACATTTCGTATTATTACAGTGTTTTTGGTGATTTTATCTGCAAAATAAGTGACCATGGGCCCCAAGAAAGCTTCTAGTGCCAACCCTACAGCAATAAGGGTGAGAATTACTATAGAGATGAAGAAAAAGATCATTGATAAGTATGAAAGTGGAGTGCGCATCTCTGAGCTGGCCAGGTTGTATAATAAACCCCAATCAACCATCGCTACTATTGGTGGTACAGCTGCTGCTGCTGCTGCACTGTCAGCTGCTGCTGCTGCTGTAGCACAGTCAGCTGCTGCTGCTGCTGTAGCACAGTCAGCTGCTGCTGCTGTTGTACCACCGTCAGCTGCTGCTGCTGTAGCATCGTCTGCTGCTGCTGTAGCACTGTCAGCTGCTGCTGCTGTAGCACTGTCAGCTGCTGCTGCTGCTGTACCACCGTCAGCTGCTGCTGCTGCTGTAGTACCGTCTGCTGCTGCTGTAGCATCGTCTGCTGCTGCTGTAGCACTGTCAGCTGCTGCTGCTGCTGTAGCACTGTCAGCTGCTGCTGCTGCTGTACCACCGTCAGCTGCTGCTGCTGCTGCTGTAGTACCGTCTGCTGCTGCTGTAGCATCATCTGCTGCTGCTGTAGCATCATCTGCTGCTGCTGTAGCACTCAGCTGCTGCTGCTGCTGTAGCACTGTCAGCTGCTGCTGCTGCTGTACCACCATCAGCTGCTGCTGTAGTACCGTCTGCTGCTGCTGTAGCATCGTCTGCTGCTGCTGTAGCACTGTCACTGCTGACTGCTGCTGTGTAGCACCGTTGTTGGTGTGGCTTATTGAGAATACCAAGAAACAATTAACCCCAGAGGATTTGCCACCCAGGATAACCCAAAAAAGTCAAGTGTCATCGAAGACTGTCTAACTTATTTCCATTGGGGTCCTTAATCTTGTCTCCCAGGATGCAACCCACACCAGTCGACTAACACCCAGGTGAACAGGGAAAAATGCCTGGAACTAGTGCTCATATTGGTGAATTTAAAGCCAGCAAAGGTTGGTTTGAGAGTTTTAAGAATCGTAATGGCATACACAGTGTGATAAGGCCTGTTCTGGAAGAAAATGCCAAACAGGACCTACAGTACTCAGGAGGAAAAGGCACTCCCAGGACACAGTGTCTCATCAGTCATTGCTGCATCTTCAATAAAGGTGTCATTTATTCTTCATTTAGTAGAGTAGTACATGCACAATATATATTGTGCATGTACTACTCTACTATTGTGCATGTATCCTTCTCTTTGTGTGTAGGAAAATGTATATTTCATGTGGTAAAATTTTTTTTTCATACTTTTGGGTGTCTTGCACGGATTAATTTGATTTCCATTATTTCTTATGGGGAAAATTCATTCGCATAACGATAATTTCGCATAACAATGAGCTCTCTTGCACGGATTAATATCTCTATGCGGGGGTCCACTGTACTTTTGTTTAATAAATGTATGAAAGAGGGGAAGGTACCTAGGGATTGGCAGAGAGCATGTATAGTCCCTTTATATAAAGGGAAAGGGGACAAAAGAGACTGTAAAAATTATAGAGGAATAAGTTTACTGAGTATACCAGGAAAAGTGTACGGTAGGGTTATAATTGAAAGAATTAGAGGTAAGACAGAATGTAGGATTGCGGATGAGCAAGGAGGTTTCAGAGTGGGTAGGGGATGTGTAGATCAAGTGTTTACATTGAAGCATATATGTGAACAGTATTTAGATAAAGGTAGGGAAGTTTTTATTGCATTTATGATAGAGTGGATAGAGGAGCAATGTGGCAGATGTTGCAAGTATATGGAATAGGTGGTAAGTTATTAAATGCTGTAAAGAGTTTTTATGAGGATAGCGAGGCTCAGGTTAGGGTGTGTAGAAGAGAGGGAGACTACTTCCCGGTAAAAGTAGGTCTTAGACAGGGATGTGTAATGTCACCATGGTTGTTTAATATATTTATAGATGGGGTTGTAAAGGAAGTAAATGCTAGGGTGTTCGGGAGAGGGGTGGGATTAAATTTTGGGGAATCAAATTCAAAATGGGAATTGACACAGTTACTTTTTGCTGGTGATACTGTGCTTATGGGAGATTCTAAAGAAAAATTGCAAAGGTTAGTGGATGAGTTTGGGAATGTGTGTAAAGGTAGAAAGTTGAAAGTGAACATAGAAAAGAGTAAGGTGATGAGGTTGTCAAATGATTTAGATAAAGAAAAATTGGATATCAAATTGGGAAGGAGTAGTATGGAAGAAGTGAATGTTTTCAGATACTTGGGAGTTGACGTGTCGGCGGATGGATTTATGAAGGATGATTTTAATCATAGAATTGATGAGGGAAAAAAGGTGAGTGGTGCGTTGAGGTATGTGGAGTCAAAAAACGTTATCTATGGAGGCAAAGAAGGGAATGTATGAAAGTATAGTAGTACCAACACTTATATGGGTGTGAAGCTTGGGTGGTAAATGCAGCAGCGAGGAGATGGTTGGAGGCAGTGGAGATGTTCTGTTTAAGGGCAATGTTTGGTGTTAATATTATGCAGAAAATTCGGAGTGTGGAAATTAGGAAAAGGTGTGGAGTTAATAAAAGTATTAGTCAAGAGGGCAGAAGAGTTTGTAGATGAATGGTTCAGAGAACCGACATGTTGATAAATTAGACACATGTGCAACTCTTGGGTATCTTTATTGAGGATACCCCCGGCAACTTCTTGGGATCTTAATATTGGGAAAAATTCCCCTTTCGTTTGCCTAATTTTTGGGCACGACCTACTTAAAACACTGAACAAATGTTACACCACCAATGACTGCTGAAACCTTTTCCTTTCCAAAACTTTTTAATAAGCCCCCGATCACACGAAAGCCTTATTCTTTTTCCCAAGATTGATGGACTAACCACATCGACTAAAGGGTTGAGGGACGGGATTACCCTCATTCTCCTTCTGTTTTTCAAGATTCCCCTTTTGTTGGACTGATGAAGCCACTGTGTGGCAAAATTTTTTTCCTCAATAAAGATACCCAAGATTCCCACATGGTCTAATTTATCAACGGGGGCAGAAGGGGGGTTGTTGAGGGGTTTTTGGTCTTTTAAGAGAAAGGATCAAAGTAAATGACTGGAAACATATAATCAAAGGGGGAAAGGGAAAGGGTTTGGGGTAGGGGTCTTCCTCAAAAGGGGTTTGGAGAGAGGGGGTAAAGGTTTTTTTTGTGGGCAAGGGTTTTTGGACTTCCGGGAAAAGCGTGTGTGAGGGGTTTTAGATAGGAGTGAATGGAAAACGAATTTTTACTTGGGACCAAACGATCTGTTGGAGTGTGAGCGGGGTAATTTTTAGTGAAGGGGTTTTTAAAGGGAAAACCCGGGTTTTTTTTAAATATTTGGACTTGAGTCCGGGAAATGGGAAGTACAATGCCTGCACTTTTAAAGGGGGGGTTTGGGAAAATTGGGGGCAGTTTGGAGGGATATTTTGTAAAACATAAGAACAAAGGGAACACTGCAGAAGGCCTACGGGCCCATGCGAGGCAGGCCAAGTCTCCCCCCCCGGCTTAAGGCCAAAGAAACCCAACCTAGTAAAGGGTCAGTCAAAATTGACTTAAGGGGGGAACACGGAAACCGACCTTTTAGCAAACCCATCAGGTCAAAAACTCAAAACCCACCCACATCTACTCATGTATTTTTTATCCAACCATTTTTAAAGTTTTAAACCCACAACGTTTTTGGCCTCTATAACGGTACTTGGGAGTTTTTTTCCACTAAACCACAACTCTATTACCAAACCAGTACTTTCCTATATCCTTCCTGAATCTAAATTTTTTTCCAAAAAAAACCTTTCCCTGCGAGTCCTGCCCGGGCTAGATATTTTCAGCACCTTTTTTACACCCCCCTTTATTTTTCCCTGTCTTCCTTTTAAACACCTAAATCATATCCCCCCAAAATTCTCGTTTTTCCCTAGAAAGTGCAGTTTCAGGGCCTTAGTCAAACCTCATGGGGAAGGGTTTTCCTGATACAGGGGATCATTTTTTGGTTCATCCCCCTTTTGTACATTTTCCAGAGAATTTAAAATCCATTCTGTAATACGGTGGCCCAAAAACTGGCAGCAAAAATCTAAATAGGCCTAACCAAGGAGGAAAAGGGGTTGAAGAAAAAACCTGAGGACTCCTTTTATTTATGCTTTTTTTTGATATGAACCCAAAGGATTCAATTAGTTTTATTTCCCCGAACACTTATGCACGGGTTGTTTGGGTTTTCGATTACTGCAAACCAGAACCCCCAAATCTTTTGGGAAATCCTTTAATTTTAAAGATCAAACTTTATTTAAGTTTAATTGGGCATGGTTTTTGTCCTGTCCAAAATTTAAAAATTTTGCTTTTGGGTTCTATATTAAACTGCATCTGCCACTTCTCCGCCCAACTGCCCCCAGTCTATTCAAATTTTTTCCTGGATGCCCCGAATGTCCTCGTCAGAATAAATTGGGAGGGCCAAATTTTTGGTGTCATGGGGAAACTTGCCGATTGGGTCTTTTTCCCCTTTCCTATTTTCTTTTAAATGTAGATTGTGAACACCCGGGGGGCCCAACACTGCCCCCCTGGGGAACACCGCTCGACGTTTCCCCACTCTGATTTCTCCCCATTTATGCAAACTCTCTGCTGCCTATTTGCCCCCCAACCATGCCTCTATCCGGGAAAAAAATTTTCCCCCCTCCTTTTTCCATGTGCTTTAATTTTCCTAAATATTCTCTGATTTTGGGACGCCCCAAAACCCTTTACTGAAGCCCCCATAACACAAAAACAATTCTTTACCATGACTACCCCCCTAAAAATCCCTTTAGTGAAAAAAGTTAAAAAATTTTCGTAAGGAAAAGGAACCCCCCCTTTGTAAAACCATCTGAGATTCGTTGATTTTTTTATGCTTTTCAAGATGGCACGACTGCCTCGGCAATTTTTGTTTCCCAAAAATTTTTTCCCACTATGGAGGTTAGGCTTTTTGGGCCCCTATTTTTCGAAGCAAAGGACCTGTCACCTGTTTTGAAAATAGGTATCACATTTCCTTTTTTTCCATTTATCGGCACCATCCCAAAGTTTGTATTGATATTTTTAAAAGTTTAACCAAAAGGGTGTGCTAAGTTTCCCTTTACACCCCTTTTAAAACCCCCTTGCCGGGATTTTTATTTTTAAAAAATTTATCTATTTCAAAGGGAACCATTCACTTTGACCCTAATATTTGGCACAGTTTTTTATCGTCCTGTTTTTACAAATTTTTATCTTTATTTGGAAAAATCGCGGGAACCTCCTTTTAAAAAACTGAGAGGAAGTATGTTTTTAAAAAATTCAAAAACAAAATTTCCTTATCACTGCATGAGCGGGACCCGGGGAACTTTTGAGTGGGCCTATCTTGTCCCTGATCTTACTTCTTATACCTAAAAGAACCCTTTTTGGGTTTTAGTTTTTCCATTTTTTTTTGCAACTTTAACCCATAATCCTTTTTTTTTTGCTTTTCAAATTTCCCCTTTTTTTTATTTCTCTCTTTAACTGAAAAATATCGATTTTTAAATTTGCGCCTCCCCCTTTTTTTGTTTTGCCTATATATGCCTCTCTTTTGACCAAAAAGATTTTTTAAATCTTTTTGTTCACCTTTTAAGGATCATTTTTGTTTGATCTGATTTCCCAAATTTGGAAAAAATTTTGACTGAGAAAGCAAAAACTATGCCCGGGAAAGAAATTCAATTTTCGGAAACCATCACCAAAAACCTGCCCCTTAGTGGGTCATTCCATTTTCACCCACCTAAGTAATTTTCAGTCCTATGAAACACCAAGCAAAAAGTCGGGGAGGGAGACTTGATTGCCATTATTGGGGGATTCCCTGATATATTTAAAAATGAGTGATTTGTGAAACACTCTCCCCAAGCTCAACATTAAACCCCAAATTTTTAATTTTTTGTTTCCCCTACTGGGAAGAACCCAAATCAAGGAGGTTATTTCCCCTAGTTTTCTCTGTCACAAACTTTTTAAAAAACCCTCCTGGTCGTATCAAGAAAGTCCCCCCCCGACTCTAAATTTCCTGTCAAAAATTTCCCAGGGCAATCTGTCTATAGTTAAATTTTCCCCTTAAAACCCCAACATTTTTTTGTATGTAAAAATCCCAACCCAATTTTCCCTCCCCCTAGAATTTTACTGCAACCCCCCTATCAAGATTTGGGGCCCCGTAAATCACACCCAAAAAATTTTTTTTTCTCGGCCCCGAGAACTTTTAACCAAAAAGGGTTCAGTGGGTGACGCTTTTAAATTTTTAAAATCTTTCTAAAACAACAATTTAAAAATTTCTCTGCAACACGCTACTCCACCACCTTTCCCGTTGCCCCGTCAGGGGTGGAAAAAATTTATAGCCTTGTATGTGACATTCAGAGGGGGTCTCTCTATCTTTCCAATTGAAGCCCGGTCTCTTTTTTAAAAAAAAAAAATATCTATGTTTTCCCGCAAATTGCAATTAAACTTTGCTCATCTATCTAAATTTTAACACTCCTGCATTAGTATAGTAAACCTTAAAGGGGGCTAGTCCCTTGCCTTTCCCTCTGGCCCCGTCCCCCTTTTTTTGCTGGCCTGTTCTATTGTCTTTATTTATAAAATTCATGCTGAATGCCTTTTTTACAAATTTTCTGTTTTTCCCAAACCCCAGTGTTGCAAACCTGCCTTTTTTCCCCCACAACACCCATAAAAACCCCTATCTTTCCCTCAGTTTAAAATCAAGGGGATTTTACCAAAGGCCTTTTCATCATCTGCAAATGCTACCCCCCCCCCCGCCCCGAGAGATGTACCCCATCCCTTGCATACATATCATGTTTGCCATAAAAGTTTTTTCCCGTTGTCAAATGAATGGGGTTGCAAGTTCCTTGCAGTAAACTGTCTAGGGCCCGCAATTTAAAAACCAATTGCCCCAGAAAAACCCTTCATTTTTTCCCACTCCCCTTCTAGGCAAGATGTACATATTTGGGATCCCTCCCTTAACTTAATGAAACTAACTGACCTGTAATTAAACTAGGGAGCTCTTCTTCCTAACCCCTTTCCCCAAAATCATTTCCCCCACACTGAGACAGATAATTTGGGGTTGTTCCCTTACCTGACATGATATTACCAGCCTTTGACAATGTCCCCAACCCCAGCTCCAGGGAACAACACTCTATCTCTCCCTCTTCTTTTTCCATTAACCCAAAAAGCACGGTCCAAAATATCCCTTCCTGAGAGTCACCAACCACAAGAATGCGCTTACCTTCATTAGCAGGGGCCCGTATACCCTTAAACCTTTACTGGGCCCCTGAAGTACTTTTACCTGGAGAAAAGAGAAAGCGAAATTTTCCCACCTTCAGATCTTCACTCTTAACTTTTTCCCTTTCTCCCGATGCCCCCCCCATTACTGTGAAACAACTCGCCACTTGAGCAGGTGCTGGGCTGCACCTCACTGCTGGTAAACCGTTGCTACCCTTTCCCCAACTACAGCCCTCCTCCCCAGCGAGAGACAGACTGCACCTCCCCTGCTAAAGTCTCATTCCCCCCAACCAACCCAGCCCCCTCACACTCTCTTTCCCCGAAACCCCTTTTAGGTTTGGGCCTTCACCTCCTAATCTCCTCCTGGAGAACAAACCCCTCCTTTAAACCCCCCCAAACCTCGGGGTTTTTTAAAACACTGCAAACAAGCCATTTCTTTGTAACCGTCCCCCCGCTAAACCCCAAAACAGCTCAGGGGTTTGACCTCACGTGACACTGTTGTATTCCCGACAACCCCCTGCAAAAACAGTGATAATTGCAAGGGTGGGGAAAGTGTTGAATGAAAGATGAAAATATTTTCTTTTTTTTGGGGGTTTTCTTTTTTTTTTTGGGGCACCCCGCCTCGGGGGGAGACGGGCCCAATTTTGAAAAAAAAAAAAAAAAAAAATTTTTTCTTTTTCTTTTCCAAATTTTTTAGTATTTTTAATAAAATAGCATTAATAAGGGTGTGTGGGAAACACCATTTGTTAAAAAAAAAAAAAAAATAGGGAATTAAATTTTTAAAAAAATTACTAATGTTTTTTTTTTAACAAACGGCTGTTTTCCCCCATAACCTTCATTAATGGTATATTTATTATAATACTGGAAATATGCAAGTAAAGAGCAAATTAACATGTCTGACATAATTCAATGCATATGAGGTAGAGATATACTAGATATGGAAGCTTCAGCTTATAGCTAAGCTTAGTATACAGTATTTATGTAAAAACTTTTGAAAGCCTTTAAATGAGGGTTAAAATGTCTAGAATAAAGAAACAAAATTGGGAGTCCAGGAAGTAGCAAAAGGGTTTAAAAAAAAATAACATTTCAAACGTATTATATCAATTTAAATTCTTAAAAATTTAGTCTGCAAAGAAACAAATCAATCTACAACTCATTATAACCTTTATTGACGAAGTCTTCACAAAATGCAATTCAAGATATGAAAAAAAATACCCTTGCAAAACAAAAAAAAAAAAAATCACCAAAATAAAATTTAAATTACTAAACAGGTTTTTTCTACAAATTTTAATTAAAAGCCTTTAAAGGGGAAAATTTTTATAAAAAAAAATTTTTTTTTAACAAAGGGGCAAAACTAACAGAATGGGAAATATCAGGGCCCTTTTGCTAATTTTTTCCCCTGTCCCCGACAGAGATTCCCAGAAACGGGTGTACAGACAAAACCGATTCCTATAAAACCCAAAAACAGCCCCTAAAAACCCCTTTTTCTCTCTTTTAAACAAATTGCACACTAACCACTTTCCCGGAAAAATAATTAATTCCCTAAACAAATGATCATAGGATATTGTAAAAGATGTTGGGTTATGTTAAACAATTGTATTTGTCTTATCAGTAGCTCCCCCTTTTCCAATTTTCCCCTTTTTTCAATTTTTTTCAAAATTTTTTTGGGAGGTTCCCGATCACTGGTGGGGGGGTTTTTTAAGGAAATGGGCCCATGCCCCCCTTTCCCTTTTTTCAAATTTTTAAAATTGAAACAAAGCCAAATCTACAGGTCATACGCGCCCGTCCCCTTTTGGAAACAAAACCCGAATGCCCTCCATTTCCCCCCAGGTATTGTTTACCCCTGTGGGTTTAAATGCTACCCCAAAAATGTAAAAAAGCAATGAAACTACATTATTATCCATACTTGAATGCCTACCTCTTCTAGCCTGGATACAGTCTAACACATGCAATTGTCTTGGTGAGCTGCCTTCACCTCCACTTGCCTAGCATTGCTCAAGGTTTCTGGTGCACAGGCACCAGCCACAGTTTGCATGCCCCACTCAACTCCAGTTGGAAAACACACACACTAGCTTGACAGGTAGTAAAACCAGGGGCAAACTCTGAAATGAGACTTTTTCCTTCTGTATGGAGGAACCACTACTTCGAGAAGGGGCCACCTGGATAATTATTATTTTAACCATAAGGAAGTGCTTAACCTACAAGGGTCATGCAGTGCAGAGGGACCACCTGGAATTGCACCATTGGTACACAAATGGAGGCAGCTGTAAGGTGCAAAATTAAGTGCCATAATTTCTGTACAAATGATGTATCATCTGGATATAAATTTTTTTTAATTAGAACAACCTCTGGGTTGATTCAGCACTGTAGAACCCTGGTGGGTTTAGTGCTTGGTTTTGATTATGATAATAATGTGGGTTGATTCATATGAGCAAGGCCTTCACAAAATACAGTAAGCCATATTAGTATTTTTATTACTTTCATGGGGGCATGCTAAATATGTAGGGTTCACAGAGGCGGGGGAATGGGAGGCAATCATTAATTATAATTCTTTGGGTCAAGAGCCCTTGATGCTCACTAGATCATAAATAATGGTATCATGTAAGACAGTGGCAGACCTACAATTTTGGGGCCCTTTAAGCCTGAACTGTCATGGGGGCCTCTTTGCAATCAGCAGCAGCTAGCCTACATGATACTTGAATACCTTTTTAATTTTACCTAATATTTTGTATTGAATTACACTATATCATTAACATTTTTTAAAAACCTTCTCATACAGTAAACCCAAAATTTAAGGTATGTGGACTAAAGTTGCTTCTGGGGCCCCAGAAGCAACTATGAAACTAATGAAGCTTAAACTTCATTAGTTTCATAGTAGATCTGCCCCTGATGCAAGACCAAAAAATCCTGTCAATGAATAAATACGCTGACAAGTCCTAGAACACCTGATAGAAGGAAGACAGACGAGTATAATTATATTCAAGAGCCTACCCATCCAACATATGTTGATGACCCATGAATGACAAAACTGAAATCAATAACCTTAAGGCTAAATGCACAATTGTTTAACTGGAAGATCAGGAATACAGGGAAGTGAGTTTGGCTACTTAATTTACAAAGCCAATCACAGAGTTTGGAAGCTCTGGGGAAAGCACTGTTATTTTTTTAATACAATGGTTGTTTCCCACTGAGGAAGGGTGACCCCGATAAGAAGAAACACTTTCACCGCCACTGAACCCCCCTTTTGGGGTTACTTTGTTGTTTTGAAAAACCCCGGGGGTTTTCAGGGGGTTTAAATAAAACTTGGGCTTCAGCTGATATCTCCAGGGCTTTGGGGCCCCCCAAAAAACCCTTTTTCCCTCAGGCAAAGTGGTAAAAGGGAAAAGGCGAGGCAGGGGGGGGCAGTTTGCATTTAAAGGGGAAAAATTTTAGACCAGAAGGCCCAAGCGGGCGGGGCCGGGCATGAAAGAGTAAGTAAAAAGGCGGGCAAAAAACCCCCCAAACTAGCAGGTGGGCAGACAGATTAGTAAAGAATTGTTTTGGAATTATCCCAAGCCCATGTTAATTTTTTTCTTAAATTTAAAAAAAAGGGCCTAGGGAAATTTATTATTTGTCAGTTAAAAACAGAGTGGGGGAGTTAGTAATGGGGGGATGGGGGTTTATTGGGTTTAGATGGCGAGAATATTTTGGGGAAAATTTTTAAAATTTAAGGAAGAAACAGGGGCATTTAATTTCATGCCCTGGTCAGGGAGGTTTAAAACCATTTTTGTAGTGAAAAAGAGCAAAAATGTAAGTTTTGGGGGAGGTACGTGACATTACGAAAATAAAAAGGGGGGGGTTAAAAAGCAGGGGAAACTGATGGGATCATGACAGAAATGTTAAAAGAAAGGGGGGGTTTATAGTGTTGGGTGGTTGGTACAGTGGCCCCCCCCGCATACCTTTGGGGGGGGGGGCCCTTCCCATAATGTTAAATCCGCAAAACCGCTAAAATTTTTTCGCTAAGATTGTCCCTCGCATACCCCCTAAAAAACCCGCTAAACGCTGTTCCCCCGAGAAGCTCTAGTGGGGCCTGAGCCACGCTAAACTTGTTCCCCCGGGTTTTTCATTTTTACCAGCCACCCTTTCCGGGGTAAAAACCAAGCTTTTAAATGGGAAAAACATTTCGTATTATTACGTGTTTTTGGTTTTTTTTATCTGAAAAATAGTGACCAGGGGCCCCAAGAAAGCTTATGTGCCAACCCTACAGCAAAAAGGTGAGAATTACTAAAGAGATGAAAAAAAAAGATAAATTGTTTAAGTTTAAAGGGGGAGTGCCCATCTCTGAGCTGGCCAGGTTGTATAATAAACCCCAATCAACCAGCTACTATTGGTGGTAAAATTTGTGCTGCGGCTGCGGGGGGGGGGTCAGCTCTGCTGCTCCCGGTACCATTTTTCAGCGCTGTGCTGCTGTAGCACAGTAAGCTGCTGTGCTGTTTACCACCGTCAGCTGTGCTGCTGTAGCATCGTCTGCTGCTGCTGTAGCCGGTAGCTGCTGTGCTGAAAGCAAGGCCCAGCTGCGGCGGGCTCTGTCCAAACCGTCTTGCTGCGGGCTGCGTTTTTACCGTCTGCTGCGCTGTAGCATCTTTGGCTGCTGCGAGCATTTGTCAGCTGCTGCGCTCCCTGTAGCACTTTTCAGCTGTTTTCTGTGCTGTACCACCTCAGCGCGGGCTGCTGCTGCTGTATTTCCGTTGCTGTTTGCTGTGGGCATCATCTGCTGCTGCTGTAGCATCTCTCCCTGCTGCTGTAGCACTCAGCGCTGCTGCGCTGTAGCACGGGCCCCGCTGCTGCGGGTGTGTACCACCATCAGTTTGGCTCCCTGTAGCCCGTCTGTTTGCTGCTGAACCCATCTTTCTGCTGCTGCGTAGCATGTCAGCTCTGCTCCCGCTGCTTTTCCACCGTTTTTGGGGTGTGGCTTATTGAGAATACCAAGAAAAAATTAAACCCCCATGGTTTTTGCCACCCAGGAAAACCCCAAAAAAAATAAAGTTCATCGAAGACTTTCAAATTTTTTCCTTTGGGGCCCAAAAAATCTTGCCCTCCCGGAAATCCCCCCCCAAACCCCCCCCAGTCGACTAACACCCGGGTTTGAACGGGGAAAAAAACCCTGGAATTAGGCTCATTTTTGGTGAAAAAGCCCAGCAAAGGTTGGTTTGGATTTTTAAAGAATCGAAATGGAAACCCAATGGGGGAAAAGGGCCCTTTTTTCCGGGAAAAGAAAATGCCAAACGGGAAACCTACAGTATCAGGGGGAAAAAGGCACCCCAGGCCCAAGTGTCTCATCGGGCATTGCTGCATTTTTCAATAAAGGTGTCATTTATTTTTTCATTTGTAAAAGAAAATTTCATGCACAATATATTTTGTGCATGTACTACTCTACTATTGTGAAATGAAATCCTTCTTTTTGTGAAAAAAAAAATTTGTATATTTTTTTTGGTAAAATTTTTTTTTAAATATTTGGGGGTTTCTTGAAACGGATTAAATTTTTTTTTCCATTATTTCTTAGGGGGGAAAAATTCATTCGCAAAAACGATAATTTCGCAAAAACAATGAGCTCCTTGCACTTTTTAAAATACCCTCAATGGGGGGGTTCCACTGTACTTTGTTTAAAAAATTGTATAAAAGGGGGGGAAAAGGTCCCTAGGGTTGGCAAGGGGCATGTATGGGTCCCTTTATTAAAGGGGAAAAGGGGGACAAAAAGACTGAAAAAAAAATTTTAATAGAGGAATAATTTTATGATTTATACCAGGAAAAGGAATCGGTAGGGTTATATTTAAAAAAGAATTAGGGTTTAAGACAGAATGAAAGGATTGCGGATGAGAAAAGGGGGTTTTCAGATGGGTGGGGGTGTGTAAAATCAAGTGTTTTAAACTTTGAACCCATATATGTGAACGTTTTTAAAGAAAAAGGGTTTTGGGAATTTTTATTGCTTTTAGGGATAGAGGGGGATAGAGGGCAATGTGGCAGATTTTGAAAGTATAGGGAAAATAGGTGGTAAGTTTTTTTAAATGCTTTAAAGAGTTTTTTGAGGTTACCCGAGGCTGGGTTAGGGTTTTGTAGAAGGAAGGGAGATACCCCCCGGGGGGTTAAAAAGTAGGTCTTAGACGGGATGTGTAATGTCCCCCTGGTTGTTTAATATATTTAAGAGGGGGTTTTGAAAGGGGGAAGTAAATTGCGGGGGGGTTGGGGAGAGGGGTGGGGATTTAAATTTTGGGGGAATAAAATTTAAAAAGGGGAATTGAAAACATTTACTTTTTGCTGGTGATACTGTTTAGGGGGAGATTCTAAAAAAAAAAGGGAAAAGGGTTTTAGGGGGGGATGATTTTGGGGAATTTTGTGTGAAAGGTAGAAAGTTGAAAGTGAACATAGAAAAAAAGAAAGGGTTGATGAGGTTTTTCAAATGATTTAAAATAAAAAAAAATTTGGGTATCAAATTGGGAAGGAGTGGGTTATTGGAAGAAGTAAATTTTTTTCAATACTTGGGTTTTTTGACTTTTCGGGGGATGGATTTAGAAGGATGTTTTTTTTAACATAGAATTGAGGAGGGAAAAAAGGGTGAGTGGTGCTTAAATTTTTGGGGAAAGGTCAAAAAACTTTCATGGAGGCAAAAAAGGGAAGTATAAAGTTTAGTATACCAACACTTATATGGGTGTAAAAGTTTGGGTGGAAAATTTGCGCGGGCGGGGAGATGGTTGGAGGCAGTGGAGATTTTTTCTTTTTTAAGGGAATGTTTGGTTTAATTTTTATGCAAAAAAATTGGGATTGTGGAAATTGGGAAAAGGTGGGGGAGTTAATAAAATTTATTAGTCAAGGGGGCCCAGAAGATTTTTTGTAGATAAAAGGTTTTCAGAAAACCGCTTTTGAAAAATTTGGGGACACTTGTGCACCTTTTGGGGTATCTTTATTGAGGATCCCACTGCAACTTTTTGGGGATCTTAATATTTTGGGAATTCTTCGTTTTGCCTAATTTTTGGGCACAAACCTATTTAAACACTGAACAAATGTTACACCCCCTAGGGAACGCTCCCCCCTCCCCTGCCAAGGTTTTTTAAGCCCCCTGATCAGCACTTATGCCGAAAATTCTTTTTCAAGATTATGGATTTGACCACATCAAACCCCCAAGGTTTTGGGGGATTTGATTACCTCTTTCTCCTTCTGTTCTTAAAGATTCTCCTTTGTAGGGACTGATGAAGCCACGGGTGTGGCAAAACGTTTCCTCAAAAAGAAAACCCCAAGATTTTGCACATGTGCAAATTTTAAAACAACAGGGCGAAAGGGGTTGTTGAGGTGGTTTGGTCATTTAAAAGAGAAGGGGATCAAAGTAGAATGACAGGGAAAAGCATATAAACTATGGGGGAAAGGGAAAGGTGGGGGTGGGGGTCGCCCTTTCGAAAGGGTTGGGGAGAGGGGGGGGAAAAGGGAAGGGTTTTTTGGGTGGGCAAGGGGCTTGGTTTCCCCAGCAAGCGTGGGGGGTGAGCGTGTTGATAGGAGTGAAGGGAAGACGAATGGTACTTGGGGGACCTGACGATCTTTTGGAGTGTAAGCGGGGTAATATTTGTAAAGGGGTTTTAAAAGGAAAACCCGGGTTATTTTCATAAGTTGGACTTAAAGTCCGGGAAAGGGGAAGTAAAAATTGCCTGCACTTTAAAGGGGGGGTTTGGGTTTATTGGCATTTTTGGGGGATATTTTTGTAAAAAACAAAAGAACAAAGGGAACACTGCAGAAGGCCTACGGGCCCAGGGAAAGGCAGGTCCAAGTCCCCCCCGGTTTAAAAGCCAAAGCCCCCCAACCTAGTCGGGCCCGGGGTCCATTGACTTAAGGGAGGAACACGGCAAACCGACCTGTTTAGCACAAGTTTATCGGTCAAACTCACACCCACCCCCCTTTCTATCATGTTTTTTATCCCCCCTTTTTTTAAAGTTTAAAACAACTTTTTTGGCCTCAATAAGGGTTTCTTGGGAATTTTTTCCCCCAACCCTTACCAAACAACTCTATTCCCAAAACCAGTATTTTCCTATACCCTTTCCCGAATCTGTTTTCCCCCCAACTAAACCCAATTGCTGCGATTCCTGTCTAGGCTAGATATTTTCACCCAACACTATTTACATCCCCTTTATTTATTTTTTCCCTTCCATTTATACCCCTCAATCATCCCCCCCAATTTCAAAGGGTCTTTCTAGAAAGTGCAGTTTCGGGGCCCCTTTAGTCAATCCTCAAAAGGGAAGGGGTTTCTGATACATGGGATCATTTTTGGGTCATCCCCCCTTTTGGGTACTTTTTTCCAGAAAAATTATATACCCCTTCTGTAATACGGTGCCCCCAAAACTGTGCAGCAAAATCAAAATGAGGCCCAAACCCAAGGATGTATAGAGTTGAAGAAAAACCTGAGGACTCCAAATTAAATTTATGCTTCTTGATATGAACCAAGGTTTTCTATTAGTTTTAAATTGCGAACACTTATGCACTGTTTGCCCTTGGGTTTCAGTTTACTTCTAACCAAAAAACTCCTAAATTTTTTTCGCAATCCTTTAATATTAAAAATCTACATTTTTTAGTTTATATGTGGCATGGTTATTGTCCTGTCCAACATTTGAACTTTGCTTTGGTCTATTTTTAAACTGCATCTGCCATTTCCCCCAAAAACCACTGCATCAGCAATTCAAATTTTTCCTGGAGTGCTCGAATGCCCCTCGTCGGGAAATGAATTCGAGGGCCCTTTTTTTGGGTTTTGTCATCGGCAAACTTCCCAATTGTTCGCTCTTTTGCCCTCATTTATGCCCCGTTATGTAGATTGTGAACAGCGGGGGGCCCCCAAAACACTGACCCCTTTTGGAACACCGCTCGGGGACGCCCCCCACTCTGTTTTCTCCCCATTTATGCAAATCCTCTGCTGCCTTTTTGTCAACCAAATGCCTCTATCCAGGAAAAAAATTTCTCCCCCTATTCCATGTGCTTTAATTTTCCTAAATTTAGTCTCTGATGGGGGGACCGCAAAAGCCTTACTGAAGTCCATTTTACACAATTCATATTCATTCCCTTGATCAAACCCTCCTAAAATCCCTTAGTAAAAAAATTTTAAAAAATTTTCCGTAAGGCAGGAACGCCCCTTTGTAAAACCATGCTGAAAATTCGTTGTTTAAATTTATGCTTTTAAAGATGGCTACGAACGCCTCGGCAATTATTGTTTCCAAAAATTTTCCCATTTGGGGAGGTTAGGCTTATTGGTCTATAGTTCGAAGTTTAAGGACCTGTCACCTGTTTTAAAAAAGGGAAATCACATTTGCCATTTTCCATTTATCTGGCACCATCCCCAGTTTTTTTTTGTGAAAATTTGAAAAGATTAGCCAAAGGTGGAAAAGCTCCTTTTTTACATTCCTTTAGAACCCTTCCCGGGGGGAAAATTTTTTTTAGGTTTTAAATTTTAAACTTTTTGCCTAAGGACCATGTCACTTGTGCCCTAATTTTGCACATTTTTTTAATGTCCTGTTCTACAAAAATTTTCATTCGGGAAATTATCGGGGTTATCCCCCTTTTGAAAAAAACTGAGGGGGAAAGTATGTTTTTAAAAATTCTACACTTTTTTCCTTATAAACGGGTCAGTGAGCTGCCCCAGGAATTTTTTGAGGGGGCCCCAAACCCTTGTCCCTGATTTCCTTCTGTTCCCTGAAAAAACCCTTTTGGGGTTTTTCCCTTCCTTTTGAAAATTTAACCTCATAATCTTTTTTTGGGCTTTTCAAATTTCCCCCCTTTTTTTATTTCTCTTTTTAAACTGAATATATCGATTTTTTAAATTTGCCCTCCCCTTTCTTTTGATTTGCCTATATATGCCTCTTTTTTTGACCAATCAGATATTTAATTTTATTGTTCATAAATTTTGGACATTTTTGTTTGATCTGTTTTCCCCTTTTTGGGAAAACATAATTTTAAATGAGCGCTAGAACATGCCCGGGAAAAAGCATTATGGGCAACCATAAACCCCCTTTACCTGCCCCTTTAATTTCGGTTCACCCCCATTTCTCCCACCTAAGTAATTTTTCAGTCCTATGAAAATCAGCCAAAACGGGAAAATCAGGGACGGAGACTGATTGCCAAATTTTTAGGGGAATTCCCCTGATTTATTAAAATGGTGATTTGATCACTCTCCCCAAAGGTCATCTTTTAAAACCCCAAATTATTAATTTTTTGTTTCCCTTCTGGGCCCAAAAAACCAAGTCAAGGAGGGTTTTTTTCCCTTGTTGGCCCCTGTCACAAAAGGTTTTTTTTAAAAAAAAATCCTGGATCGTATCAAGAAAATCACCCGCTCTAAATTTTTGTCAAATTGCTCCAGTCAAAATTTTCTATATTTTAAAAACTCCCTTTTGACAACATTTTTGTATGTTTGATGCCTTTTCGAATTTCGTCCCCTAGAAGGGTTTAAATGCCCCTCCCAAACAAGATTTTGGGGGGTTTTAAATCACACCCAAAAAATTTGTTTTTCCCCGGCCCTCGAGAAACTGTAACCAAACAGATTCAGTGGCCGACGGCCTTTTAATTTTTAAAATCTTGCTAACACAACAATTTAAAAATTTTCTTGAAAAACATCGCTACTCCCCCACCTTTTCCCGTTTCCCCCCAGTGTGGAATAATTTATAGCCTTGTAGTGGGCATTCAGAGGGGATCTTCCCCTTTTCTTTCAGATTGAGCCAGGTCTCTGTTAAGCCCCAAATTTTCTATGTTTTCCCGCACATTTCAATTTTAAACTTTTGGTCATCTACTTTTTCAAAAATCCCCCCTATTAGTATAGGAAAACCCTTTAAAGGGGGCTATTTCCCCGTGCCCTTTGCTGTCCCCCCTTTTTTTGCCCGGCCTTTGGGGGGGGGGGTTTTATTTTCTTTATTTTTAAAAATTCATGTGAAAAGCCTTTTATTTCATTTACTGTTTCCCCCCCCCAGTGGGTTTCCCAAACTGCTTGTTTCCCACACACACCCCTACCTCTACTTCCATCAGTTTTAAAAACATAGGGATTTCACCAATGGCCCTTTTTCAATCGAGTCTGCAATTTCTACCACCCCCGCCCCAGAGAAAATGGGACCCCAAAACCCCCGGGATACATATTAGGTTTTCCCTAAAAATTGGTTTTCCCGTTGTCAGAATTTGGGATTGCAAAATTCCTTGCAGTATCGTCAAACCAGCAATTTTTCACCCTTTTCCCCAGACAAAACCCTTCATTTCCTACTCCCCTTTTAGGGAAGATGCTACATATGTTGGGGTTTCCCCCCCTTTGGGCCCTTAAAGAAATCTATAGCTGACCTGTACTTATCTAGCAGCTCTTTTTTCCTCCCTTTTTTCCCAAAATCATTTCCCCCAGCACTGAGACAGATAATGGGGTTGTTCCCATTACCTTACATGATATTACCACCCGTTGGGCAAAGTTTCCCCAACACCCGCCCAGGAAGCACACTCTATCTCTCATCTCTTTTTCCATTACAAAAACAAAGGGGTTTTTATCTTACCTGAGATCCCCCAACCACAAGAATGGCTTACCCTTTATTAGCAAGGGGGAGTAAATACCCCTTTCCCTTTACTGGGCCCCTGAAGTACATTCATCCCCGGAGAACAAAAAGAAACGATTTCCCCAAATTTAGATCTTCCTCTTAACTTTCCTTACTCTGAGCGCCTCCCATTACTGGAACAACTCGCCACTTGTTGCAGGTGCTGGGCCCCGCACCTTTACTGCTGGTAGCCGTTGCTACTTCCCCCAAATACCCCCTCCTCAAAGCGGGGAGACAGACTGCACCTCACGCTAAATTCTCATTCCCCACAAAATCCAGCCACCTCCACCTCTCCCCCCAGAAACCCCTTTAGGTGGACCTTCAGCCTCCCAATCCCCCCCTGGAGAAGCAAGACCTCCCCCTTCAACCTTTTCCAACCTCTTTTTTTAAAAAACCCGCAGAAAAACAAGCCATTGGGGTTTTTTTTAACCGGGGGCCACGCTAAACCCCCAAAACGCTCAGGGGGCGTGCCCCCCACGTGCGGGGCGTTTTTATTTTTGGGCAACCCCGCAAAAACAGTGATAATTTGCAAGTGTGGTGAAAATGGTTTAAAGATGAGGGAAAATATTTTTTTTTTTGGGGATTTTCTTTCTTTTTTGGGGGCACCCCCACTGGGGGGAGACGGCCGACTTGGGGGGAAAAAAAAAAAAAAAAAAAATTTGGTTTTTTTACTTGCAATTTTTTAAATATTTTAAAAATATAGCTTTTTTGAAGGCTGGGTGGGGGAAACCCCCCCCCGCCAGTTTTTTTAAAAAAAAAAAAAAAATTTTTAATTAAATTTTTTAAAAAATTACAATTTTTTTTTTTAACAAACTGGCTGTTTCCCCCATATCCTTCATTAAAAGGTTTTATTTATTTATAATACTGGAAATATGCAAGTAAAGAGGGAAAAATTTAAAATGTCTGACATAATTCAATGCATATAGGTGAGATATACTAGATATGGAAGGGTTCAGCTTATAGCTTTAAATTGTAACAGATTTATGTAAAAAACTTTTTGAAACCTTTAAATGAGGATTAATCTTGTAATATGAAAAAATTGGGATGTCCAGGAATTTCAAGAGGGTTTTTAAAAAAAAAACATTACCCTTCGTATTTTTTCAAAATTTTCTTCTTTAAAATTTTTTAGGGGGCTGCAAAGAAACAAACTATCTACAATCAAATTTTAACCTTTTTTTGGGCGAAGTCTTCACAAAAGCAATTTTAAGATATGAAAAGATACCCTTGCCCAAAACAAAAAAAGAAATTAAAAACATTTCCAGATATATAACTTTAAAATAAACAGGGTTTTTCTACAAATTTTTAAAAAAATTAAAAAAAAAAAGCCTAAGGAGATTTTTTATAAAAATAAAAGTTTTAACAAAAATTGGGGGGGCAAAAATAAAAAGAAGGCTAATTTTCAGGGCCTTATGCAAGTTTTTCCCCTGTCTGGACGAGAGATTCTAGAACGGGTTGGTTTTCAGAAAACCCATTTTCCCATATGACCAAGAACAGCCTAGAAAACCCCTTTTTTCTCTTTTTCATCAAAATTGGGCCCCCTAACCCATCCGGGGAAAATAAAATTTTTTAAAAAACAATGATATAGATATTGTTTAAAAATGTGTGCTTATGTTACCCAAATTTTAAAAAGTCTTTCATGTACTCCCTTTACACAATCTCTTGTTCAATTTCCCCAAATTTCTTGTGGGGGGGTTTCCCCGATGCAGCTGGTGGGGGTTCTTTAATGAAAAATGGGAAACCCATTTCTCTCCTTCCCTTGGGTCATTTTTTAAATTGAAAAAAAGCGGAAATCTACTAGGGTCATACCGCTGTCCCTTGGGTCAAAATAATGCC
This sequence comes from Cherax quadricarinatus, assembly GCF_026875155.1. Taxonomy (NCBI): domain Eukaryota; kingdom Metazoa; phylum Arthropoda; class Malacostraca; order Decapoda; family Parastacidae; genus Cherax; species Cherax quadricarinatus. The sequence continues at coordinate 22,243,639 of NC_069467.1, forward strand.
CTCCATTCTTTTCCCGGGTATTGTTTACCCCTGTGGGTTTTTGTGTCCCCATGAATGTAATAAAAGCAATGAAAAATACATTTTATCCAACTTGAATGCCTTTCCTCTTCCCAGCCGGTACAGTCCAAACCCATGCAAATTTTTCTTTGGGGGAGCTGCCCCTTCCCCCTCCACTTTCCTAGCATTGCCAAGGTTTCTGGTGCACAGGCACCAGCCACATTTTCATGCCCCACTCAACTCCCAGTTGGGAAAAAACACACACTAGAAATTACAGGGTTTGTTTTAAAACCCGGGGCAAAACTCTGAAATGAGACTTTTTTTTCCCTTTTGTATGGGGGAACCCCTTTCTTCGAAAGGGGGCCAAACCCGGGTAAATTTTATTTTAACCATAAAGGGAAATGCTTAAACCCACAAGGGTCAGCATGCAGAGGGACCCCTGGAATTGGGACCATTGGTTTAAAAAAATGGAGGCAGCTGTAAGGTGCAAAAAATTTAATCCATAATTTCTTTTACAAATGATGTTTTATCGGGTATAAATTTTTTTTAATTTGAACAACCTCTGGTTATTCAGCACGTAGCCCTGGTGGGGTTTGTGCTTGGTTTTTTATTATGATAATAAAAGTGGGGGTTTATTCATATGAGCAAGGCCTTTCACAAAATACAGTAAGCCATTTAGTATTTTTATTACTTTCATGGGGGGATTCTAAATATGTAGGGTTCCCCAAGAGGCGGGGGGGAAAGGGAGGCCCTCATTAAATTTTAAAAATTTTTTTGGGGCAAGAGCCCTTGATGCCACTAGATCATAAATAAAAAGGTTTTCATGTAAGCAGTGGCAGACCTACAATTTTGGGCCCTTTAAGCCTGAAATGTTTATGGGGGCCTCTTTTCCCCTCACACAGCTGCCTACATGATACTTGAATACCTTTTTTTTTTTACCCAAAATTTTGTATTGAATTTTCACTATTCAATTTAAAATTTTTTAAAACCTTCTCCTACAGTTTAAAACCCCAAAAATTTAAAGGGATGTGGACTAAAGTTGCTTTGGGGCCCCCAAAAACAACTATGAAACTAAAAAGCTTTAAAATTCATTTGTTTCATAGTAGATCTGCCCCCTTTAGCAAAGACCAAAAAATCCTTTTCAAAGAATAAATTCGCTGACAAAATCCTAGAACACCCATAGGGAATGAAAAAGACGAGTATAATTTTATTAAGAGCCACCCACCAACCCTATGTTGATGACCCATGAATGACAAAACTGAAATCAATAACCTTAAGGCTAAAAGCACAATTGTTTAACTGGAAGATAAGGGGAAAACAGGGAAGTGAAATTTTTTGGGTACTTTAATTTTTCAAAGCCAATCACGAGTTTTTGGGGGGAAACTCTGGGGAAAGCACTGGTTTTTTTTTTTAATAAAAATGGTTGTTTCCCACTTTAGGAAAGGGTTTTCCCCGTAAGAAGAAACACTTTTTCAAACCCCCACTTTCAACATCACTGTCTTGAGGGGGGTGTACCAAAAACCCAAAATTTCTTAGTTTTTCCCTTTTTAAACCCAAAATCCCCCCCCCTCCTTTAAGGGGCGCAAAAGCAAACTCACCTCCAGGGCTAACCCCGGTTTTCCCCTGAAAACCCCCCATAAATGTTATCTTCATCACATCCAAAGTACAAAGGCCATAAAAAACCCCTTGGGTTCCACTCAACAAATCATTAAAACTACTTGTTTTCCCCCTATTTAACACAAACATGCCTGTTTTGGGTGTTCATGCCCCCTTTTAACAAAAAAAACCCTTTTTCCCCCCCCCTTTAACCTTTTTTTTAATGCAAAAACCCCAACCCCCCCTTCTCTCCATTAAAAGCCAAAACCACCCAAAAAAACCCTCCCAGCCTTTTTCGTAATCCCGCCCCCCCTACCCAATCTTCCAAAAATAAAGAATTATATTTACACTACACATTTTCCCTTGGAAAATGACATCCCACTGCCTCCCCTTTTTGCTGCAAAAGTTTTAAAACCTATGTTTCCATCCCCTTTAATGTGTTGGGACCCTTATTTTTGATACAAATTCCCCCTTTCTGCCAGCATTTGGGTTAAATTTTTCTCCACAGGTGCAAAAAAAACTGGAACAAAATACCCTCTTTTTTCACAGTCTTTTTCTTTTAAAACCCCAAACTTCTCTTCAGCACCCTTTGCATTCCCCACTCCTTTTTCAATTTCCCCTCTATAAATGTTAAAAGAACCATGGTGAAATCACACATTTCCCGTTTTTTGGGAATTTTTTTTACTGAAAAATAAAATTTTTTCTCTCCTTCATACCCTAATCCGGGGGCCCCATTTTCTCATAAAAAAACTCTAACTGCTTTAAGTAAACCCACCACCTATTCCATAACTTGGAAAAATCTGCCCCACTGCTCCTTTTATCCCCCCCTTCCCTATGTCTTCTTTAAATCCAAAAAAGGCCCAAAGAAAACTTTTTACCTTTAAAAAAAATTTTTTAAATAATTACTAAAAATTTTAAAAAATTTATCTACATTCCCCCCACCCTTTTTTAAAATAACATTGTTTATTTTGTGATCCTGTTTTTTTTTTGTATAGCCCTTGTGGCTTAGCGCTTTTTTTTTGATTTTAATTTAAAAATAATGTTTCCTGATTTTTTCCATTAATTCTTTTAATAACAACCTACCATGACCTTAACCCCGGGATATTCCCCCGGTCCTATTGGGAAATAAACCCCCTTTTTTTTTATTTTTTGTTAAAAAAGGGTTTTTAGAAATTAAAAACCCCGGGGAAAAATTTATCAATGAATTTTTTTTTTTCCCCCTATGGTCCTTTTTATTAATTTCCCAAGACTGGGGAAACTACAAAAGTTGGCAAAACCCCCATGTACCTACTTACTGCCAGGTGAAAAGAGCCAAAAAGGTTTATAAAAAAATGTATGGGGTTTTCCCCCTTGCCTGGGATTTTAAACCCAAATCCCCTTTATTTTTGGGGGGCCAAAGGGTGATAAACCCCTTTAGCCTTTTTATCACTTACATTGAACCCTCCCAAACATTTGAATGGCTAGCCAAACAAGGGGCCAAAAAAAACATAAAAACAAGCCGGGCATAGAAAAAATTAAAGTAAACCCGCAGGTGCCCCAAAAGGGCATTTGAACCTGGTGTCATGGCTGGGGGTCACCCCAAAAAAAAAGGTTCCCACCCCTTTGGTTGGGCCCCTGGGGAGCCCAAAATAAAAACTCTTTGGGGGCCTTTGGTTGAGGGGAGCAAAAGTGGGGTGCAGGGAACAAAAAACAAGCACCCCGTTTTATAGGGGCTTGTTTTTTTTGTTGGTTTTCCCTTGATCTCTGGGCCTTGTCCCCTGAGTGGATCAGTGAGGGGTACTTTCAGTGTCTCTGGGTTGATTGGGTGTCATTTGTTCAGGAATGTGCATTACATTTTTAAAGGGTTTTATACTCTTGGGAAATGTTATAAATTTTCATGGTTAAAATTTACAATGAACCCTTTCGGATGCTTTATTTGGGCTTACTGCCCTCCGTGGGTTTTTTTCCTGCAGCTGTTTCTCTGGAAACAAAGGGGCTTGTGGCTTTCACAACCCCAAATATTATATTCCCCTTTTACCCAAACCCTGTATCATTCAAAAAAAAACCTAAAAACTTAATTTCCCGGCAAAGTTTTTTGGGTGTTCAAACCCTCAAAAATTTCTTTTAAAAGCTGGTGTGGGGCTCTTAATCCAAGGAACGGATTTAAAAGCCTTTCCCCTTGGGTTGCCCGTTTTAAATTTCTCCCATTTCCCAGTCACGTATAAAACCCCATTGGTTTAGAAATTTTTCCCCCCAAATATAATAATTTAGGTGTTTCCCAATTTAAAATTGGGGATTTAATCTTAGTTTCTGGTTCTGCCTCTACTTTCAGCTTGCCAGATTCTCTCCTAGCTCTGTAAGCCCTATTGTACCACTCTTTAAACTATGTATGGAGCCTGCCTTCACCAATTTGTTGAGGTCATTCTAAATTCTAACTACCCTGAGATTGAAGAAATATTTCTTGCTATCCCTGTGGCTCATTTGTGTCTAGCTTCCAGCTGTGTCTCTGGATATCTATTTGCCTTCTTTCAAACACCCTATTCTAGTCTATCCTATCAATTCCTCAAAATATGGAGATAAATGGTATAAAACACCGACACAATGGAAAAATAGACAAATGCAGTATAATGCAATCCTTTATTGACTATGTTTTGCCCACAGAGTGGGTTTTATTAGTAGGCAGATTTGTTTCTCACTTGATAAAGCCCTCTGTGGGCAAAATGTAGTCAATAAAGGATTGCATTATACTGCATATGTGTCTATTTTTCCTCAAAATATTTTGACTGTTATGTCTGCCCTGGTTTGTCCTGTGTCCCATATAGATTCCATTTCTACTCAGCGGCTACCTCCTCTATCTTGGGGTACTGATGGTATGATCCAAATTAGCCTCGAGGGTATCACAGCCAAAAACAGGGTTTAAGAGTCCCAAAAGATGTGTGTCTGTGTCAAAGAGGCTTTGTAGTCTGCCATTCAGCCACCACCCCAGCTATGTTTTGGTTGACAACTGGAGCTGTATAAATGCACATGACTCAGCTGGAATGTGTGTGTCATACCTGGACGATGGAGTATACCTGGAGAGTGCTACGGGGGTCAACATCCCAGTGGCCATAACAACAATAAAGCAACAGTGGGAGAATAAAAATGAAACTGGCATAACTAGACCTAGGGGGCTACAAAAGGTAGGTATTATGAAGAAAATAAGTAACATTCTAGATAAACCCCTCAGGGTTGCATGGAAAAAAGTTCTTAATTGAGTGGTAGAATGATGAAACAGATACTGTACAATAAGTAGTAAGTACTGCATTTATAGGTAATTAAAAGTTTTTAGGATGGATTAAATACTGATGACGATATACCATGGACATGGTTCTGCTCCTGTAACTACAAATAACTAAATACAGCATAAGAAAGGGTCACAGCAGTACAGATGTGGTTCTATAATGTATGTACGTGCATGTGTGTAAGAACTTATTTTTTTTTTTTTATGAACTGGCTGTATCCCACCCAGGCAGGGTGACCTAAATTTAGTAATTTATACAGTAGAAGAGGTTACTAGCTCCTTGCTCCTGGCATTTTAGTCAACTCTTATGACCGCTTGTGGAGGAAGAATTCTTTTCTGCTTCCCTGTGGAGATAAAAGGAAATAAAGAAGAAATAAGAACTATTAAGAAAATGGAAGAAAACCCAGATATATGTATGTGTATATGTAAGTATATGTATATGTACTCACCTATCTGTGGTTGCAGGGGTCTTAGTCATAGCTCCTGGCCCCACCTCTTCACTGATTGTTTCCAGGTCCTCTATCTCCCTACTCCATGAGCTTTACCAAACCTCATCTTAAAACTATGTATGGTTCCCGCCTCCACCACGTCACTTTCTAGGTTATTCCACTTCCTGACAACTCTATGACTGAAGAAATACTTCCTAACATCCCTTTGACTCATCTGAGTCTTGAACTTCCAATTGTGGCCCCTTGTTTTTGTGTCCCATCTCTGGAACATCCTGTCTTTGTCCACCTTCTCTATTCCACGCAGTATTTTATATGTCGTTATCATGTCTCCCCTGACCCTCCTGTCCTCCAGTGTCATCAGGCCAATTTCCCCAAACCTTTCTTTGTAGGTGTGGCATGCAAAGAGTACGTAACCTTTATTCGGCGCATGGACACACCCTCATTTACAGGCTATCTCCCCCAACCAGCGAACCAGGTTGCTAAGAGTTGATGATGGGGCCCCATCGTTCAACTAGTGACCAGGTTCTAGCCAATAAGAAGGTGGGATTGACAATCGCAGAGGTTATGTGGATACCGCTCTCCTGTCTGCCCTTGTCATTCCCACTCTAGAGCTGGTTGAAGCACGGTCTGCTATCTTGTGGCTTCTATTTCTGCCTTGCTTACCGTGGAGTGCACTATATTTATCACTGTACATAGTGTACATATTGCTGTTATAATTGGTGAAGGATAATATAAGTCTAAACTTTTTCTACTGTGTTTATTTGCTCCCATTCACCCGGGATAAACCC
>NC_069467.1:22250227-22306621 GCF_026875155.1 Cherax quadricarinatus
GAGTTCAAGTCCTCTTAAGTTTCCACTTCCTTCTCAAAGCCTTACTATAATGTTTTACCCAACAATTGGAGGAATGGTAAAAAGAATCTTTCAAAAAGAAAAACTTCTTAGAGTCAGGTTGGGAGTTTTGAGGGTTTCATTACAAAGGCACCTTCAAAACATAGCTTTTTTTGTGTACAGTTTCTTGAGTTGGGAAATGGACCTGCTGGTCCTGGGGGCTTGCAGGAGAGGGAGTGGTATTTAGGTGGGCAGACTAACACTTTCACCTTAATGAAAGTCGTGTCCTTAGGAAAAACGTTCGGCTCTGCAAGTGTCTGAAGGGATGGACCAAGAGCAATTGTCTAAAATAATACCATGAGGAACCTTAAGGTCTAATTTCTTGTTTCAATTAGTTAAATTTTTCCACTTGGGGGGCAAATTGGCATGGTCGTATACACAGTCATAGGAAAAAGTCTCCCTTGTGGGAACCTATGGCCTTACTGTTTGCCTCCACAGGCCACTCACACAAATTAAGGCTTTGTCGGGGACATTGGTTTTTCTGAAAACACTCTGGGGGTTTCGGAGTGATTTACGACCCATAAAAGGGGCTTCACTTTTTGGCAATCACCTTAGGCATTGGGCACCACATTTCCAACAGGAGTTTACGCCTGTTCCATTTTTCAAGGCTTTTGTTCCTTTGGGATTGCCGTTTTATTAAAAGGGTTTGTTTTGGTGTTTCTTGGTAGCGGGTAGTAAATGATTACACATCTTCGGAGCGGGCTTCTTACTTTATTGTTTAAATGGTAGGGGTGGGTACCAACAGGGCTTTGGTGCTTTGGTTGTTTGGCCCATGGCCCCGGGCAGGGCATTTCCCTCGAGAGGAGAGCTATAGTTTCTTCTGGATCTTGCTGCTAGGGCCGCTGTGTGAGTGAGAGCGTGCAAGTGCGGGCAGGCAGCTGAAAGTTGGCAAAAGCCTAATAGGTGGCAGCACCAGCATGGTTGCAAAAATATGGATCTAATAGGTGGGCAGGGACAGCAATGGGCTTGGTCTTGTTGCAGACAGTTTACGGGCTGTCTAACATTTACACTTCGGCTCACCTAAACGTGCGTCGTCCCGACTCGGACAATACTATGTGGTAAAAGGAAAATAACTCGGGTTCTCTTTCCCTCGTAGGAAACATGGGGGACCACCCAGAAAACAACAAAATTTAAAAAAAAACATATACAAAATACATATGGAAACATGGAAAAAAAACTTTCCTACCAGGGAGGGAAGAAAAAAAAAAAAAACATGTTGGGGTGTGCTAAACAAATCGTTGGGTCAAAGGCAGTGGAGCATCGAAGTGCATCCTGCACCAACTTCCTGGTTCTGGGGGACAGTTACTGCCCATGTCCCTGTGCGCCATCGCGCGGGCTTGAGCTGTTGAGTAAAAATACAGGTTTACGTGTTCCTCTGGAACCGGTGAAAAAGCAAGTCATCGTTAGGGGTCCGTGCTGGTTTCACTCTAAACCTTGGGGCCAAAACATGATGGTGCCCTCGGGTGAGGCGGTCGACAAAAAAAAAAAACTCGGCAAAAACTGGGACATGGGGGACTTTGGCAAAGCGACCTCAGGAGGGGGACACTTCTCGGGGACTGGTTTTTACTGTCGCTGGGCTGGTCAACTGCCGGAGAGCGTGGAAGCGGTTGTAGAGCGAGTCGTGGGCAGGAGGGAAGGGGTGGACTGGGCGAAAAAAAAACCATCTGGGGAGGTCGTAAATTTCCATAAACACCAGGGACTTTGCAGTGAGAGGAGTAGCAGTCCCCCGCCGGCACCCCCTCTTTTGCAGGGCTGCTCACTTGAAAGACTTGTGACCACACGGAGTTTGAACACCAGCGGCCTGGACGGGGGGGGGAAGTGGCTAAACTGCGGGGGCCTTGGCGAGTATCATTTTCTCTTCGGCAGTTGGAGTTTTAGCAGAGGTTTAGTCTAAGTGTTCACCCAGGACTAGTATTCTTAAATATACCTGCAACTTTCTGACGGGTCGGAGGTGGGAAAAGTGAAAACAAAAAAAAAAAAACAAATCTGATGGGAAATCGTAAGCAGGTTACGATTCTGCAGAAACATTCACGAGCGCGAGCAAATAAATAAAGGGCTTTCTGTACAAAGAGGGCTCGGATCATTTCGGGGAGTCTGATAAGCTGGTCAAAAATAACACCAATGGTCAGCCACGGGGACTTAGCCACAGTGGTGCTTACTTCAGGTCTGGCACTAGGGGGGGAACACTCAACTGGGGGACACCACGGAAAACTTTAAAAAACAACCCGCGGTAACATTAACAGTATGCAAAAAAAAACCATGGCTAAAATAGGGCTAATGGATGCTTTTTGTGCATAAAAATCTACTAAGGACATACTAAAATGTGAGAACCTGACAGAGGGAAGTTAATTAAACACAACAACATATATTTTCTCTCAAATCTTTTCTCTGACCAATTACTGAAATAAGAATTACTTGAAAAACACACTCGATGGTGGGAACATCATGTGATGTTCAGGTGTGGATAGAATTCAGGCAGACATCTCGATGTGGGACGTCAGGCGCAGAAATCGGTGGATGTCATGAAAAAGTCGGGGGGCAGCATCGGTCGGTGGGGGGACATTCAGGTGGGTTGCGCGGGGGCAGCCAGGGGAACCAACAGCATGTGGGCCTGGGGGACATCCTGGTAAACTCCCACGTGGGCCTCGTTAGATCCACACGTGGGGGCATCGCCCAACACCCACGTGGCGTTTTCGGGATCCCACGTGGTGTCGTGATCTTTGTGGCATTGGCTGATGCATTTGTAGCTCGTGGGTTTCTTGGGGGCTTCTCGGATTTACACAAGCTTCTGGCAATGAAATTTACCCACACGGGAAAAAAAACAGGCCAGAAAACCCCACAAGGCAGGGGTGTGGGCAGGTGGTGAGTGTAATGGTAGGGGGACGGGTGAGGCGTGGGAGTAGGGCGGGGAGCCATGGGCAAGGTGAGGAAAAACAAAAAGCCCACGTCCTTCCTCCTCCCCCACCCACAAAATAAAAACATAAACAAGTGGAGAAGCTCACAACTGGACGCAAGGAAAAAATCAACACAAAACTAATATCTCTGGGCTTTGCTGAAAAAACAGTGTGTGAGGCTGAAAAACCATACAGCAGGACAATACACAAGTGACAGGCTGGGAAAAACAACGTGGGGACTTGAGAAAAAAAAACAGCGTGGGGGTCACTGGGGATGCCACTTTTAAAATTTCGGGAAAGCGGATATTCGGTAAATTTCGGCTGGATCCTGTTGACCTTGTGGTTGGATGCTCAAACGTGGCAGGGGACACAACGACTTTCAGGGAGATAACTCGTTGAGATAGCCCAAAGATGGCTTGTTTGATGTAAGGGGATGGATATGAAAAACAACTTCATTTTTCCTTCCTTCATCTCTCTGGTGAAAAAAACCCACCACTGCTGAAGGGAACAACGTTTTCCACCATTTATAAAAAAGGGTAAATTAATTTTGGTGAATACTGAAAGCGGGGGTGTGAAAAAGATAAATAAACTTCTTCGAGGCTTCTTACTTTATTGTATAGGGTTGTTGGGGGTAAAAAAAACAGGCTTGTGGTGGTTGTGCCATGGCCCGGGAGGGGCAATCCACGAGAGAGGGAGAGCTAGGTATAGGGGCCTTGTGTCTTTCCTTGCTAGGCCGTGTGTGAGTGAGAGCGAGGCAAGGGCAGGGGCAGGGTGCTGAAGTGGGCAAACGCCTATAGGGTGGCGCACAGCACCAGCATGGCGCGCAAAATCATTGAAACTAAGCTGGGCAGGGGACAGCAGGGCTGTTTCTGTGCAGGGAACCAGTACAGGGCCTGTCTACCCCCAACCTTTTCCTCTTGGAGTAGTGTAACTCATTTCACTGCTTGGGCATTTTTTCTTCCAAAAACAAACAGGCTCATGTTTCGTTCACAATTAAAAAACACCTGTGTGTCAGGGTTTCAGTTCCTTCACTGTCTTGTTACTCCTGGGGGAAGTCCTGACATGATTTTTCAGCCACCCTTTTGTTGGTCCGAAAAAAAAATAACTGGGCAGGCCCTCACCATGCCTTATCCTAACACTATGCAATGGCCACTAGGTTCTTAAAAAATTCATATTCTCAAAAACCCAAAACATTTGCTGGGGCCTTAAAATTCACCAACATAATAACTAGTTTAGCTCGGCATTATTTTAATTAAATCGTTCATGCAATAACTTCCTAGCCTTTTCACATTGATCGCTTGAGGAAGGGTTTGCTTATCTCCTGTTTATCTGTTTCTCGTTTTATCCACAACCAATTTAGGAGTCTCTCACATTTCTACCGCTTGCGATCTCAGTTTCGGAAAAAAAAAAAAAACATAGTTGCAACCTTGGCCAAAGAACAGTTTCTTGATTGCCGTTTTTATGGCCCACAATAGTTAGCGATGGTGGAATTGCGGGGTTTTTTTACAACCTGGACCAGTCTGGAGGGAAACACAATTGCCCCACTCATTTCATACTTAGCCACTGTATCTTTCTTCATTCTCAATAGTAATCTCCACCCTTTTTTGCTGTTAGGGTTGGCACTAGAAGTCTTTCGTGGGTCACCCATGGTGGAACTTACTTTTGGCAGGTGCAATCACTAAAAAGCGCTGTGATAATATGAAAAAAAAAAAATGGTTCCAGGGTTGTATGGTTTTTGGGGAAGTGGGGACTTGCAATGGGCTGGGCTTTTAAAAAAAACACTGGACCCCACGGGACAAGTGAGGCGTACTCAGGGGGCCAAAGGTGGGACGCCTTCTCGTACGGACGAATAGCGCTGGTCGGGTTTTTTAAAGTGCTAGTCGAGGGCAAAAATTTTTGCGTTAAAAAATGTATCATCAGTCAGATTTATCGTAATCGATGTCCAATCGCTGGTTTGGGGGAGGGGTTTCCCTTGTACTCTTAATTTCTGTTTTTCCAGTTGTTAATCTTTATGCAGTATAAATGCATCAATTAACCATCCCAACATTGGCGAAATGCAATTTAATATCACTTTTATTTTTGGTTAAAGATTGTTGGTCAAAAAAAAAAAAAAGTTGTTTGGGCTTTTTGGGGGTTTGCCCAGGGAATGGTAAAACCCTATTTTTCCCCGTGGGTGTTCTTCAGGGTTTGTCTAAAAAAACAACGGTTTTGGCTAAAAACACGGCATTTTACAGGAAACGTAAATACCATGTTGCAATCATACTATGTGTGTTAAAATGCTGACCTCCCAGGGGGGTGGTTTGATTGTCGGACCAACCTACCACCTAGGGAACAAACATTATTTAGTTCTTTCTTCAAACAGCCAAGGCCATATCCCACCAAGGGCAGGGTGGGAACCCAAAAAAGAAAAAAAATGGAAAGTTTTTCTTTTTAAAAAATTAGTAAATTTGTACAGGGTGAAGGGGATTAAACATTTATAGCTTATGGGAAAAACAGGATTAACAAATTGTAATATGTAGTATTGATGTTGGGAGCTTTTATACACACCCTACACACAACATGGTTGTGTCTTCTTCAATATTGCAGGGAGTTTTTTTGTTTCAAGCGGGGGGAGGATGAAAGGAGGCAAGGGCAGAAAAACTGGTGGGTTTTAGGGAAAATGGGACAACGATTTGGATAAAAAGTACGTGAAAAGAAAACTGGGACCAGGAAGTTGTCCAAACTCTTCAAGCCCAGGTGGGAAACAAGGAACGCTCCAAAGGTTAACCAACCTTCTTTTGACCTTTAAGGGGAAGGTCTCCATGTAAAGTATGCTTACAAAAAAAACTTAAAATAACCACTGTAGTTGTTAAACTTAAACCATTTTAGTAAATTAAAAAAACCCAACTGTTGGTAGTGACTGAAACACTCGAGGGTCTGCTGGCTTTAATTCTACTTGGGTTTAAAGGGCCTCAGTTTCCGTTGCTGTAGTTTTACTATTGTGATTGAAAGCCACAAGGGCTTCATAGGTTAAGCTGGAGCGATTTAAAAAAAAATTTGGGGCATATTTTAACATGAGGGAGGAAAATGGATCAGTGTGGGAATGTGTTGGCCACCTATATTAAAAAAAACATAGGTCCAGAAGCATTGTGGTGCATAATGAGAAAAATAAAAACGTTGACATGTGTGTTTTTGATTAACCATTCTAACTGTCCAGGATGTTGATTCTACATTTCCCACTGCCTCGCACTCCGAAATATTTGAAAAAAAAAAAAAAAAAAATTATTTTATATTTTATAAAAAAACAGGGGGTTAATTTTATGTGTGTTATAAAGGACAAAAAAAAAAAATTTAGGGGCCCAGTTACTTTACGACGAATTACATGTATAAAAGTGGCAAAAGGTTGGCACTGGATTGGCTCACCCTGGACGGCAAAAAAAAATGGAGTCTTGCTGCATTGCAGAAATGTAATGATATACCTTTTTTTCTCTTTATTTTTTTTAATTTACATAATTTTTTATTTATTTTTTTTTTTTTATTAAATTTATTCACCTCTGGCCAATTCCCACCAAGGCAGGGTTGGGCCAAAAAAAGAAAAAACTTTCCACCATTCATTCCCTCCCTCCCAAACCCACTTCTTGCCAGAAAGGGTTGCTTTAACACTACCAGTTTTTAAATGCAAGCATTAAAACCACCCCTCCTTTCCGAGTTGCAGGCAACTGTACTTCCATCTCCAGGGGACTCAAGTCCGGGGCTGCGTTTCCCTGAAATCCTTCATAAATGTTACTTTGCTCACCCACCTCCAAAAACAAAGCACATTCAAGTATTAAAAAAAAAACCATTTGGTTCTTCCATTTTCACTTTAGCAAACACGCTCCACGCATTTGCTGCTGGCCGGACCCCCCCCACGCCCCCTTCGCACAACAAAACTCCCTTTAAACCCCTCCTCCAAACTTTCCTAGGTCGGACCCCTACCCCGCCTTCCCTTCCAACTACAGGGGACTGATACATCTTGAAGTCATTAACTGGTTTCTGGTCCATTCTCTCTACAGTCCGAAAACCCACTTCAAACAAAACCCTTTTCTCAAGACCTTCTGGGGGGACAACAGTTTTGGTAATCCCGCACTTCCTCCTAACTTCCAAAAACTACGAAATTCTCTTTGCTTATTATATCACCACCCCACACCAATTTGCTCCCTCTCCCAGAACCAATGGAACATCTCCACTGCCCTCCAGGCCTATTCTTCGCTGGCAAAAACATTTCATCACCACCCCACTTCAACCACCATATAAAAGGAGGCGTTGGTAAAAACTATTACTCTATTGCCATTATCCCTCTTTGGGGCCTCCCAGGGGGAAAAGTTCTTTGTCCTTCCACACAGAACTCCTAACAGTTGGCCACCCAACTCAAACTTCTTTTTTTCCCTCATCCAATTCTATGGATTCACTTCATTTTTCTTTCTAAGACCATTCGCTGACCCCCGTCCCACTCCCAAATACTTCTTGGAAATAGTTTCCCTCTCCCATTACTTCTCTCCTGTCCAATTCTGATATACCAAACACCCTATCTTTATTTAAAAACTTCCCAAAACCTTACTTTCTTTCTGATTCACCTTCACATTTTCTTCTTTATGTTTATGATTATTACATAATTTATAGTAAAATCTTGTGATTTTAAAGCAAATTTTTGGTTTGACCACTAATATTAGGGAAAGGGAAATTAATTATATCAATAAATCACCAAAAAACATGACAGGTGAACATGTTTCCATTTGGCTTGGTCCAATATATTGCTATAAGTAAAAAAAATATAACAAAAATATAAAAAATTATTTTTATGGTCCCAGGCCAATGTTTCTGGGGAAAGTAAATGGGAGATTTTGAAAACCTCCTCAGCCATTGGTGTTCAGGGGACAAAGAGTGAAATTTTTAAACTTGGCTGTGACGGTGGCAGGGTCCAATTGGGGACATTGGCTGATGGTGCATTCCACTCAATATTGCTGATCATGCATTGCTGCCCACAGTGAAAAAACCTGGCATATGTTTTTATTTGTTTCTTGTTACATTCTTATGTATCTGTTCTGTCTGTCTAGTTTGGGGGACTCTTGTTTGTCTTGGCTGTTGTCTATCTTCTGTTGGCTCTTCTTCTCTCTGTTGTGATATGTCTCTTCAGCCTGGCCTGTGTGTTTTATTCTCTGTCTGGCCTGTCCTATCTCTTCTGTCTCAGAGAGAGCTGCCTCGTGAAATACAACAGGTATTACACATTTTGCAGGGAAATTTGTCATATTGAAAAAACAAATGGGAACTGTGTATTATTCCAAGTCATAACTTATGCCTCATATCTGCCCAAGCAACCAAGGAATAGCATCTTTGTCTAGCTTTTTTTTGGGTTTATCTGGTGGTTTTTATTTTACCTATAACCTTATGTGTTAACTGTAACCCTAAAATAAAAAAAAACTAGTACCCTTTGATCTTGGGTTTTATGAGCAGCTCTTGAGGATAAAGGAATTATTACAAAGGGGGACGATGGGACCGGGTAAGTTAGAGGGAAAAGGGAAGATAGCGAGAGTTTGCACAGCAACAACCACTTCAGGCCAGCTGCTTTGCAGGAAAAACGTATTACACGTTACAGAATCATTTTTTACTTTATTTAGGGGGCATTTTAGGGTTATAGGGACATTTTGCAGGGATCGGGGGGAACACTGGCAGTGGTATCAAAAAAATTGAAATGGGATGTGGCACAAAATTAATTTGCCACTTGGTTTTATTATCAAGGGGGTTATTGATATTCCCTCAAAAACCACTTTTGGCCACATCCGTCTCAAAAGGCCCACACTAAAAAAAAAAAAACTCTGGGTTCAACATCACCCACTTTCCTCATAAAAAGGAAAGTGTTAATACAAAACATGGGCATCAGTGAAATCCCTGGTGTTTTTGCCACGCTTAATGGTGCTCTAGTGGGCATTTCAGGTTGAAACTGGTTGCTCCAAAGGTTACTAAGTGGTCCCCAGGATTTTTTTAATTTAAATTGTTGCCCACACTGAGTGATTAAAGGGGGGGACAATTCCTCTATTGCCCTTAGCCTAATCAGCCCTATTGTGCCAAATTTTGGAGGCAGGAAAAAAAAAAAAAAAGCAATTTACAATTGGAGGTTCTTGCAGTTAAAAAAAATACAGGTCATTTTGGGACAGTTTAGCGTGTAAAACCAAAGGACTTTGAGCAGTTGTAATTTCGTATTATTTATCTAGTTGTATTCAAGGTCAAATTTGATTAGAATGAGATTTATTAATCCAGAAATAGAGATGATTTTGAATTGGTTTTAGGATGAAAAAAATAGCCTTGGAAAAATTTGAGTGCTTCTATAGGTTAGTGGGAATGTTTCGATTTTTGGACCTTATTGTTCAAGGGGAGTAAAACAGAATACCACAATTCAGTTGTTCAAAGTACAAGTCCAAACTTGGTCTAATATGTGTTCACAAATACCCTGATGTTATTTATTACAATTATTTTACAATATTTGCATAACAGTAAAAATCTTCTATTTCTTGTGTTGTGGAAATAAAAAAATTTTTTTTATGAAATTAAAAAATTACAAATGTAATATATCTAAAAAAACAACCGGGGGGAAGAATATTAAAAACAACTGATGAAACTTAGGAAAAATGTTTTTTAGAGGCCTAGGGAATGCCTGTAGTGTTTTATTCTGGGATCCTTATTTTGGAAAATTGGAAATATTTTTGTTTAACAATTTTGTTGTGAAAATTGGGCCATAAAATTACCAGGTTTTTGATTTTACTTTATTAGGATAAAAAAACTGAATTTAGTTGATTGGGACAGTTTTTATTGCTCAGTGAAAATTATAATAGAGGGACAAAAAACTAGCGAAATAAGCTAAGGAATTTGGATGTGCTCGAACAGTGTAAAACTGGACTAAAAAATAGGACTCAAAGTGGGGCAAAAAAAAAAATCGGCAATTTCTGTAAAATATTTGGCTGGACAACAGCAAAATTTGTTTGTTTGGGCATAAATTTTCTTAGGTTTTTTCCATCAAAATTCTGTTAAATTTTCTTGTTTTATTTTACCGTTTCATTTAAAAAAAGTTTACTATTTCATAAAGAAAAAAAAAAAACCCACCCATGTGGAAAAAATTCCTTGTACCTGTGGGGGGGGAGAACAGGTTTTTT
Source organism: Cherax quadricarinatus (assembly GCF_026875155.1). Classification (NCBI taxonomy): domain Eukaryota; kingdom Metazoa; phylum Arthropoda; class Malacostraca; order Decapoda; family Parastacidae; genus Cherax; species Cherax quadricarinatus. Next base: position 22,260,342 of record NC_069467.1, read on the forward strand.
AGAACCCTCACTGGGGTTAATTATGCGTAGTTGTAAATCTAAAAACATTGGTAGTAACCTTGTAAAAAGCTCCTCAAAATACAGTCAGGCTTCTCTTTATCAAAGCTTCTCTATATACAGTCAGTTGTTCACACTCACATAATTCAAATTGGTTCCCATGTTTTTACTGTTCCTTTTTGTGATAGTTCAAAAAACAGGAATTGCTTCTGTTATATTAAATTCCAATTTACCAAAAACATTCACTGTATAGAGGGGGCTTCATAAAAGAAACTGACGGTATTACTTGGAACACTCTGGCTCCCCAGTTTTACTTGGCTTCTTGTTTAAGGGCTAACTTTTCTCTAAGCCTGGTCTCCAAAGCTGTCTAAGTACCAACTTAAGATGATGTCTCCAACATTCCTAGTAAAAAGGTAGGGCCCTTAGAAGGGGTTGTTGTGATATCACCAGGTTGCCTCCAGTTATATTTAATAGATGGATTTTGTAAGAGAAGTGGAATTGCTTCGGGTGTTGGGCAAGAGGTGTGGGTTAAAATTGATAAAAGAATTCTAAACACAAAGGGGGGGAGTTGTCACACAGCTGTCTTTGTGAGGACCCCACTGTGCTTTTTGGGAGAATTTTTTAAAGAGAAGCTGGCCAACGGTTGGTGGGGGACAATTTGGGAGGAGTGTATTAAAGAAGGAGTTAAAAGTGGAAACTATAAGGGGAAGAAAAAGGTGATGGGGATAAAAAAAAAAAATTATGTAATGAAAGGATTGGGATATTAGATTGGAGGAGGGAGTATGGAGGGAGTGAATGTGTTTCTCAGGATCACAGAGGGACCCCGGTTATCGGCTGGTTATGTTATTCGGGCCAAACCTGGTGATCGGCGGATTTTCGGGCAACCCGGTTTTATCGGCTGTTTAATTTGGTGAATCGGACCATTTGGGGAATGGGCATCCCATTCACGGGGCTGGGGGGCTTGCTTGGTTGCCATCAATTTGGGCTGGTCTCTCTGTGGCTGAAGAAATACTTCTACTCATCCAAAAAACATTTTTTTGCTTTATTTTTCTTTCTTTGTTTAGTTGTGTTGCTATTTTTGCTGCAAAAAAAACTGTGAAAATAAAAAAAGTAAAAACCATGGGGGCTGCAGAGGGATAAAAGTTTCCTGTGATTAAATAAGAAAGGTAGAAAAAACACCATGGGAATTTAAAAAATGTTGGAAAGGTGATTAGAAAAAAAGTTTGGAAGGGGAGGTGGTTATTAGGGTGGTGGAAATTGCCCGGGATGTACCGCAAGGAATAAAAATCTTAACAAATTAACATCCATTCCTGGCAAAAAGAAAGGAAACAAAATCCAAAGATTGCTTTAATGTTTTGCAAGAGGGTAACTTTTCTAACCTAAAACAAAAGGACCACAAGAAATTGGGAAGAGATGGGAAAAAGTTTAAAATTATTATTGTGGATTAAAGGAAAAAATGAAATTAGTGGGGGAGACAGTTATGGTGGAGTTGATTAAATTTGTGAGGAAAGGCAAGGGAGGTGCATGAGGATCTTGCAAAGAAAAAAATGGCTGGGTGGAAAAAAAAAAACAAAGTGGCTGCAGTTTTGTGGAATTTAGGGGCCAGCAAAGGATGGTTGATAGATTAAGAAGCATAAGTCTGGGGCATACCACAGTGTTTGTAAAAGGGTATTTGGTGGGAGAGGCTGCAAGTTCTGAACAAATGGGGTGCGGCGAAAAATACAATTCGTGCAGGAATTTCTTTGGGGGTAAATAGAGGCTGAAGGATTCGAACCCAGGCAAAGTGTTCGTTGAGGGAACCAGGGGCTGTTTTTGGGAAAGGGGAAAAATTGCCAAACAAGGGGAACCTACAAATTACCCAGGGGAGGAAAAAAAAAAGGGCACTTCCAGGGACCAAGGGCCCTATGGGAAACGAACAGGCTTATCTTTTGTTGGTGTGGTAATTTGCTAGTCCAGGCATTTCAAAGGGAAAGCCTTTACCTTGTGTAAGGCTCTCAGGAAAAAATCCCAGATTGGTTTTCAAAGGAAATAAAAAAATGTTCATGAAGAAATGAAAGGAATTTGTGTGGTTTGATGTGGGAAAGCTTACATCATAAGGGCATGGGATCCACAAGGCAAATTTCAAAGAGTTGAGTAATGGGATGTGTTTGGCCCAAAAAGTGTGAAAAAAATTTAATCCTTCTGGAAAAGAAAATTGCCACTCAAAGTGCCTACCTGGTACTTAGAACAGTGTTTCCTGCACATTTCTTCAGGACTTGCAAGGGTGAACAAGTGTATAGGGGGACTTCCAATTTTATAAAAAAGTGGAAGTTCTTGCCTTTCCTAAAACACTCCCTCTCTCGCTGGTGGACCAGCAGGGTCATTTCTAAACTCTCAATAAAAAAAACTTCTACACAAAAAGCCAGTGTTTCAAAAAAGTGCTTTGAAAAGTGACCTCGGGACACTCAGTTGGGACCATTAAAAAAGAGAGCTTCTGGAGGGGGGAATCACTTCACTATCCTCCATTGCATAAGCCTTAAAGGGTCTTAAGGCTTGAGAGGGGAGGTGGACTTCCAGGACCCCCCACCCCCCCCCACTCTGGTGGGGAGTAAAACTGTGGGGCCAGATTGTGTCCAGGAGGGATTTTGAAAGAGGTTTGCGTGCTTGAAACCCCTGGACCTCTGCCCGGAACCCTATGGGGATCGAATGTGGCACTGGGGAAGTCCCTGTGGGTTGGAGGTGAGTGGCGAGGCATGTGGAAGGGAGGTTGGTGGGGGAGGGACCACAGGGGAAAAGAGCTAAAAAACCACTGAAAGGGCTGCAAAAGGAGCTTCAAACTTGAAAACAGCAACCAGACTGCCAAGCTGAGGGGAAAACTTTGCTTCAAGAGGAAGAGGAAGAGGGAGATGGAAAGGTGCTTATTGATTAAAGGAACATTTGTTTTGGCAAAAGTGGGATGATGTTGCAGTTTTTGTCGAGAAGCCACCAACCTGACAAAGCTGGAATAAAAAACAAAAAGGGCCATATCTGCAAACATTTGTTTAGTGGACAAAAAACCCTGTTCCCACTTAGGGAAAAATTTTAGAGGATGGCCAGAAAAACAGAGCCACTCTGGGGGGACAGTTTACCTTTGTGAAGGGGGGACAGGGGGTTCCAGTGGACTCTCAAGCTGGGGTTTCTAGTGGTGCAATTAAAAGGATAGAGAAGGGAAAGTTAAATAACCCCGAGAAAGGCATTTGCTAACCTAAAAAAGTTCATTCATGGAGGGGCGGATTACCCTGCCCAAACACTAACTCCCTTCCCTCTTTTCCCTCCCTCTCTATCTTCCAGACGCCAGCATTAGCCTTTCAATAAGGTATGAAATTTTTTTAGGTTATTATATTGTAATTGTTTTAAAAGAAAAAAAAAATTATTTTTTTTTTTTTTGTGAATGTTTTTTGTTTTGGAATGGGATTATAGTATATACATTTTATTCCTTGTGGTAAAAATAATTATTTTCGGTTTTTTGGGCCCATTTCAGTTTTTTCAAGCCTACCTGGAAAAAACGGATTACGGCCGGATAAACCGAGGGGTTCCACAGTATTTGGGAGTGGATTTGTCAGTGGGCAGATGGGTCTATGGGTAATGACTAGGTTAAAAATCATGAAATTTGATTGAGGGAAAAAAAAAAGGTAAAAAGTGCACTGGGCAAGCCAGTCTGTGGAGAAAAAAGAAAAACATTATCATGGGGCCCGTCGCGTGCCAGAACTCGATATAGTTCACCCCATTATCGGTATTACCAGGGGTTTGTGAAAGTATGGGTGGTGAATGTTGCAAACAAGGAGGGACGTTGAAGGCAGTGGGAGGAGGAAGTGGAAGGGCCAGTGGAGGAGGAGGGGGGGTGTTGGAGGACAGGTGGACAATGTTCATGTCTTGAGGGGGCAATTGTGTGATGTAAATAGTAATTTTACAAAAAGAATCCATAAAAAAAACTCAAGGATAATAGCCGGGAGGTTGCGAGGTTTTAACTAAACGTATTTTTCCAGAGGGTTGGAGTAGGGGGTTTGTTGAGTGGTTCCAACCATTTAGAGAGGATTGGAAAAAACAACAATAGAATGACTTGGGGAAGAGTGTATAATATCTGATGTGGAAGGGGGGGAAGGTGGGTGGTTAGGGGTAAAAGCCTAGAAAAAAGGTTGGGGGGAGCGGGGTTTAAAAGGGAGTGGTTTTGTGGGTGCCCAAGGGCTTGGAACTTCCAGCAAGCATTTGCGGTGAGCGTGTTTAAGTAGGAAGCAAAGGAGAACAAAAATTGGGTTTTTAGGGACTTGGAAAACAGTGCTGGTTTGGAAAATGTGAACAAAGTATAAACATTTATTTGAAAGGGGGATTCAAGGGGAAAAATCCGGCAGGCCCGGACTTTGAGTCCTGGGGAGATGGAAGTTTACAGTGCGGCACTTTGGAGGGGAGGGGTGTTATTGTTGGAGTTTTATAAAAAAAACTTGTTAGTGTAAAACGCCCGGCCCCCCCCCCTCCTGGCCAAGACAGTGATGGGATGAATATGATGAATTTTCTTTTTTTTATGGGCCAACCCCTGCCTTGGGTGGAGGACAGCTCCAGTGTTGTTAATAAATAATAATTAATATTATTTTTTCAGGGGCAAGAAGAAAAGCAGAACTCTGATGCTTTAACAAGGAATAAAGAAAAGTCTGGGGAAGTTAGGAAGGGGGGAAGAAACTCTCTGAAAACAATTGTATGGAAGTTGTCTCTGGAGATGTTATTGTGTAGTGGTGGTGGTTTATTTGTTTATGGGCGGAAGGAGCAACCCTTTAGTGGGAAAAACCAATTCTAGACGACCCAAAGTTTTTACCAAAATAAAATATTCATTAGAAAACATTTGTTAGTTTTGATTCCTGAATGAAAAAAACGACTTGCTTGATATTTGTGTTTGGTAATTAGGAACGAGGGAAAAAAAAAACTTAATTGTGGGTTGGTCAGTGGAAAACTCTTGGCCAGTTGTTGTTCATCATGGCTATACTTTAACTGTGTGAACAACTTAGGTGGGGTTTGTTTCATCATGGGCTATTACTGTGTGAAACACTATGTGGGTTGTTCATCATAAGCATACTGTGTGAAAAAAAAACACATTAGTGGTTGTTCATCATGGTGATACTATTGTGTGAACACTAGTGGTTGTTCAATCAAAAGCACATTTTACTGTGTGAACTCTTGTGGTTGTTTTCAATTCATGGCGCTACTACTGTGTGAAAAAACCACTAGTGGTTTGTTCATCATTGGGATAACTACTGTGTGATACATAGTGGTTGTTTAAATCATGTCCACTTACTGTGGTGAAAAAAAACATAAGTTGGTTGTTTAATCATGGCTTATTACTGTGTTTGAACCATTAGTGGTTGTCATCATGTCCACTACTGTTATCGAACACTTGCAAGTGGTTGTTCATCATGGCCCCTATTGTATGAAAACACTGCAGTTGGGTTGTTCATCATGGCACTTACTTTGTGAAACACTGCAGTGGGTGTTCATCCTGGCCACTTTAACTGTGTGACAACACTAAAGCGATTGTGTTCCATTATGCCCACACTGTTGCTGTTCGCTTCCCAGTCATTACACTCACCAATAATATAAGCTAAACATTCCTGGGGATAGTTAAAACCTCTGGTGGTTTACCACAACCGTAACCCTGGTAGTACACAACAGTTATATCTTGATTAATTTAAAAAAAAACATTAATTATCTCAAAAAAATTTACTAAAAAAAAAAAATTCATGACCCAGTTGAGTCAAAAGTGACCTTTCAGTTGTTAGGCACTAGCTGCATACTTTAAATAACAACCCCACAAATTACTAAACAACCACAGGAAAAAACATGTAGGGGGGGTTGGAACCCCATGGCAAAAATTTAAAAGTCTTTAAAAAAACTCCAAACAGGCCATGTGTGTTAAACTACTCGGGCCATACTGGGCCCAAGGTGGGGTTAAAACACTGGTCTATGAGTTATAAGGGGTCGTGGCCTTGCCATGGAGTTTGTTAGTCTCTGGTGGTACCATGAGGGAATTACCTAGTACAGGTTGCTTGGGTTTAGGGACATGGTGGCTAGCCTGAGGCGGACCTCATTGATAAAGAAACAAATTATCATATTTGCTAATGTGACTTCTCATAATCAATTAGTCACTTGTAGTAATCATTTCCAGGGATGGTCCCACTCAATCAAAGGGTGGTACTGTTACTTCCAATATATAGATTACCCAAACGTCGAATCAGTTTTAAAAAAAAAAATTTCTGGACGTCAGAAAACGAGTTCAAGTCCTCTTAAGTTTCCACTTCCTTCTCAAAGCCTTACTATAATGTTTTACCCAACAATTGGAGGAATGGTAAAAAGAATCTTTCAAAAAGAAAAACTTCTTAGAGTCAGGTTGGGAGTTTTGAGGGTTTCATTACAAAGGCACCTTCAAAACATAGCTTTTTTTGTGTACAGTTTCTTGAGTTGGGAAATGGACCTGCTGGTCCTGGGGGCTTGCAGGAGAGGGAGTGGTATTTAGGTGGGCAGACTAACACTTTCACCTTAATGAAAGTCGTGTCCTTAGGAAAAACGTTCGGCTCTGCAAGTGTCTGAAGGGATGGACCAAGAGCAATTGTCTAAAATAATACCATGAGGAACCTTAAGGTCTAATTTCTTGTTTCAATTAGTTAAATTTTTCCACTTGGGGGGCAAATTGGCATGGTCGTATACACAGTCATAGGAAAAAGTCTCCCTTGTGGGAACCTATGGCCTTACTGTTTGCCTCCACAGGCCACTCACACAAATTAAGGCTTTGTCGGGGACATTGGTTTTTCTGAAAACACTCTGGGGGTTTCGGAGTGATTTACGACCCATAAAAGGGGCTTCACTTTTTGGCAATCACCTTAGGCATTGGGCACCACATTTCCAACAGGAGTTTACGCCTGTTCCATTTTTCAAGGCTTTTGTTCCTTTGGGATTGCCGTTTTATTAAAAGGGTTTGTTTTGGTGTTTCTTGGTAGCGGGTAGTAAATGATTACACATCTTCGGAGCGGGCTTCTTACTTTATTGTTTAAATGGTAGGGGTGGGTACCAACAGGGCTTTGGTGCTTTGGTTGTTTGGCCCATGGCCCCGGGCAGGGCATTTCCCTCGAGAGGAGAGCTATAGTTTCTTCTGGATCTTGCTGCTAGGGCCGCTGTGTGAGTGAGAGCGTGCAAGTGCGGGCAGGCAGCTGAAAGTTGGCAAAAGCCTAATAGGTGGCAGCACCAGCATGGTTGCAAAAATATGGATCTAATAGGTGGGCAGGGACAGCAATGGGCTTGGTCTTGTTGCAGACAGTTTACGGGCTGTCTAACATTTACACTTCGGCTCACCTAAACGTGCGTCGTCCCGACTCGGACAATACTATGTGGTAAAAGGAAAATAACTCGGGTTCTCTTTCCCTCGTAGGAAACATGGGGGACCACCCAGAAAACAACAAAATTTAAAAAAAAACATATACAAAATACATATGGAAACATGGAAAAAAAACTTTCCTACCAGGGAGGGAAGAAAAAAAAAAAAAACATGTTGGGGTGTGCTAAACAAATCGTTGGGTCAAAGGCAGTGGAGCATCGAAGTGCATCCTGCACCAACTTCCTGGTTCTGGGGGACAGTTACTGCCCATGTCCCTGTGCGCCATCGCGCGGGCTTGAGCTGTTGAGTAAAAATACAGGTTTACGTGTTCCTCTGGAACCGGTGAAAAAGCAAGTCATCGTTAGGGGTCCGTGCTGGTTTCACTCTAAACCTTGGGGCCAAAACATGATGGTGCCCTCGGGTGAGGCGGTCGACAAAAAAAAAAAACTCGGCAAAAACTGGGACATGGGGGACTTTGGCAAAGCGACCTCAGGAGGGGGACACTTCTCGGGGACTGGTTTTTACTGTCGCTGGGCTGGTCAACTGCCGGAGAGCGTGGAAGCGGTTGTAGAGCGAGTCGTGGGCAGGAGGGAAGGGGTGGACTGGGCGAAAAAAAAACCATCTGGGGAGGTCGTAAATTTCCATAAACACCAGGGACTTTGCAGTGAGAGGAGTAGCAGTCCCCCGCCGGCACCCCCTCTTTTGCAGGGCTGCTCACTTGAAAGACTTGTGACCACACGGAGTTTGAACACCAGCGGCCTGGACGGGGGGGGGAAGTGGCTAAACTGCGGGGGCCTTGGCGAGTATCATTTTCTCTTCGGCAGTTGGAGTTTTAGCAGAGGTTTAGTCTAAGTGTTCACCCAGGACTAGTATTCTTAAATATACCTGCAACTTTCTGACGGGTCGGAGGTGGGAAAAGTGAAAACAAAAAAAAAAAAACAAATCTGATGGGAAATCGTAAGCAGGTTACGATTCTGCAGAAACATTCACGAGCGCGAGCAAATAAATAAAGGGCTTTCTGTACAAAGAGGGCTCGGATCATTTCGGGGAGTCTGATAAGCTGGTCAAAAATAACACCAATGGTCAGCCACGGGGACTTAGCCACAGTGGTGCTTACTTCAGGTCTGGCACTAGGGGGGGAACACTCAACTGGGGGACACCACGGAAAACTTTAAAAAACAACCCGCGGTAACATTAACAGTATGCAAAAAAAAACCATGGCTAAAATAGGGCTAATGGATGCTTTTTGTGCATAAAAATCTACTAAGGACATACTAAAATGTGAGAACCTGACAGAGGGAAGTTAATTAAACACAACAACATATATTTTCTCTCAAATCTTTTCTCTGACCAATTACTGAAATAAGAATTACTTGAAAAACACACTCGATGGTGGGAACATCATGTGATGTTCAGGTGTGGATAGAATTCAGGCAGACATCTCGATGTGGGACGTCAGGCGCAGAAATCGGTGGATGTCATGAAAAAGTCGGGGGGCAGCATCGGTCGGTGGGGGGACATTCAGGTGGGTTGCGCGGGGGCAGCCAGGGGAACCAACAGCATGTGGGCCTGGGGGACATCCTGGTAAACTCCCACGTGGGCCTCGTTAGATCCACACGTGGGGGCATCGCCCAACACCCACGTGGCGTTTTCGGGATCCCACGTGGTGTCGTGATCTTTGTGGCATTGGCTGATGCATTTGTAGCTCGTGGGTTTCTTGGGGGCTTCTCGGATTTACACAAGCTTCTGGCAATGAAATTTACCCACACGGGAAAAAAAACAGGCCAGAAAACCCCACAAGGCAGGGGTGTGGGCAGGTGGTGAGTGTAATGGTAGGGGGACGGGTGAGGCGTGGGAGTAGGGCGGGGAGCCATGGGCAAGGTGAGGAAAAACAAAAAGCCCACGTCCTTCCTCCTCCCCCACCCACAAAATAAAAACATAAACAAGTGGAGAAGCTCACAACTGGACGCAAGGAAAAAATCAACACAAAACTAATATCTCTGGGCTTTGCTGAAAAAACAGTGTGTGAGGCTGAAAAACCATACAGCAGGACAATACACAAGTGACAGGCTGGGAAAAACAACGTGGGGACTTGAGAAAAAAAAACAGCGTGGGGGTCACTGGGGATGCCACTTTTAAAATTTCGGGAAAGCGGATATTCGGTAAATTTCGGCTGGATCCTGTTGACCTTGTGGTTGGATGCTCAAACGTGGCAGGGGACACAACGACTTTCAGGGAGATAACTCGTTGAGATAGCCCAAAGATGGCTTGTTTGATGTAAGGGGATGGATATGAAAAACAACTTCATTTTTCCTTCCTTCATCTCTCTGGTGAAAAAAACCCACCACTGCTGAAGGGAACAACGTTTTCCACCATTTATAAAAAAGGGTAAATTAATTTTGGTGAATACTGAAAGCGGGGGTGTGAAAAAGATAAATAAACTTCTTCGAGGCTTCTTACTTTATTGTATAGGGTTGTTGGGGGTAAAAAAAACAGGCTTGTGGTGGTTGTGCCATGGCCCGGGAGGGGCAATCCACGAGAGAGGGAGAGCTAGGTATAGGGGCCTTGTGTCTTTCCTTGCTAGGCCGTGTGTGAGTGAGAGCGAGGCAAGGGCAGGGGCAGGGTGCTGAAGTGGGCAAACGCCTATAGGGTGGCGCACAGCACCAGCATGGCGCGCAAAATCATTGAAACTAAGCTGGGCAGGGGACAGCAGGGCTGTTTCTGTGCAGGGAACCAGTACAGGGCCTGTCTACCCCCAACCTTTTCCTCTTGGAGTAGTGTAACTCATTTCACTGCTTGGGCATTTTTTCTTCCAAAAACAAACAGGCTCATGTTTCGTTCACAATTAAAAAACACCTGTGTGTCAGGGTTTCAGTTCCTTCACTGTCTTGTTACTCCTGGGGGAAGTCCTGACATGATTTTTCAGCCACCCTTTTGTTGGTCCGAAAAAAAAATAACTGGGCAGGCCCTCACCATGCCTTATCCTAACACTATGCAATGGCCACTAGGTTCTTAAAAAATTCATATTCTCAAAAACCCAAAACATTTGCTGGGGCCTTAAAATTCACCAACATAATAACTAGTTTAGCTCGGCATTATTTTAATTAAATCGTTCATGCAATAACTTCCTAGCCTTTTCACATTGATCGCTTGAGGAAGGGTTTGCTTATCTCCTGTTTATCTGTTTCTCGTTTTATCCACAACCAATTTAGGAGTCTCTCACATTTCTACCGCTTGCGATCTCAGTTTCGGAAAAAAAAAAAAAACATAGTTGCAACCTTGGCCAAAGAACAGTTTCTTGATTGCCGTTTTTATGGCCCACAATAGTTAGCGATGGTGGAATTGCGGGGTTTTTTTACAACCTGGACCAGTCTGGAGGGAAACACAATTGCCCCACTCATTTCATACTTAGCCACTGTATCTTTCTTCATTCTCAATAGTAATCTCCACCCTTTTTTGCTGTTAGGGTTGGCACTAGAAGTCTTTCGTGGGTCACCCATGGTGGAACTTACTTTTGGCAGGTGCAATCACTAAAAAGCGCTGTGATAATATGAAAAAAAAAAAATGGTTCCAGGGTTGTATGGTTTTTGGGGAAGTGGGGACTTGCAATGGGCTGGGCTTTTAAAAAAAACACTGGACCCCACGGGACAAGTGAGGCGTACTCAGGGGGCCAAAGGTGGGACGCCTTCTCGTACGGACGAATAGCGCTGGTCGGGTTTTTTAAAGTGCTAGTCGAGGGCAAAAATTTTTGCGTTAAAAAATGTATCATCAGTCAGATTTATCGTAATCGATGTCCAATCGCTGGTTTGGGGGAGGGGTTTCCCTTGTACTCTTAATTTCTGTTTTTCCAGTTGTTAATCTTTATGCAGTATAAATGCATCAATTAACCATCCCAACATTGGCGAAATGCAATTTAATATCACTTTTATTTTTGGTTAAAGATTGTTGGTCAAAAAAAAAAAAAAGTTGTTTGGGCTTTTTGGGGGTTTGCCCAGGGAATGGTAAAACCCTATTTTTCCCCGTGGGTGTTCTTCAGGGTTTGTCTAAAAAAACAACGGTTTTGGCTAAAAACACGGCATTTTACAGGAAACGTAAATACCATGTTGCAATCATACTATGTGTGTTAAAATGCTGACCTCCCAGGGGGGTGGTTTGATTGTCGGACCAACCTACCACCTAGGGAACAAACATTATTTAGTTCTTTCTTCAAACAGCCAAGGCCATATCCCACCAAGGGCAGGGTGGGAACCCAAAAAAGAAAAAAAATGGAAATACAGTGGACCCCCGCCTTCGATATTAATTGTTCCTAGAGTCACGAAGCTGAGATTTTTTAAGGCAATAAATTTTCCCCATAAGAAATAATGGAAATCAAATTAATCCGTGCAAGACACCCAAAAGTATGAAAAAAAAAATTTGACCACATGAAATATTAATTTTAATACGTACACACAAACTGAAGAAGACATGATGATTGATGGGATGGGAGGAGGGGAGAGTGTGGAAGTTGTTATTGTTTAGAAGGGAAATCCCCTTCCATTAGGACTTGAGGTAGCAAGTCTTTTCCGGGGTTACTTCCCTTCTTCTTTTAACCTGTAAACGGTCCAAACGTATATATACGTTTTTTCATTTGAAAGTATGTAAAAAAAAGTAGATCTTTTTTTTTTTTTACATTTGAAAATGTGTAAAAAACTTTGATCTACTTTTTTTTTTTTTGTTATATTTGAAAATACGTAAAAAAAAAAAAAAAAAAAAGTAGATCTACTTTTGGAGCACTACGCATGTGAACGTAGATCTGCTTGGACAGTTTAAGGGTTAATGGCACTAGGACCAGCTTGAGAGTCACTGGACCTCTGTCGTATAACAACTCTGTCCATAGAGCTCTGTACCTCCCATTCGTTTCCATTCCTTTAAGACTTTCCTAAAATGGGCCATAACATTGTCATTGTACAGGTTGCCAACATTGGCGCTGAGGCCACACGTGGGATGCGTCCCGGACGAATCACATAAGGTGAGTTTTTTATCGTGAGGCGAGGCAAAATTTTTTGCTTTCAAATGCTTCGTATAGCGGATTTAACGTAACGCAATGCGTTCATAAGGCGGGGGTCCACTGTAGTTGAATTCAAAGTTGAAGAGGAGGAATATTGAAAGTCTACAATTTCTTGATCAGTATAATATGCCTTGTACAATTAACATTTTTTTTTTTTCCACAGTGTCTCAATAAGTTTGGACATTGTTTAAGCAATATAAAAACCTCACCCAACATAAAACATTTCAAAGTAACTTAAAGCAAAAAAAAAAACACATTTCAAACCCTATAAGATATTTCACAAATATATTTGATATGAGAAAAACCAATTTTTTTAGTCGATCTAAAAATTGATCGTGATAAAAAAAAATTTATGCATGAATCTGGATACCATTTTCTTTCTATCTTTCTAAATACTGAGAGTGGTGTTTTCTTTCCTAAATACTGAGTGGTATTTAAAAACCATCATAACTACACCCTAGAACCATTAGAAAATGCACGACTGTAAACAGACTGGATGTTTGAGGTGATCTCAGCAAATTAGTACAACCTTAATGTTCTGACGTCCAGATTTTAAACTGATCGAACGTTGGTAATCATATTGGGAGTACAGTACCACCTTGATGTAGTGACATCTGGATATTACACAAGTGACTATATATGAGAAGTCACATTAGCAAATATGATAATTTTGTTTCTTTATCAATGAGGTCGCTCAGCAGTGTCACCATGTCTACCCAGCAACTACTAGGTAATTCATGGAACACCAGGGAGACTACAACTCATGGCAAGCACGACTTATAACTCATAGACCAGTGTGTTAACCACTTGGTCAGTTGGCCGAGTAGTTAACACACTGGCCTGTGAGTTTTAAGATTTATTTGCCATGGGTTCAACCCCCCTACATGTTCTGTGGTTTGTTAGTAATTGTGTTGTTATTTAGAGTGCAGGCAGTGCTACACTGAAGTCACTTACTCACTGGTCATGAATTTTTTATAATTTTGATAATTATGTTTAAATTATCATAGAGTAACTGTGTGTACTACCAGGGGTTACGGTGTGTGTACCACCAGAGTTAACTTCCCACAGATGTTAGCTATATTATGTGAGTGTATGACTGGAGGAACAGCAGTGGGCAGGATGATGAACAATCGCTAGTGTTCACACAGTAGTGGCCAGGATGAACAACCACTGCAGTGTTCACAAAGTAGTGGCCATGATGAACAACCACTGCAGTGTTCATACAATAGTGGCCAGGATGAACAACCACTGCAGTGTTCATACAGTAGTGGACATGATGAACAACCACTAGTGTTCACACAGTAGTAGCCATGATGAACAACCACTAGTGTTCACACAGCTCTAATGGGGACATGAATATAGAAACAACCATAGTGTTCACACCGTAGTAAGCCATGATGAAACATCCACTTAGTGTTCAACAGTAGTAGCATGATGAACAACACACACAAGTGTTCATCACAGTATGGCTATGATGCAACAACCTAGTGTTCACAACAGTAGTAGCCATGATGAACAACCACTAAGCCCACCCCTTGTTCACACAGTAAATGGCCTATGCATAGAACAACCACTTAGTGTTCACACAGTAGTAGCCAATGCCAACATGAACAACCACTAGTGACTTCACACACGTAGTAGCCAATGAATGAACAACAACTGCAGAGCTTCACTGAACCAACCCACAATTAGTTCCTCGCTACTACTTACCAACACAAGATCAAGGATATGTCGTTCATCATAAAGGATCAAACTAACAAAAGTGGATTCTAATGATTATTTGACCTACTTGCCGTCTAGGATGTTCACTCAGGGTTTGCTCTTCGCCATACAATAACACACACTACACTCATTACATCTTCAGAGACAACTTCCAATACAATTTTCAGAGTTTCTTCCTTCTACTTTCAGTCTTTTCTTTATTCCTTGCTTACTTAGAAGACATCAGAGTTCTTGCCCCTTCTTATCTTGCCCCCTGAAAATCATTATTATTATTTTTTATTAACACACTGCCGCCTTGCTCTACCACACAAGGCAGGGTGGCCCCATTAAAAAAGAAAATTCATCTATCATTCATTCCATCACTGTCTAGCCAGAGGGCTCAGCTGCCCTTATACACCTACAGTTATAAAACTGCCAACATAACACCTCCTTCAAAGTGCCGGCACTGCTACAAATTCCCATCTCAGGACTCAAGGTTTTCTCCCCTCTCCCCCCCACCCCCCCCCCCCCCCCCTCCCTCCTCCTGGGCCTGCCGGCTTTTCCCTCTGAATCCCTTTCATAAATGTTACTTTGTTCACATATTCCAACAGCACGTCAAGTCTAAAAAACCATTTGTCTCCAAATTTAGTCCCTTAATCTTATACACACGCTCCACGCATGCTTGCCCTGAGAAGTCAAGCCCCCCTTGCCTACAAAAACCTCCTTTACCCCCCTCCCTCCACCTTTTCTAGGCTGACCCCTATCCCACCTTCCTTCCACAACAGATTTATACACCTCTCAAGTCATTCTATTTTGACCCTTCCAATCCTCCTCTAAATGTACTGAAACCACCTCAACAACTCCCTACTCAACCCTCTGGAAAATACTTTTAGTAAACCTCGCCACCTCACGGCGCCTAATAAATCTGCCCCAGGTCATGATTTCTTGTATTAATTACTATTTACATCAACACATTGCCCTCAGACATGACATGTCCACTTCTCTCCAATCCCCCTCCTCTCCACTGCCTCCATGCTTCCTCCCTCCATGCCTTCAAGTCCTCCTTGTGTTGCCCAACTATTCCACCGTCCCATACTTCACACCGTATACGAGAGTTGTATAACTTATACTCTCATGTACATTTCCCTCTCTGCTCCCATGGATATTGTTCTTTTTCTCACTACAAGACTGATCAGTTGCCCCCCACCATTTACTTTTTTTTCCCTCATCAATGTCCCATAGATTTACCATTCTAGTCTTTTCATTGAACCCATCTGCCTGACAAATCCACTCCCAAATACAGTGGACCACTCGGTTATCGGCCTATAATACCAGTTCCCAGTGTAGGCAGACCTGAAATGGCCGAAAAAGCACGAAATTACATATTACTAAAGAATAAATGTAAATACAATATAAAATCCATTCCTAGACAAAAACATTCACAATAAAAAAAAAAAAATAATTTCTTTAACAATTACAATATAACTATTTCTTCTTTTTAATCAATCCTTTATGAAGGCTAATGCTGGCCTTCTGGAAGATAGCCGGAATGCGAGGAAAGAGAGGAGGAGTTAGTGTTTGCGAAGGGTATATCCTCCTCCACCCCCCCCCCCCCCCCCCCCCCCCCCCCTCCGTGATGACTTTATGGTAGAAGGCTCCTTCTCTGGGTTGATCGTTACTTTCCCTTACTCTAATTATGCTTTCCCAATCTTTTAAATCGCCATCGAACCCAGCTTGAGACGTTCACTCCCCCCCCGCGACCCTGTACTCAAAATGTAACTAGTTCCAGAGTGCTCTGTTTCTGCGCCATCATCCTAAGATTTCCCTGAAGATGGGACAGGGTTTGACACACTAAACATGTTGCCAGATATGCTATGTTTCAGCTTTGTCAGGGTGGCTGCCTTCTCCGCCCCCCCCTTTGCACCATCATTCCACTTTGCACAAGTGCTTCTTAATCCATGTGAAGGCACTTTCACTCCCTTAGTCCGCTTCCTCTGAAGCAAGTCCTCAGCCTTTGCTTGCAGTCATGTTGCGTGTTTTGTTGAAAGCTACTTGCACGCCTCTCTTCTAGTGGTGTGCCTATTTTCCCATTGTTGGAGCCTCATACCACTCTTCCTACTTCCTACGACCTCTCAACTTCCTATCACACAGTTGGGTAGGTCCCTGGGACCCTCTTCGAGATCCATAAAGCACCGCGCTCGGCCCTGAGTCAGGGCAGCCCTCAAACTCTTTCAAAAATCCCTACTCTTGCGACACAATACTGGCCACAGTTTTCTCCATAGCAGAGTTCAAAGTGCCTGCGATGTCATCCCTCTCAAGCCTTACCTTAAAGGCCCTTACCCTGCAATTGGAGGTTAGTGAAAGGTGATTCATCCAGAGCTCTCTTAAGGCTCAACTGAGTGTCCGAGGTCAATCTATCAAAGCACATTTGAAACACTAGCTTTTGGTAGAGTTTGTTTTGAAGTTCATGAAATGCACCTGCACTGGTCCACAGGACTGCGAGGAGAGGAGTTGGTAGATTAGTGAGAAGGGGGGGGGGGGTGAAGGGGGAAGGCAAAGGATACTTCACTTTTATATATGGAAGTCCCTTAAAAAACTTTGGTTTGCAAGTCTGCGAGGATTTACGAGGCTGCAGCGAACACTGATACTTAGTAAACGAGCACGACCACACTCCATGCTCTGTAAGACTCTTTTCTTTTTCCAGAAGGTATTTTTTCAATCTTGGCCCAAACACATCATTCATCACTCTTTGAAAATTTGCTTGTGATCCAATGCCTTATGATTAGTTTCACATCACAACAATTATTCTCTTATTTTTTTTCGTTATATTATTTTTAGTAGACTATAATAGTGAGTGTTATGTCCAACACACTATGTCCCGTACCTCTCGGCATTGGTATACAAGGCAAATTTTCAAGAGGTTGAGTTAAGATGTGTTTTGCCCCCCCCCTATTGAAAAAATACTTTCTTAGAAAAGAAATTGCACTTAAGTGCCTCCTGGTACTAGACGTTGCTTCCTGCCACAACTCCAGACTTGCAAGACCAAATGTGATTTAGAGGACTTCCAATTTTAAAAAGTGCAAGTTGCTTAGCCTCCTAACTACCATCCTGTCCTAGCCTGTGGACAGCAGTCATTTCTAACTTAAAAAACTTACACAAAAGCAGTGTTTAAAAGATGCTTTGAGTAAATGACCCCCCTCTTTGGACACTCAGTCTGATTAAGAGAGCTCTGCGAGGAATCACTTCACTATCCTCCATTGATAAGCCTTAAGGTAAGGCTTGAGATGGAGTGACTTTCCAGGACTTTGAACTCTGATTGGAGTAAACATGTGGCCAGATGGCTGTCCCAAGTGAGGGATTTTGAGAAGTTTGTAGGTGACCCGAACTCTGCCGCCTATGCGGTCGATTGTGGCTGGGGAAGTCCCATGAGGGATTGGAGGTGAGTGCGCGAGCGATGTGGAAGAGTTGTACAAAGTGGAGGACCACAGGGAAGAGCTAACCACTGAAGAAGCGTAGAACGAAGCTTCAACTTGAACAGCAACAGACTGCAGCTTATTAATTTATCTTCATATGTAATACTTTAATATTTCTTTAAAATATTATTTCATTTAACATACAATATATCAACTTTTCAATATTATCCACTATAGTACCTTCTAATCCCACCTTCCCTCATATAACCCTCATAACTTCAACAATCAAACTATCCCCATACCCAACTTTCCCAAACTCTCAAACTAACAACCTATACAATCTACATAAAACAAATTATACATTTTACCCTTCAACACATATTTAACTATCCCTGACCTTTCTTTGTTTTACAAAACCCCCCCCCCGCATTAAAAAGACATGAAGAAGGGAAGTAACCCCAGAGAAGGCATTGTCCCTTTATTACCTACCTAAAGTACATCATGGAGGGAGGATTACCTTCCAAACACTAACTCCTCCCTCTTTACCTCCTCCTTATCTTCAGAAGCTCAGCCATTAGCCTTCAATAATAGGTATGAAATAGTTATATATGTAAATTGACTTAAAGAATTATTTTTTTTTTTGTGAATGTTTTTTGTCTGGAATGGATTAATTGTAATTTATATTTATTATTGTGGATAAATATTATTTCGGTTTTCGCGCCATTTCAGCTTTTCAGCTACCTGGACGGATTACGGCGATAACCGAGGGTCCACTGTATTAGGAGTAGGATTTGTCAAGCAGATTGGGTCTATGAAAAGACGAGGTAAATCATGGAATTGATGAGGAAAAAGTGTAAATTGTGCATGAGCAAGTTGCTGCCGAGAAAAAGATACATTATCATGGAGCCAGCGAGGGAAATGTAGAGAGTATAGTATAATATACCACTCTCTGTATACAGCGTGTGAGTATGGAGGAGGAATTAACTTTCCCCCCCCCCCCCCCCCCCCCCCCCCCCTTTGTCCTACTTTTTAGTGAATGTTGCAACAAGCGAGGACTGTTGAAGGCTAGTGGCAGGAGGAAGTGCGCAGGCAGCTGGTGGAGTGAGGGGGTTGGAGGAAGTGGACATGTCATGTACTGCAGTGAGAGCAATGTGTGTTTGTAAATAGTATTATCACAAAGAATCCATAACTCAGATATTAGACGGAGTGCCGAGGTTACTAAAAGTATTTTCCAGAGGGTGAGTAGGGGTGTTGAGGGTTGACTATGAAAATACGATAGTGCGTTCAGACATTTAGAGAGGATGGAAAAAATCAGAATGACTTGCGAAGAGTGTATAAATCTGTTGTGGAATGGAGGTGGGTAGGGGTCAGCCTAGAAAAAGTTGGAGGGTAGGGGTAAAGCGAGCCTTTTTGCTGCTGAACAAGCGGGCCTTGGATTCTCAGCAATGCATGCGAGTGAGGTGTTGTCATAGAGAGCCACTGGACGCCCCATGGTTTTTAGGACTTGACAGTAGCTGCTTGGAAATGGTGAACAATGTAACCTTTATGAAGGGATTCAGCCCGCGAACCGGCAGTGCAGGACTTGTAGTCCTTGAGAGCATGGGCACGTACCAGTGCGGACTTTGAAGGAGGGGTGTTAATGTTGCAGTTTTTAATAACTGTAAGTGTAAAGCAGCCTCTGGCAAGACAGTGATGGAATGAATGATGATGCAATTTTCCTTTATTATGGGGGCCCAATTAACCCCCACCGGCCCCCAAACACCCCCCCCCCCCCCCAACCCCCCCCCCCCAAACCTAGCCCCCTGCCCTATACCCCCTCCCCCCCCCCCACCCCCCCCCCCCCCCCCCCCCCCCCCCCCCCCCCCCCCCCCCCCCCAAGGTGGGAGACCGCCAGTGTGTTACTAAATAATAATAATAATATTTTTCAGGGCCCGCTGCCTATAACTCTGATGCTTCTAACAGGAATAAGAAAAGACTGCGAAAGGTAGAAGGAGAAACTCTGAAACTGTATTGGAAGTTGCTCTCTGCGATGTTATTGTGTAGTGTGTGTACTAATTTGTATGGCAGAAGAGCAACCCTAGTGAACATTAGACCGAACAAGTCTACAATTATCAT
This sequence comes from Cherax quadricarinatus, assembly GCF_026875155.1. NCBI lineage: Eukaryota > Metazoa > Arthropoda > Malacostraca > Decapoda > Parastacidae > Cherax > Cherax quadricarinatus. The sequence continues at coordinate 22,279,987 of NC_069467.1, forward strand.
TAGATAACTTTGTTAGTTGATCCTAGATTTGAACGACTTAGCCCTTGAATATTGTGATTGTAAGTAGAAGGCGGCCAACCATGAGTGGCAGTGAATTGCCGTTAGTTGTTCATCATGGTACTACATGTCGTGAACACTAGTGGTGTTCATCATTGGCTACTACTAGTGTGAACCATAGTGGTTGTTCATCATAGCCATTACGTAGGCTGAACACTAGTGCCGTTGCATTCATCATGCGCCTACTACTGTGTGAACACTAGTGCGTTGTTCATCATAGCCATTACTTGTGTGAACACTTGTGGTTGCTTCATCATGGCTGCGACTGTGTGAACACTAGATGGTTAGGTTCATCTATGCGCCTAATCGGTGTGAACACTAGTGGGTGGTCTATCATGCTCCACTACTGTGCTGAACATAGTGGTTGTTCATCATGGCTACTACTGTGATGAACACTAGTGACGTTGTTCATCATGTCCACTACTGTATGAACACATGCAGTGGTTGTTCATCCTGGCCCTATTGTTATGAACACTGCAGTGGTTGTTCATCATGGTCCACTACTTTTGTGAACACTGCATGTGGTTGTTCAATCTGGCCACATACTGTAGCTATGGAACATAGCGATTGTTCATCATCCTGCCCCACTGTGTTCCTCCAGTATACACTACTTAATACTAGCTAACATCTGTGGGAAGTTAACTTGGTGGTACACACACCGTAACCCTCGGTAGTATACACAGTATACTCTATGATAATTCTAAAATAATTATCAAAATTATAAAAAATCATGACCAGTGAGTAAGTGACTTCAGTGTAGAATGCTCTGCACTCTAAATACAAACAATTACTAACAAACACAGACATGTAGGGGGGTTGCAACCCATGGCAAATAATCTTGAAAACTCACAGTCCAGTGTGCATAATATCGGCCAATCTGACCAATGGTATACACACTGGTCTTATGAGTTAATCAGTTTCTGTTTTATTATTTATAGCTCTTGGTTTTCATTAATAATCGTTAGTTTTTTTTTACATTGATCCCCATCCCTACCTATTGGGGGGGCAACCCACAATTCATAGCCTAGCACGACCTCCATTGTATAAAGAAAACAAAATCTATCATATTTGCTAATGTGACTTACTCACTTATAGTCACTGTGTAATATCCCAGATGTCACTACATCTAAGGTGGTACTGGCTACTCCATATGATTACCAACGTTCGATCAGTTTAAAATCTGGACAAAAGTCAGAAATTAAGGTTGTACTAATTTGCGGGGGGGATGAGTATCACTCAAACATCCGTCTGCTTTACAGTCGTGCTTTTCTAATGGTTCTAGGGCTGCTAGTTATGATGGTTTTTATAATACCACTCAGTATTTAGGAAAGAAAACACCACTCTCAGTATTTAGAAAGATAGAAAGAAAAATGGCTATCAGATTCATGCATAATTTTTTTTTAATCCGAATCCAATTTTTAGATCGACTAAAAAAATTGGTTTTTTATATCAAATATATTGTGAATATTTATAGTGTTTTGAAGTGTTTTTATTTTGCTTACAGTTAACTTTTGAAATTTTTTATTGTTGCGAGTGAGTTTTTATATTGCCTTAAACAATTTCCAAACTTTATTTATACCATATCCCCAAAAAAAAATATAAATGTACAATTCAAATATATTTATCAATAAAAATACTCCAACAACAACAAAACCCAAATCAACCCACCTATTCTAACATCCTATCTAACCTAACCCAATCACACCTCCTCAAATCCCACCCCCCCACACCCCACCACTCCACCCCTCACCCACCACACCCCAACATATATATATATTTCTCACCACAAACAACCATATTTTCACCTCTCCAATAATTCCATCACCCATCCCATTAAATTCAAAACTTCCTACAACACCTTCCATAAACTCCATTTCTTAACCTATCTCTAATTCTCTAATAAACCATACTCTTACCTATACTACCTATACAAATAAAAATATACCCATTCTCCTTTTCGTCCTAGTGCCCCTTAACCCTTAAAGGTCCCAAGCAGATCTACGTTCACATGGCTAGTGCTCCAAAAGGTAGATTCTATTTTTTTTTTTTTTTTTTTACGTATTTTCAAATCACCCCCCCAAAAAAAAGTAGATCAAATGTTTTTTAACATTTTAATGTAAAAAAAAAAGATCTACTTTTTTTTACATACTTTCAAATGAAAACGGTATATATACGTTTGCCCCCGACCGTTGCAAGTTAAAGAAGAAGGGAAGTAACCCCGGAAAAGACTTGCCCATACCTCAAGGTCTCATAATGGAAGGAAGATTTCCCTTCATAAATCTATAACCAACTTCCACACTCTCCATCCTCCCACCACTTCCCCCCCCCCAATCAATTTCATGTCTTCACTTGCAGATTTGTGTGTACGTTATTAAATTAATTATTTCATGTGATTCTCCATACGTAAGATTTTTTTTTCATATTTGCGGTAGTCTTGCATCGGATTAATTTGATTCATAATTCTTATGCGGGGTACAATTATTCGCTACGATAATCTCATGCCTTACGATGCAGCCATCTCAGGAACGATTAATATCGTAAGGCGGACGGATGGTCCACTTGTATTCCATGAGAACAGTATAGCAAGAAGCTGCCCGTAAAATTACTTTCCTGCGAGCGAAGTTAATGCTCCTGATATTGCTGGCTAGATGATCATGCGGCAGGTAAGTGATGACTCTTGTCTTTGTATAGTAGTCATGATGCTGTAAAAGATATTGCAGGGTTAAAAGATACAAAGACATCTTTTCAGAATTTCTCACTACTCAGTACAACATCGACTTCCCCCCCCCCCCCAGTTGACAGTCAACATTCACTCAACCCAGTAGGGCTCACAGCATGTCTCTCCACTTGTTCAGAAATCATTGACATACATAATACCATATAAAACACAGCCACCAAACCACTAGCTTTAAAATGTTACATTTGTAGTCTTAACTAATGCATTTCAACAAAATAATCTCGACAGCCAGATACAATTAAATTTGTATTAATTCTCATTTTTATTTGCTTTATAATGGATGAATAAAAAATTTTTTTGCATTTGGGGCCGTCCAATAAACATAACCCTATCTTTTTCTCATAGTTCTTCAGTTTGTTTTTACACATTTCGTCTAACATGCTAGCTTTCAGCAAACATAACTATCACATTAATCGACGCGTCTGCTGTATATAATTTTGTTAAACATGATTATTAAAAGTTCATTTCAAAGTTTATGTGATGCCATTGTCAGGAGTATTTGCAGTGTTAAGATAGTTCGAGATGTTTGTGTAGCTTATATTAATAATGAAATGAATGGTTATTAACTATGACATAGTTTTTCAAGGGGTTGACTGGTAAGCCAGTGGAATGGCCTTTGTCAGATAACCAAAAGACTCAGACTGTGGGTATCATATGACTAAGATGCATTTGCGTAACACCTACCCCCTTTTCGTCCTTGTATCCTGATAAACCTTTATCCTTGCCTAACCTTCGGATGTAATATAATTGAAGGAAAGTAACACCAGCTGAGAACATTTCTTTCATCCAAATGCATCTTAATGCATAGTATAATTACATGGTGTTTCTATAATTTTTTTTAATTTAAAAAAAGCATCTGGAAACTTCCAGTCTATATGATCCAGTGGTTGAGCGGACTAAAAGAATATTTCTTTGGAGGTGCAACCTTAGGCCCTCATGATCCAAACGTGTGTATCTAGCGTTGCCACCTACCAGGCATAGCCTGGGTTGGGCTGTCTGCCGGCGATGAAAGTGAGAGAGAGCTAAGCTGCGTCTTTACCATCATCTGGTAGGTCATGAATCAGAACGATGGCTAGCCACAGATCTATGGAGACAGCTCTTAATGGAGAGTTATGTGGCGTGAAACATGATAAGCGGCAAGCATACTGTCTACATTGCTCGGAATGCTACATACAGTCATCCTGCCATGTCATGTGACTGAATAAAACTCTCTCACAGGAACAGGGCATTAGTATGGGTGTAGCCTGACCTGCCCAACATATTTACATGGATAGAAAAAACTTCCTACAGGGAGGAGTAAGAAAATAAAGGGGGATGCATGCTAAATCATTGTGAAAAACAGTGAGCCTCACATGACAGGCATCACTGCATTGCAGGACCTTTGTAAGAGCGAACACGCCATTGTGCTTCGGAAGATAATGCAACATGATGGCCCTGAGCCCTACATAACAGGGTACGTCTTCTCTAGAAGGTAAAGTGTATCGTAGGGGCAGTCAATGCCCAGGGTTCACTCAACCTGGCATATGAACTCGACATCTGAGCAGCCGACTGCAGCACGACGATGCAACACTCAAGGTTGAGACGCTCTTACAGGAACTGTGTTTGCAGGCACATTCGCTGCAGGCGAACTAAAATTGACAATTAGACAAGTGACTGCTGACCATAAGCACTTACAATGGAGGGCCAGGCCTCTACTGGAATTTTTTACAGGTCAGATCACGGAAGAGAATTTAGTCCCACAGAAGATTCCCTTAGGAACCGTCCCCCCCCCAATTGAAGTGGTTCTCCCGATACCTACTTTTGAACCCCCCCCCCCACACCCCCCCCCTACCCACCAAATTATTTTTTTCTTACATGAATTAAAGGAGCATATTTTTGTAGAAGGTTAATACGACCCCCAAAAATTGAATCAGTACTTACCAGATTACAGTGCAGAAGTTTGCACAAAATGAGCTGGGTAGCGGCCAATCATCGACGATTTCCAATACGCGACTATTACCATTATTTAGCGGTTTTTATGAAGTTTTTTCTTTATCTTTTCAATTGTTTTTCTATATCCTACTAACATTTGGGGCCTGATAGACAATACTGTATAATAATGTATATCTATAAACTGCCCTGTATTGAACACAATAACGCCCCCACTAAAGTTATTATTATCATATTATTGTTTACCACTGTTGTTTATTACAATAAACATGCCACAAATCTTGTAAATATAATGTTTTATCATATATTTAATATTTGCAATCATGGAATGGTTTTAGAATGTTGGATATGAGCTTGTGGAACTCCTTGAACACAGGGCACCATGCGCAGAGGACCAACCTACATTCCTCAAACATAAACGAAGTGTCTTTCGTCTTTGTGCCGTCGTTTCGTTTGGCACAGACGAAAGATGATACTTTTCTGAGCCAAATTTACTTCTGAGTTGCCGGAAGCTGTATTATAAAATGATCATCCTTCCCTCCTATACCCGTTGGAGTATATCCTGAGTAATTCGAGGACCTTGATTGTATAGCAGGTTGTCTTACTGCGTACACTTATGATGGAGTTGTCTGAAACAGCCCCCCAAATTCACCATACAGGTGGTGACAAGCACTGTACCCTTTTGTCTGTTGCAGTCTTTATTTGGCCGTACATATTATAAGCATTGAGATAGAAATGTCCATGAGATGAAGAAAAGTTTCATGTTCAATTGTACTCTTAAGAAAACGTCCCACCCCCAAAACAATCTGATGTCACATTTCTAACAGCCGATGTTTTGTGCTATAATCAATCTCTCGTCACTGGTTATTGAATACTGTTCATTAGTCACCGATCAACTTTTAGCAATGGTCTTGCATTTCATTACGTTCCCTTAATGCCCCCCCCCCCAATAAAACACACCAAAAAAAAACACCACCTGATGGTTGTCAACAATGTGAATTCGTTTGTCGTGCCACCGTAATGCCATGATGTCATTGCGCAGTAAACACCTGCACGTCATCACCTGAGCACCTGCCGGGGGAAACTCCTGAGGCATATGTCTTACGATTAGACGCACCCCCCCCCCTGTGCCCCACAAACATTTGTCTTGGTCATCGCATGAATCATTGAATAATGGGCTTGTGTACCAGTTATTGATATACATATAATGTATGCCACTTACAGATAAGGCTGCCTTCATGCTTTCTCACTACGTCACCTGAGATACCAATAACATCATTGGTATTTTCAATGTTTTACTTCTGTGTATACAACAATATCAACACCATGCACTGTCACAGTCAAAGAGTACAAACAGTTTGTATACCAAAGCATTTTCCTCTTCCTTAGCGTATATACTGCTGAATGAAGTTACTTGCAACAAGAATCACAGTACTCGTCAATTACAAGATTTTTTTCTTTTTTTTTTTCTTGAATGGATAAAAGTATATGCCTGAACTTTTGTTTGAGATACATGAAAAATGTTCTAATCTTGTATAATGTATTTCTTACTCATTAAATGTAGAGAAGTGCAAATACGCTAAGAGTAAGATAATACTGTTCACTGGTTTAGTATGAATTTTCATTGAAGACCGGGGTAGAAATTAGGACCGATCTGTAGGACCAGTATGTTTTTATTACTTTGCTATTAATGCTTATAGACGTGAGCATAAGCATTATTTGTTGCCAAAAAGCAAATAAATTTTCTGCCACAGTCGTCTCTTTCACACTGTGTAGTCTTGATGTGGTGAATTATGATCGTATTTGCATGGTGTAATCAAAATACTTATTTTATTTCCTGCAATAATTTATCACCCCCCCCCTCAAGTGGTCCTCCTCCAACCTGAATTCAGTCATTGCGCGTGTTCAAGTGTGACAAGTAGGTAGAATTCCACTTTGAGAGTCATCAAAGTGGTGAGGATCTTGGGAACAATTGGGATTGATGCAATTCCCACGTACGGTTTGCCTGCGTGCGATACTGCGACATCATAGGCTGGTTGCTGCGGGAGGTTGTGGTTGTGGCGCGGACGGTTGGCTGACGCTCGCTTTGTCTTGAATGACGAGTCAGCAGGTGGCGTCACCTAACAATTATGCTGCGTGAGCACGCATGGCGGCGTGCCACTACCATACAACTTACACAATCTTGATATTGCACCCTGTAGGTCTCATCCATGCCAAGTGTAGCCACATCATAATCACTATCACTACCTAAAATGGTGTAGGGCATGGATGTAACTGTCCCTGCAGGCACAAGATAGGGTACTATCCCGAGGCATGCTGGTAGATTTGATGCATCCGAACATACCGACGCTTCAGCTGGTTGATTATGATTCTCAAATATCACTACCTCGATATGTATCGTCGAGCGCTATAAAATCACAATCCACGTCACTAATCATCATCATTACTGTAGTAGAAACAAGGCTGGCCACTCAAAAGTATTAGTTTTCTCTTAGTGTTGAGGAAAACCGACGATGAGTCACCGCGTGTCCCACACAGAGGTAGAAGGTTGAGGATATGTCAGGCAGTTTTTTTTTTTTTTTTTTTTTTTTTTTTTTTTTTTTTCCTGCATTATTATCGATTCTCCTGGTATTCTTTTCGGTCACTAACTGATCAAAGCCGTAGAATTCATCTTCATTTCACTGTCCATCCAATACCCTCAGAACTATCAGCTAGGGAAGAGGAGAGTCCCATTTTTCCGGGAGTGAGTGCTGACTTTGCAACAAGGCATGGCTGAAACAAGGTAACTGAGCCGGCATTCCCACAATGCTATGTGGGTGCCTAGATTTTCTTTGTTTATGGCCGCTCACCCACCACACAGACCCATTTCTTTGCACCGGCTAGGTCTATGAGCGATTTCGCTGTTTACTAAATTTGACGACGCTAGAAAATTTTGGACGTAGATCTACGTTTGGACACCGTGCAAGCCCCCATATGATTAGCGGACCAGACCCACGAAGGGTTAATGAGGCGCCAATTGATGAAGGTGAGTCATATAAGGCTACTCTGCGTGCTTTGTGGGAGTCATAGCTGGGACGATGTGTGATGTGACCTTCTCGCGTTGGTGAGCATAATTACTGTATAAGGGTGCCTCAGATGACTCTTTCGGACGCATGACATAACTAGCGATCATTCTTCACGTTGCCCCAAACCCAATACCAAAACTTTATAACCTATTTTGAGGCCTCAGATCCAATGGAAACGTATATACTATAACAGAGATGAGATGTGTTACATTGATCTGGCGTCCTCAGGGCCACTCACTGAAAATATGATAATTAACACACCTAGCACTGAACATGTAGTAACCATTCTTACACCAATGATTCAACTAACTAAATAACACTTTTTGATCCCAAGAACACTTAGGCGACTGGTTTTTGACAAGTCATACTTTACATACTTATTTATTACCACACTTATATTTTTTTTACCACTAATCCTATAAATTATAATCGTAATTCAATCACATTATCAATCAAAATTACAACCATCATATCAAATACACTTTCAATTCCTTATCCCTTCTATATCACAATAATAAAAACTCCCCACTAATAATAATTATAACTTCTATCACACCACACATAATCACAATACTCACAACCTTTTCTCTTTTACATATCAATTCATAACTTTACAATTACACACAATATTACTCACCATTCGCTCAACAAATTACTCAATCAATCCCTCTATTTCATTTTAACATCTTCTTTTTTTATTTGTTTCATTAGCATTTTGAATTATTTTTACCAATAATACTTTTAACTTACAAAACACACATCTCTCTAACCTATTACACTCAAACCCTCTTCCTTCCATTAACTATACCATAACTATTCCTATTACATATATTTTTTCAAAATCAATCATCCCATACCCCTTACCACCCTACCACTAAAAACCATCTTCCTATCCTCAACCATATCCTTTTTCAATCATATCACATCCCTATCTCTCCTTACCTCTCACTTGTATCCTAAATAATTTCATAATAATCCATTAAAATACTATCTTACAATTAATAACCTATCTCCCACCTACCCATTTACAAAAAAATTCCTAGTACAACCAAGAGATACAAACCCTCACCTTGGGAGAAATTTCAATCCAACCTAAAAAAATTTTTTATTGCCAACATATCGATAGTGGCATACGTGTGGGCCGAACTGGCAGGATGTATAAACAAGTCCTGTAAACCATATCTCTTCATCCATAGCCAAGACAAAAGAAATCAAGGATGCTGTTGTTGCAAAGGGGTGTCAAATATAGCTGACAAAAATGAGATCACAGTACTCAAGATGTTGAGAAGTTATTATTGGATAGTTTCACCATTCCCTCTTAGCATGAGATATGTCTTAAGAAAATAATTACTTGCTTATTATATCCACGACTTCTGTTGAGACGATTTGGTAAAGAAATTGCCTGCAACTAGCTGGTGATTTTAGTGAATTTAAGGCAGTAAAGGCTGGTTTGAAAGCATTAAGGAAGCCTGTACTGGCATAACACAAGTGTGCGTAGGCACGGTGAGGCCTGCCAGTTCGGACCACAAGGCGGCTTCGACATTATGTGCATGAATTCAAGAGAGTACATGACAGTGAAGACTGAAACCTGAACATGTGTTCAATTGTGATGAAACAGGCTCTTTTGGTAAGAAAATGCAAAGAGGACCTACACAAACACCCCCACCCCCACCTACGGTGGCTCAATTTGGGGGATCTTGGGCCCCCTATCTTCACTTTGTATTTATTGATGTAATTCTTATTTTCAACTAACTGTCAAAAGTAAGACAGTTTGGCAGTACCACAACCAAATTATTTACACCCCACATTACTCTCAGTCCACTGCGGTTTCGGAACCTTCACCTCATACTCTGCATTCAAGGTAATAGTACCTCCTCCACTCGGGCCTGAATCCCGGATAAATATGGGCCTAGCCCATACTTATCTGTTTAGTTATTTCTAAAATCTTTCATTATTAATGCTGGTGCAGAAATCTGATGAAATAACCAATCACTGGCATGGTGTCCCGGGGGATGGGGAGCGACCCTCTTAAGCGTCGGCTAGGTGTCAGATCTTATCTGGGATCTGGCCGAGTGGAGAAGGCAACACCCGTACTTTGTTGCAGAATGTGTAGGCTCGTATCCTTGTGTGGACTAGTCCGTTACTTCGTGTGACGGGTAACTGGTTGTAAAAAATTATCGCCTGTATTGCGAATGTTTAGTACTTATCTATGTTTTGTTTTGATGGTGATAGAGATACTCAGCTTCTAACGCTGTGCAGACGTCCGTTACTTACTTCTCTACTTATACTAGGTTGCGCACTCAACTGCCTTCCAGCAGTATAACCCCTGGCGGTCTCGTCATTGAGAATGGCCGCTGGACACACCAGACCGTTAACTTCCCACAGATTGTTAGCTATATTATCGTGTCTGTGTTATGACTGGTAGGAACAGCAATGTGCGGCGTGGATGATGAACAAATACGCTAGCATGCTTCACCTATCAGTAGTGGCAGGCATGAACAACACTGCAAAGTGCTTCACAAAAGTAAACGTGAGCCATGCCACTGAACAACCACTGCCCCCCAGTATGTTCATACAATAGATTTTGAGACCAGGAAATTGAACAACCACTGCAGTGTTCAACAGTATATTGCTGACATAGATGAACAACCACTAGTGTTCACACAGTAGCATAGCCATGATGAACAACCACTAGTGTTCACACAGCTCTAATGGGGACATGAATATAGAAACAACCATAGTGTTCACACCGTAGTAAGCCATGATGAAACATCCACTTAGTGTTCAACAGTAGTAGCATGATGAACAACACACACAAGTGTTCATCACAGTATGGCTATGATGCAACAACCTAGTGTTCACAACAGTAGTAGCCATGATGAACAACCACTAAGCCCACCCCTTGTTCACACAGTAAATGGCCTATGCATAGAACAACCACTTAGTGTTCACACAGTAGTAGCCAATGCCAACATGAACAACCACTAGTGACTTCACACACGTAGTAGCCAATGAATGAACAACAACTGCAGAGCTTCACTGAACCAACCCACAATTAGTTCCTCGCTACTACTTACCAACACAAGATCAAGGATATGTCGTTCATCATAAAGGATCAAACTAACAAAAGTGGATTCTAATGATTATTTGACCTACTTGCCGTCTAGGATGTTCACTCAGGGTTTGCTCTTCGCCATACAATAACACACACTACACTCATTACATCTTCAGAGACAACTTCCAATACAATTTTCAGAGTTTCTTCCTTCTACTTTCAGTCTTTTCTTTATTCCTTGCTTACTTAGAAGACATCAGAGTTCTTGCCCCTTCTTATCTTGCCCCCTGAAAATCATTATTATTATTTTTTATTAACACACTGCCGCCTTGCTCTACCACACAAGGCAGGGTGGCCCCATTAAAAAAGAAAATTCATCTATCATTCATTCCATCACTGTCTAGCCAGAGGGCTCAGCTGCCCTTATACACCTACAGTTATAAAACTGCCAACATAACACCTCCTTCAAAGTGCCGGCACTGCTACAAATTCCCATCTCAGGACTCAAGGTTTTCTCCCCTCTCCCCCCCACCCCCCCCCCCCCCCCCTCCCTCCTCCTGGGCCTGCCGGCTTTTCCCTCTGAATCCCTTTCATAAATGTTACTTTGTTCACATATTCCAACAGCACGTCAAGTCTAAAAAACCATTTGTCTCCAAATTTAGTCCCTTAATCTTATACACACGCTCCACGCATGCTTGCCCTGAGAAGTCAAGCCCCCCTTGCCTACAAAAACCTCCTTTACCCCCCTCCCTCCACCTTTTCTAGGCTGACCCCTATCCCACCTTCCTTCCACAACAGATTTATACACCTCTCAAGTCATTCTATTTTGACCCTTCCAATCCTCCTCTAAATGTACTGAAACCACCTCAACAACTCCCTACTCAACCCTCTGGAAAATACTTTTAGTAAACCTCGCCACCTCACGGCGCCTAATAAATCTGCCCCAGGTCATGATTTCTTGTATTAATTACTATTTACATCAACACATTGCCCTCAGACATGACATGTCCACTTCTCTCCAATCCCCCTCCTCTCCACTGCCTCCATGCTTCCTCCCTCCATGCCTTCAAGTCCTCCTTGTGTTGCCCAACTATTCCACCGTCCCATACTTCACACCGTATACGAGAGTTGTATAACTTATACTCTCATGTACATTTCCCTCTCTGCTCCCATGGATATTGTTCTTTTTCTCACTACAAGACTGATCAGTTGCCCCCCACCATTTACTTTTTTTTCCCTCATCAATGTCCCATAGATTTACCATTCTAGTCTTTTCATTGAACCCATCTGCCTGACAAATCCACTCCCAAATACAGTGGACCACTCGGTTATCGGCCTATAATACCAGTTCCCGGCCCCGAGACTTTTTCAACCCCTTTCCCAGCTACATAAGGAGGATTACCAACAGACCCCTGGCAGTCTTCAAGCTGGCACTGGACAAGCACCTAAAGTCGGTTCCTGATCAGCCGGGCTGTGGCTTGTATGTTGGTTTGCGTGCAGCCAGCAGTAACAGCCTGGTTGATCAGGCTCTGATCCACCAGGAGGCCTGGTCACAGACCGGGCCGCGGGGGCGTTGACCCCCGGAACTCTCTCCAGGTAAACTCCAGGTACGGCCGGAACACTGTAGAATGTTCACAAAGGCATTCTGGGATTCAGAACTTGGCCTTCACTGGCTGGCTTGGAGCGCTGTTTGGCCTGGATCAGCTAAACTCGCCCTTATCCCATATGTAGATAATGGCGATGAGTTAAGGGATACCGGTGAATAGGAAAGTCGAGGAAGGGACATTCACCTCACTAGACACACGCAGTATGGGTGTAAGTGGCATGCGGGTCTTATAGTGCCATTTTCAAGGTCACCCAGCAGGCCAGACATTCCTCACTCATTTTAAGCCTACGTAGGTACTGATGGTAGCACAATGTCATAAGTCAGCGTAATCCACTCATGCAAATAGTTACAACAAATCTGCAGCACTTGCGGAACTCACATATTCGAGTACCAACGGGGGCAGCAAAATACACCTCTAAACTGCACGTTGATAGAAGACGAAGGGCTGAGTTTAAAGGCGGAGAGTTGGGGATACAGGAGAACAGCAGGGGTAACTGAGCATGCACATTCACCTTTCTTCACATAGTCAATGTGGGCAAAAGTCTCAGGCAGGTGATGCAGTGCCTCGCTCAAGGTCACTGACTGAGGCAGACTTCTCAAGAAGTTACCAAACACTGCAAAAACTCGTAAAAAATAGTTACTCCAAACTTGCAGAACTTTTTAGCACACGTGTCTTGGAGTGAAAGACGAATTTTCAGTGTGTGGACACCTGGGTTACCAACTCACGTAGGACTGCACACTCGTCGTTATTCCTCAGGTTGGTAAAGCGATGAGTTGTGAGCATTTTGAGAGGCACGAGTAGCAGTGGACTAGCAAAATTCGCCTCTACACTGTATGTTGATAGAGGCGAAAGGCTGAGGTTAAATGAAAGGCAGAGGGGAAGCAGAGGCCTGTGAGGCCTTTGCAAAAAGGAAAACTATTTCCAGTGTTTCACTAGGTATATCCTTAGTCACAGCTCGCACATAAGAGTTCTCACAACACTGAAGCTGTCTTCCAACAGTAGGAGTTTTAATGATGACTTATCAGTCGGGAGAAATGGGTAGGCCTGCGAATTAGTAGGTCCAGATCCCCAGCACACGTCTGCTCCCCTCAACCACTCAGCCGAGACTGGGTCACATCTATCAGAGGTCATACTCAGCCTAAAAAAATTATTTCTGCCCTTCCCTTAGTTAGCCACCAGTCTCTGGGTTCTCTTCCCCACCTCCGATGTACCCTCCACATTTCATCAAATCCTTCCATAGTTTGCACTGTGTACATTCTGGTCTTTTCCACACTTATACCCAATGCACCTTTCAAGATTTGAAATGGCTTCAGATTTATAATACCTCTCCATATGATTATAATAGAACCAATCACCACAGCGTTCGGTTTCACGGATATTTTTGTATTAGGAAGTGTCTGGACTTCCTTGTATATTCTCCGAAAGTGCAGCTCCTGGTACTGTCCCCGGTCTGTCGCCCACCTTTTGATCTGTCCCGTATCACATGACCCCTTACTTCAAATCAAATCAAATCAAATCAAATCAAATCAAATCAAAGTTTATTCTCTATAAGGATTACAATGCGGGGTTTACAGATTTTGGTTATTGTGTGGTTTACATGTAGTAAAATACTAATTACAGAGGGGGCCACTAGAACACCTAGCATGGCTAGGCATTTCGGGCAGACTTAGATTAATTCTTAACCCTAAATTATTACAAATTGTGGAGTAAGTTGACTAAATACTAAGTGACAAATACTAGTTTGTGAGTTTAGCAATGTGAATGCTTTTGTTTAGGCACAATACATAGCTTCTATATTGGAGTATCACAGGCAAACTTGTGACTAGTTAGGAATCATTTTAAGATTAAGATACATATTTCTGTGCTTATAGTCAAATGGGTTAATGAGTGAGTGTAAGTGTGAACCACCAGGTGGTTTTTATGTAGTTAGTTGACGGGGTGTATCAGGGAGATAAGATGTTTTCTAACAGTAGTTTTGAAGGTGATGAGCGTGTCTGTATTGTGTCAAGGTATTCATGACTTTACTGCCGTTCCCAATTTTTACATCTATTACATAAACTTTATTCTTTTCAGAGACAAACACTACTATATCAGGTTTCTTTAAGCTCTCACTAGTCTTTATAAATAACTCCTGTAAGATCTCAAACAGTACTTCTTCGCCCGACAATCTTTCACGATTGATTCCTCTTTGTTATGGCTTATAACATTTTGGTCATGCGTTCTGGGGTGAGACTGCAAGACATCATGCCCCAGGGTTTCACGTTGGCCACATCCTTAGCAATTTACACCACTTGGAACTCTAGGTTCTCTCGTACATCTAAATTTCGTAGGCATCACATTATGTTTAATTTCCAATTCATCTTTGAAGTCTGCCCCTTTAATCAGGGATGTCCATGTCCGCATTCAGGCATAATCTGGCGTACTGACGAGTGCTCCTTCAATCATTTTCCATCGACTCTCGACAGTAATAATCTTTCCCCAATGTGTTTCGTCTCTTTCTGACAAAACAGAAACGCGCCCTATCCTGCCTTTAAAAATTATCCTAACGATATTCCGTACATAAGAGTGAGCAGGGGGGGGCGCTCTCATCATTACAACATTATTACCATATAATGAATTGGTCGTACTTGACCTCAGGATCAGGATTCTGCATAATAAATAAAAAAACCAAACCTTTTATCGCGTGGGTATAAAACACCCCAATGGATACATCACTGGGTAATTTTTAATTAACCACTGCCTAACTTTGTTACGAATTAACTTACCAGTTGCCTTCTAGGAAGACATCAGGTCTCCATCAATGACAAAACTTCGTCAACTCGACCTTACAGTATGGAGGTGCCTCAGGGCAGTATCCTGGGTCCTCTGCATTTTCTAATCTACACAATGATCTTTCCAATGCATATCAGGTATTTAAACCTGTTCTGTTTGCAGATGACACAACTTTTGTCATCTCTCATTCAGTCCTGGTTTCTTTTAATAACACTGCTAATGATGAGCTCATAAAGATATCTACTTGGATGACTACCGACAAACTCATTCTTAAATGAGAACATAAGAAAGAAGGAACATTGCAGCAGGCCTACTGGCCTATGCGAAGCAGATACAGTTCTCCCACCGGCTTAAGCCAATGCCTTAACCTAGTCAGGTCAGTCACATTCACTTAATCTATCCTTACCTTACTTATGGATGGTATTTGTGCCTGAAAATCTACTACAACTAATCATCTAAAGTCAGTAAAAACTCGACAAAAATCTGCCTTAGGAATTATTACCCAAGCAAGTACCAGACACAATACTCCCCACTTCAAATGTTTGAACTTACTCAACATACAAAAATTCACTCACGTTCTGTGCATGCTATGTAGGTTAGATCTGGCCGTCGACGCGGCTGGTTTATTGCACACACCATATCCGTCCTGTGGAGGGTAGCACAAGGGCACATGGATACACAAAAGGCCTAGGAACTATGCAACCAAAAGAGTTAACATTAGCACATCTGGGTTTATCTGTATATCTACTGTTCATTTATATGTTGCAAGCAAATTTAGGAAATTAGCTTAATATGTCTGTATTTTGACCTCTCGAAACCCTCTCCAGGTAAACTCCAGGTAAACCTTAACATATCACATAGGTTATTGCGCTATCTCTATATTCCTCAATATGTGGACAAATTAAGCGTATTGTGTTGAAGATAGTAACCACACGGCTGACCACATCGTCATGTGTGTGTCTGCCAAACTGTCAAAAGTAAAGACAGTTTGGCAGACACACCAAATTATTTACACACATTATCTCTCAGTCCACAGCAGGATTCGAACCTACACACTCTGCATCAAGGTACATAGTACCTCCTCCACTCGGCCTGATCCCGGATAAATATTGGCGCCTAGCCCATACTTATCTGTTAAGTATTTCAAAATCTTTCATATTTACTGCTGGTGGCAGAATCTGATGAAATAACCAATCACTGGCCTGGTGTCCCGGGGTATGGGAGCGACCACTTAGCGTCGGCTAGGTGCCCATACTTATCTGGGATCTGGCCGAGTGGAGAAGGCACCACGTACTTTGATGCAGAATGTGTAGGCCCGAATCCTTGTGTGGACTGAGAGGTAATGTTTGTAAATAATATCGCCTGTATGCGAATTGTTAAGTACTTATCTATGTTCATGTTATGATGGTGAAAGAGATACTCAGACTTCTAACTGCAGTGCTACGACAGTTACTTACTTCTCTCCTAATACTAAGACTGTTCAACTACCTTCCAGCATACCCCTGGCTGTCTTCAAGAAGGCGCTGGACAGGCACCTAGTCAGTACCTGACCAGCCGGGCTGTGGGTCATACGTCGGGTTGTGTGTGACCAACAATAACAGCCTGGTTGATCAGACCCTGATCCACCATGAGGCCTAGTCACAGACCGGGCCGCGGGGGCGTTAACCCCCGAAACCCTCTTCAGGTAATATTATTCCTAACGTTAGACTCAGACATAACAGGGAACTTTCTTTGACTAACTTATCAACTTCATCATGAAGTAATTCACTGTGTGATGGACTCTTGAAAAATTGTATGTTAATTCATTTTCCTTTATTTTTTTAGTGTACGTCCAGTGATCATGTTATTGGAGTAGTTGTGTGAGTCAAGAGTATCAAGTGATGATATTAGAATGTATAATAACCAAGCTCAGTGTCATAAGTTAATTTTAGTGCCTTAATTAAGAATGGCAAATAATTAAGTTTGCAGTGTAGGCGCCCAGTCGCTAATTCTTATGCTTAACTCAACATAGTTCCTATTATTTTTACATAGAGAAGTGGCAACAAGAACAGATGCAGCCCTGCCAGTAGACTCCTGCTTAGAATCAACTGTGTATATGATTCGAGATATATTATTTATAATAGTTAAGAGAGAAACTTCTTCTTGAGCAGTTGTGTTTGCAAGTAATTTAAGGAAGGGATTACTAGTGATGAGGTTCGTGAGAGAGGCTTGCAAGAATGTGATATTAAATGAACACATCTTCCATGGAGGGATGAAATGCTCTTCTTGTTTACGAGACACTGTTCGTGCAGGTTATTGCGTACTATAGTATATATGCAGTACAAATATAAACCTGACTCTGAAACTCTACCTGAAAAGCTGCAACAGAATCCACATGAATAATACAAGATACAAATACTCGCGGTGGATTAGAGTTGATCAATAATGTGGTGGTACTTCTGGCCGCACGTATGAACCACAGCCTGGCTGGTCAGGGTCGGACTTTAGGTATCTGTCCAGTTCCCTCTTAAAAATAGCCAGGGGTCTTTTGGTAATCATCCCTTAAGTATGCTGTGAGGCAGTTTTTGGCCCCTGACATTTAATGTGTTATCTCTTAGTGTAATTGTGGCTCCCCTACTTTTCACTGGGGGATGTTGCACCGCCTGACAAGTCTTTTGCTTTCATAGGAAGTGATTTCCGTGTGTAGATTTGGGACTAGTCCCTCTAGGATTTTCAGGCGTAAATTATGATGTATCTTTCTCGTCTGCGTTCCAAGAAGTACAAGTCAAGGGACTTCAAACAGTCCCAGTAATTGAGATGCTTGACTTTACTTGTACGTGCAGTGAAAGGTCTCTGTACATTATCCAGCTCTGCAGTTTCACCAGCCTTGAAATGGGTCGTTAGTGTAGAGCAGTACTCCAGCCTAGAAAAAACAAGCGATTAAAAGAGAATCATTACTCACTTGGTATATCTAGTGTTGAAGGTTCTCATTATCCATCCTACCACTTTCCCAGATGTGATGATTACATTGTTGTGGTTTTCGCACGTGAGATTCTGACATTATCACTTCCGGGTTATTCGCTCTATTGAGTGGTTGGAATTTGTTTCATACTCTAATCTAGCTTTAATTTCCTTAAGTTTTCCACAGCGAAGTAGTTGAAATTTGTCCTTATCGAATTTCATATTGTTTTCTGTGGCCCATTTGCTATGTTTTGCATCTTTGTCCGTTATGAGGACGAGGAAAAGTATTGGAACAAGTACTGTACCTTGTGAGATAAATATTTTCACTATAGCCGTCTCCAGCTTGCTCTGCTGACTATTGTTATCGTGTTCTAGCAGTTAAAAAGTTAAAGAACTATCTACCTACTTTTCCCATTATTCCTTTTTCAAGTATTTACTGAGTTATCACACCATGATCACACTTATCGAAGGCTTTTGCAAAGTCTGTGTATAGTACATCTGCATTGTGTTTATCCTCCATAGCATCCAAGACCATGTCGCAGTGGTCCAGTAGGTGTAAGAGGCAAGAGTCTGCTCTAAACTCCCCACAGTCCTGCGTCGTGCAATTGTTGGTATCCAACTGGATTGCGATCTTGCTTTTAGAACCTCGGTCCAGCAAATGGCTTCTGGAGTTCAACTCCACCAAGTGCAAAGTCATGAAGATTGGGAAAGGGCAAACAAGATCGTGGACGGAGTGCAGTCTAGGGGGCCAGAGACTACAAACCTCACTCAAGAAAAAGGATCTTGGGGTAAGTATAACACCAGGCACATCTGAGGCGCACATCAACCAAACAACTGCTACATCATATGGGCGCCTAGCAAACCTAAGAATAGCATTCTGACATCTCAATAAGGAATCGTTCAGGTCCCTGTACACCGTGTATGTCAGGCCCATATTGGAGTATGCAGCACCAGTTTGGAACCCACACCTAGCCAAGCATGTAAAGAAATTAGAGAAAGTCCAAAGGCTTGCAACAAGACTAGTCCCGGAGGTAAGGGTCATGTCCTACGAGGAGAGTTTAATGGAAATCGACCTGACGACACCGGAGGACAGGAGAAATAGGTGGGATATGATAACGACATATAAATTACTGAGAGGAATTGACAAGGTGGACAGAGACAGGATGTTCCAGAGATGGTACGCTACAACAAGGGGTCACAATTGGAAGTTGAAGACTCAGATAGAGAGGCTCTGGAGTTATCAGGTACACATAGAGACTGGAGTTATCATGTAGACAGAGAGACTGGAGTTATCAGGTAGACAGAGAGACTGGAGTTATCAGGTAGACAGAGAGACTGGAGTTATCAGGTACACAGAGAGGCTCTGGAGTTATCAGGTACACAGAAAGACTGGAGTTTCATGTAGACAGAGACTGGAGTTATCATGTAGACAGAGACTGGAGTTATCAGGTACACAGAGAGACTGGAGTTATCATGTAGACAGAGAGGCTCTGGACTTATCATGTAGACAGAGAGACTCTGGAATTATCATGTAGATAGAGAGACTCTGGAATTATCTTGTAGATAGAGAGGCTCTGGAGTTATCATGTATACAGAGAGACTCTGGAGTTATCAGGTACACAGAGAGACTGGAGGTATCATGTAGACAGAGAGGCTCTGGAATTATGTAGATAGAGAGACTGGAGTTATGCAGACAGAGAGACTCTGGAGTTATCATGTAGATAGAGAGACTCTGGAGTTATCATGTAGATAGAAAGACTCTGGAGTTATCAGGTACACAGAGAGACTCTGGAGTTATCAGGTACACAGAGAGACTCTGGAGTTATCAGGTACACAGAGAGACTCTGGAGTTATCAGGTACACAGAGACTCTGGAGTTATCAGGTACACAGAGAGACTCTGGAGTTATCAGGTACACAGAGATACTCTGGAGTTATCATGTAGATAGAGACTGGAGTTATCAAATAGGAGCTCAATTTTGAGGCTGATTTCAGTACACAGAGAACTCTGGAGTTTATAGTACACAGAGATATCTGGATTATATGTAGATAGAGACTGGAGTTACCAATAGGAGGATTTGTCTTTTACGCCTTGAGTTTTTACAAAGATTAAGCTGCACACGAGAAACCTTGAGATTTTTATGCTATGATTATCTCCATACATCTGGAACGTCAAGAAGTTTTGAGTCGAGATTATAATAAATTGTCCTGTATATGTAGTAGGCAGAGTATTATTATTATTAATATAATCAAGGGGGAAAGCGCCAAACCCAGAGGATTATACAGCGCCTGGGGGGGGGGGGGATGTGGAAGGCATTCAGGCTTAATTCGAGGAACTGGAGCACAGATCCAATTCCCTAAATCAAGAGCCCCTCACCAACATCAAGGAAGGTAGGCAGAGTAAAATGAGTAAATGTTTAGTATAATAAGTAAGTTTAGGCTTCTGAAATGTTGTGGAGTGTGTTGTCTGGCAGTAGACTGAGTAAACATTCGTACTGGTGGTTTTTAGTTGAGTTATAACTGGCTTAAGGGGGCTTACTATAGTGGATCCCCAGGCACAAACAGCATAGGTGAAGAAGGGATAGATTAAAAAGTAGTATAATGTAAGTAGTGCTGTTTGAGGTGTGTAGTTGTATGTGTGATGCTGCACAATGCTGCATGTATGGTGGTATGTTCACTGACAGTATGAGTGATGCTGCACAATGCTGCATGTATGGTGCTATGTTCACTGACAGTATGAGTGATGCTGCACAATGCTGCATGTATGGTGCTATGTTCACTCACAGTATGAGTGATGCTGCAGTGTAAATTCATCTCTCGGTGTAAACTGTGAACTCCGTGCAGGTAAGGCTGAGTGTGATGAGTCAACACTTACTCAACGTCATGCCTCTCTCTACTTAAAGTACTCCTTCCATATTCCTCTTTAATTATGCTTTTGCTTTTCACTTATTCTGCCTTCGAGTATACTACAAACATTATACAGTATTTGTTTAATATAGTCTTGTAGCTAGTCCTACAAAGGCATAAAAGTGTTTGGTGTCGAAGAATACTTAGCGTAGACAACAGCAGGTGAGAGTCGTGACATCCCCTACAGAGCAGCACCATGGCAAGCTTATGTTACTACTGTGCCAAGTATAGTTCTTAAGTAGCTCCTGCATCGCCGCCACCTGCTCTCTCTGTCTGTGTCTCTTTCTGTACACATCTGTCTGTGTCTGTTGGATACTTACAGATGAGCCTCTCAACCTTTGATCCATCAGTGCAACATATTTGTAGCTAGCTGCGTACTATCTTATCAACTCATCAATCCGTGTACACAGCCTGACTTGCTGCCTCTCTAGTTACATACATTCCCTCCTTACCCTTAATAATAAAGACTTTTTGCCATCTCTCCATCACAATGAGTAATATATTATTTAGCACAATTGATTATCTACTCTCGTCGGTGATTCCTCGTTGTAATTCTTCTTATAACAGTCAGTCTATCTCTGTGTACTTCCTCAGTAGCCCTAAATACATCATACACGGTGATCATACCTTGTATACCTTGTATATCTCCCATAACTTTTCAACACTCGTAAAATTTTTATTGTAGTTCAATAATTAAAATGTATATATAATTAAAATCTACTACAATTATATATGTCTAGTATTGGGTAGTTTGTTAAGCAATAAGTTTAGTCTACCCTAAATGCCCCGGCATGATAGTGGATTTCTTTGTGCTTAACTAATCAAAATTGTAATCACACATTGTAAACATTTCAAAGAAATATAATCTTTATCTTTATCTTCAGCAAAGTTGTCAATTTCTGAAGCTTCTCTATGTTCTTGAATAACCCAGGTTTATTTCACAACAAACGAGTAGAGTCAAATCGAGTCGAGTCGAATCACAAATGTTCTATATGACTCGACGTTGCAAGGAAACGTTATTTTGTATGTAAATATAGAAAAACCGTCCACAGCAAGGAGGTCAAGTTGAGGTAAAATTACTTGCCTCGACACGACTTCCTTGCTGTGAACTGTTGCTCAACAGCTTCATACAAAATAACGTTTCCTAGCATGGTCGAGTCATGTCGAGTCAAAACTCGATGTCTCGATGTGATTCGACTCGATTCGGCTAGACTTGATTTGACTCGTTTGGCGTGATGTCAACCTGAGTGGTTGACTCAATGTTGCTACATCTTAAGTGACTGTTTATTATAACAGAAATTTATCTACGCCTTCTTATGAAGTTTGTCAAATATTCTTTAAAAAAAAAAAAAAAAACTGCCACTCTGAAAAAAAAGTCTCCTCTAGTCTCCTCAGGCCGTCTGTTTTAGCTTGCATTTATGGCCTCGTGATCTTATTAATAGCGCTTCTACCGTATTTATTTTATACTATCCTTTTATTATATTGCCGATATTTTGTTTATCAGAGTAAATGTGAACATTAATCCTGGTATGATTCTTCGCAAATGATGGCCAGCTCGGTTTATACCTGGAGAGGGTTTCAGAGGTCAACGCCCCCGTGGCCCGGTCTGAGACCAGGTCTCGTGGTAGATCGGGGTCTGATTAACCAGGCTGTTACTGATGGCCGAACGCAGACTGACGTACGAACCACAGCCCGGCTGATCAGTTACTAACTTTAGGTTCCTGTTCAGCGTCTTCTTGAAAATAGCCAGGGGTCTATTGGTAATCCCTCTTATGTATGCTGGGAGGCAGTTGAACTGTCTTAGGCCCCGGACACTTATTGTGTTGTCTCTCAGTGTACTCGTGGCGCCCCTGTTTTTGACTGGGGGAATGTTGCATCTCCTGTCGAGTCTTTTGCTTTCATAGGGAGTGATTTTAGAGTGCAAGTTTGATGTCAATCCCTCTAGGATTTTCTAAGTGTATATTACTATGTATCCTTCTCGCCTGCGTTCCAGGGAATACAAATCAAAGAACTTCAATCATTCCCAGTAATTTAGGTGCTTTATCGTACTTATGTGTGCCGTGAAAGTTCTTTGTATACTCTCAAAGTCAGCAATTTCGCCTGTCTGGAAGGGGACAGTTAGTGTACAGCCTAGATAAAACAAGCGATTTAAAGACAATCATCATGGGCTTGGCATCCCTGGTTTTGAAGGTTCTCATTATCCATCCTATCATTTTTCTAGCAGATGCGGTAGACATATTGCTGCATTCTTTGAAGGTGAGATCCTCTAAGATTACCACTCCCAGGTCCTTCACACTACTTTTTCGCTCTATTGTATGGTTAGAATTTGTTGCATACCCTGATACAGTTTTAATTTCCTCATGTTTTCCATATCTGAGTTGTTAAAATTTCTCTTCATTGAACTTCATATTGTTTTTTTGAGTGACCCATTTGAAGATTTGGTTGATGTCCGCTTGGAGTCTTGCAGTGTCTTCGATGGAGGTCACTGCCATGGCAATTAGGGTGTCATCCGCAAAGGATGATACGTTACTATGGCTTACATCTCTCTCTATGTCAGATATGAGGAATGGGAATAGGATGGAAGCTAATCTTGTGCCATGTGGAACAGAGCTTTTCACTGTAGCCGCCTCAGACTTTACTCTGTTTACTGTTGCTCTTTGTGTTCTGTTTGTTAGGAAGTTATAGATCCATCTACCAACTTTTCCTGTTATTCCTTTATCACACACTTTGTGTGCTATTACATCATGGTCACACTTGTCAAAGGCTTTTGCAAAGTCTGTGTAAACTACATCTGCATTTTGTTTATCTACTATAGCATCCAGGACCTTGTCATAGTGGTCCAGTAGCTGGGACAGGCAGGAGCGATGCCTTCCTCTAGCACAGGGAAAGGGAACGTCCGGCCCGCGGGCCGTAAAAGGCTCGCGAAATCATTTGGTCTTGTCCTGCCAAGGCAACCGCAGGAGGGACTCGAAATTCAATAAATCTAGGAGCTTTTTTCACAGCGACTTAAATTTATATTAACCCTTCCCCATACCGATTTACACTGTATAATGAAAAAAATACGAAAGCTAAAATCCAAATAAGTATGCAGAATTATGAAAATACGTTTTAGCTTTCATTCTGACAAATTTTACAAAAATTGGCGCCATTTGGAAGAATATACTGATATTTTTTACGTGAGAGTAATATTGCAATATTTCATAAAATCCGATCGATCGTCTTCAGATTTCGAATCAATCTCCCATCCATCGTTTTCTTCATTTCGAACATATTTCCGATGCAAAATACCATTGAGATCTTCATCTCCATTTTCTTACTTTCATCTCAACTTTTACACAAAATATCAAATAATTCCTTCACGGACAGACAAGTCGCAACAAATCCAATTTTCGGCGGCCATTCTGACTATTATTTTTACTGATAAAAATAACGATAAATTTTCAGTGGATGTCAAGAACAATATTAATTTTTACACTTCAGTGTGGTATATACCGGTCGGTGTAAGATACCGACCCAGACTCAGGGAAGAGTCAGTGCCAGGCAGGCTAGCAATGTACAGTCAGTGCCAGGCAGGTTGGCACTATACAGTCATTGCCAGGCAGGCTGGCAGTGTACAGTCAGTGCCAGGCAGGCCGACAGTGTACAGTGAGTGCCAGTCAGACTGGCAGCGTACAGTCAGTGCCAGGCAGGCTGGCAGTGTACACGTTACGAAAGTGTTAACACACACTAGATAGTTATTAAAACTTAAATGGTGTGACATCCTACAAATGGCGACTACAAAGAAAAGTTGATGCAGAGTGTCGATCTTTCCAAGAGAAATGGACAAATGATTGTTTTCATGGAAGTCAAAGGCAAACCTGTGTGCCTAGTTTGTGGCGATGCGTTAGAAGTAATGAAAAAAAAAAAAACAATCTGGAGTGTCATTACATCTCAAAACTTGCTAAACTCAATGAAATGGGAGGCCAAATACGTCTGGATAAAATCAATACTTGTCAGCGGAGTTTGGAATCACAAGCCGCTTTCACTATTCCTCGCTGTGTCAGAGACGACGTTATTCAGACCGGGCCGCGGGGGCGTTGACCCCCGGAACTCTCTCCAGGTAAACTCCAGGTAAACTGAAGTGGCTAGTTTATTGTGCACCCCATATCCAGCCTGTGGACGGTAGCGCAAGAACATTTGGATACACAAAAGACCCAGGAACTAGGCCCCAAAAGGGTTAACAGGTGTACATATGGGTTTTTTTTTAATCTATATATCTACAATTCACTTATCTGTTACAAGCAAATTTAAGAAATTTGCTTAGTATATCTGGTATCTTATTTTCATTAATAAGATATCTTGACATGGCACATAGGTTATTATACTGTCTGTCTCTGTATTCCTCAATAAGTGGACAATTAAGCACATAGTGTTCAAGACCACTATGACCATATGCCTGATCACATAATTTACATTTAGTTTGATCATCATCTGTGTGTCTCCCAAACTGCCAGAAATACTTGTAACCAAGTCTAAGCCTGGCCACTACAACATCAGTCTGTTCACATTGCAAAGTGCAATGTGAACAGACTGATGTTGTAGTGGCCAGGCTTAGACTTGGTTACAAGTATTTCTGGCAGTTTGGGAGACACACAGATGATGATCAAACTAAATGTAAATTATGTGATCAGGCATATGGTCACTAGTGGTCTTGAACACTATGTGCTTAATTGTCCACTTATTGAGGAATACAGAGACAGACAGTATAATAACCTATGTGCCATGTCAAGATATCTTATTAATGAAAATAAGATACCAGATATACTAAGCAAATTTCTTAAATTTGCTTGTAACAGATAAGTGAATTGTAGATATATAGATTAAAAAAAAACCCATATGTACACCTGTTAACCCTTTTGGGGCCTAGTTCCTGGGTCTTTTGTGTATCCAAATGTTCTTGCGCTACCGTCCACAGGCTGGATATGGGGTGCACAATAAACTAGCCACTTCAGTTTACCTGGAGTTTACCTGGAGAGAGTTCCGGGGGTCAACGCCCCCGCGGCCCGGTCTGAATAACGTCGTCTCTGACACAGCGAGGAATAGTGAAAGCGGCTTGTGATTCCAAACTCCGCTGACAAGTATTGATTTTATCCAGACGTATTTGGCCTCCCATTTCATTGAGTTTAGCAAGTTTTGAGATGTAATGACACTCCAGATTGTTTTTTTTTTTTTCATTACTTCTAACGCATCGCCACAAACTAGGCACACAGGTTTGCCTTTGACTTCCATGAAAACAATCATTTGTCCATTTCTCTTGGAAAGATCGACACTCTGCATCAACTTTTCTTTGTAGTCGCCATTTGTAGGATGTCACACCATTTAAGTTTTAATAACTATCTAGTGTGTGTTAACACTTTCGTAACGTGTACACTGCCAGCCTGCCTGGCACTGACTGTACGCTGCCAGTCTGACTGGCACATCGTACACTGTCGCCTGCCTGGCACTGACTGTACACTGCCAGCCTGCCTGGCAATGACTGTATAGTGCCAACCTGCCTGCACTGACTGTCATTGCTAGCCTGCCTGGCAC
>NC_069467.1:22307121-22374621 GCF_026875155.1 Cherax quadricarinatus
TGTGTGTGTTGGGTGGTGGGGGGGTTGTGTTGGGGTTTTTGTGTGTGGGGTGGTGTGTGTGTGTGGTTGTGGTGTGTGTGGTGTGTTTTGTGTGTGTGTGTGTGTGTGTGTGTACTCACCTAGTTGTACTCACCTAGTTGGGGGTTGCGGGGGTTCGAGTCCGAGCTCCTGGCCCCCGCCTCTTCACTGATCGCTACTAGGTCACTCTCCCTGAGCCGTGAGCTTTATCGTACCTCTGCTTTAAAGCTATGTATGGATCCTGCTCCACTACATCGCTTCCCAAACTATTCCACTTACTGACTACTCTGTGGCTGAAGAAATACTTCCTAACATCCCTGTGATTTCATCTGTGTCTTTAGCTTCCAACTGTGTCCCCTTGTTACTGTGTCCAATCTCTGGAACATCCTGTTTTTGTCCACCTTGTCAATTCCTCTCAGTATTTTGTATGTGGGTTATCATGTCCCCCCTATCTCTCCTGGCCTCCAGTGTCGTCAGGTTGATTTCCCTTAACCTCTCCTCGTAGGACATACCTCTTAGCTCTGGGACTAGTCTTGTTGCAAACCTTTGCACTTTCTCTAGTTTCTTTACGTGCTTGGCTAGGTGTGGGTTCCAAACTGGTGCCGCATTACTCCAATATGGGCCTAACGTATACGGTTTTACAGGGTCCGAACGTTTCCCTTTATTAAGATGTCGGAATGCTGTTCTGGGTTTGCTAGGCGCCCATATGCTGCAGCAGTTATTTGGTTGATGTGCGCTTCAGGAGATGTGCCTGGTGTTATACTCCCCCCAAGATCTTTTTCCTTGAGTGAGGTTTGTAGTCTCTGACCCCCTAGACTGTACTCCGTCTGCGGCCTTCTTTGCCCTTCCCCAATCTTCATGACTTTTCACTTGGTGGGATTGAACTCCAGGAGCCAATTGCGGACCAGTTCTGCAGCCTGTCCAGATCCCTTTGTAGTTCTGCCTGGTCTTCGATCGAGTGTATTCTTCTCATCAACTTCACGTCATCTGCAAACAGGACACCTCAGAGTCTATTCCTTCCGTCATGTCGTTCACAAATACCAGAAACAGCACTGGTCCTAGGACTGACCCCTGCGGGACCCCGCTGGTCACAGGTGCCCACTCTGACACCTCGCCCACGTACCATGACTCGCTGCTGTCTTCCTGACAAGTATTCCCTGATCCATTGTAGTGCCTTCCCTGTTATCCCTGCTTGGTCCTCCAGTTTTTGCACCAATCTCTTGTGTGGAACTGTGTCAAACGCCTTCTTGCAGTCCAAGAAAATGCAATCCACCCACCCCTCTCTCTCTTGTCTTACTGCTGTCACCATGTCATAGAACTCCAGTAGGTTTGTGACACAGGATTTCCCGTCCCTGAAACCATGCTGGCGCTGTTGATTAGATCATTCCTTTCTAGGTGTTCCACCCCCTTTTTCCCGAAACTTCTCCAGATTTTTATCTAACATGTCAGTGACAGGTCTGTTTTAATGCTTCATGTCTGCTCCTTTTTTAAAGATTTGGGGCTACATTTGCGTCTT
The DNA here is from genome assembly GCF_026875155.1 of Cherax quadricarinatus. Classification (NCBI taxonomy): domain Eukaryota; kingdom Metazoa; phylum Arthropoda; class Malacostraca; order Decapoda; family Parastacidae; genus Cherax; species Cherax quadricarinatus. Next base: position 22,308,656 of record NC_069467.1, read on the forward strand.
CATGCCCCGGGAATCTCCTGTTTTGATAGAGTATTGAATATTGTGTTAGGGGGACAATAGCGCCTCTCTCCCTCTCAATACCCATGGGGGATGTTATCTGGCCCCATGCCCCTTTTAGGTATCTAGCTCACTAGAAGCCTCTTTACTTCTTCCTCGGGTTTTGTGCACTGGGTTTCCCGCATTTTGGGGTGTGCCCCACCTCTCCGTCTTTTTGGGTCCCCCGTGGGGGAGTCAGGATAGAATAACTCCTATGGCTTCATTTCGTAACTTAAACATTATTATTATTATAATCAAGGGGGAAGCGCTAAACCCGGAGGATTATGCAGCGCCTGGGGGGGGGGGGGGATGTGGAAGGCATTCAGGCTTAATTCTTGGAACTGGAGCACAGATCCAATTCCCTAAATCAAGAGCCCCTCACCAACATCAAGGAACCTTCCTTGAGGGGACGTTGAATATAACTGCTTTAAATACTTGCAGTATATCTAATTCCATGTTATTCCTTTTGCATGCACTGAGGTAGAGAGGGCTGGGCTTATTAGATATGGGTGTATCCTTCTCGGATGGCGCAACAACCGAAACATCTAGTTTTTTACAGGGTGATCAGTGTGCTAGAGCTGGGGAAGGGAACCTTTTTCTGCCATGGGCCGTTTGGATATTTATACCATCACTCGCGGGCCATGCTATATTAGCCTGCTATATTTGGTCAAACATTTAATTGACTGCTTCTCTTTGGTGAGGCTTGTGATGTCAGCTGGAATTGATGATGTTGCTACTTGCAACTGCATTTGCAGGTTTGCGTCGGTCGGTCTGGAGCGCAGTCGACGCTGTGTAATGGTAAGTTATGACAAGAACTGCTCGCAGCAGTAACTTGTTCCGAACACATATTCAAGTGTCATAGAAGGCTTGTGTCCTTCCAGAGTGGGGAAATGCACCGTGTTATCCCAATTGGGCTAACTATAGTGACAGCCTAAGTTCTAAAGAATGTCGATGACGTTAAAGTGAGAGTTTGTGAAGGGCCCTATGCTGACACGAATTTGGGTTATGTCACCAGGAATAGATCAATCGTCCAATTGTTCATTGATTTCCTGATCAGGTTTTGCTTACCCATGACTGAACTACAAACCTGCAGCTTCTGCAAATTTCATGATTTGTTCTCTGACTTGAAGTCACGGCATACAATTGCTCACCAGATCCGTCTTTTCAGATCATTCAGTAGTTTGACTGCCGGGTATGCTCCACTGTGAATCCATGCATGAGCATCTACAACAGGTGACCAGACTTTCTTGTATGCTTGATCAATGAAAAAGACTTCTAGGACTGGAGCTCCAGCCTGGTTGGCTCGCAAATGGGTAATTGCCCCTTTGCACGCCAACAAATGACTGAATCTTCCATCTGACTAAGTTTCCCTGTATCATTGATCTAACAAGTTCTGTCACCGTTGTCCTCAACATCTTGTGAACGTGTCACATAACGCCGCTTCTCCAGGAGAGAATGAATTCTTCTGTGTCACTCTGTTTATCCATGTAACGTAACTAGTAGGACTGATCAGGATTTTACGAACTGCTGGTCAGGTCATGAGTAAGAACAACCTTCAGGAAACTCCTCGAAATCTTCATGATTTTGCAGTCTATGGAATGTCAGTACCATGTCTCCGAGTCTTAAGTTCAAGCTTTTTTTTTAGTGGACTAACAACCTTCTTCAGCCTGGCACTCTTTCAAAGATTCATTTGAAGTTTAAGCTAGGCTGTACGAATAGTGCTCGCTCCATAATAGATAACACGGTGCATTTCCCCACTCTGGGAAGACACAAAGCCTTCTATGACACTTGAATTTGTGTTCGGACAAGTACTGCTGCAGCAGGTTCTTGTCATAACTTACCATTCACAGCGTCGACTGCGCTCCAGACGACCGACGCAAACCTGCAAATGCAGTTGCAAGTAGCAACATCATCAATTCCAGCTGACATCACAAGCCTCACCAAAGAGAAGCAGTCAATTAAATGTTTGACCAAATATAGCAGGCTAATATAGCATGGCCCGCGAGTGATGGTATAAATATCCAAACGGCCCATGGCAGAAAAAGGTTCCCTTCCCCAGCTCTAGCACACTGATCACCCTGTAAAAAACTAGATGTTTCGGTTGTTGCGCCATCCGAGAAGGATACACCCATATCTAATAAGCCCAGCCCTCTCTACCTCAGTGCATGCAAAAGGAATAACATGGAATTAGATATACTGCAAGTATTTAAAGCAGTTATATGTCAACGTCCCCCTCAAGGAAGGTTCCTTGATGTTGGTTAGGGGCTCTTGATTTAGGGAATTGGATCTGTGCTCCAGTTCCAAGAATTAAGCCTGAATGCCTTCCACATCCCCCCCCCAGGCGCTGTATAATCCTCCGGGTTTAGCGCTTCCCCCTTGATTATAATAATAATATATGTCAACGTTCACGAAATGAAGCCATAGGAGTTATTCATATCCTGACCTCCCTCTCCATGATACCATCAAGGGTTGGGAGTGTCCTCCAGCTGAGATACAACCATACAACATGACACTAACTTGAATTATCTCATGTTATCCAACACAGTCACGTTCTACGGGATGCACGGATGTGTCATCCCACTACTGCAATACATATACATCCTCAATCCTAATACTGCCACCAAAAACATGAAAACCTACTGGATGCCAGTCTACATAGATGCATATGACGAACACAACACACACCACACACACAACCACAACACACACACCACATCATACACTACACACACACACCACACACACACCACACACCCCCACACAACATTTGACACACCACATACGCACAACCACAAACCAACACACCACATTCCTACAACACAACAACAACACACACACACACAGCGACACACAACACACACACATCACACACACAAGGGGATAAGCATCACTTAACTTGGAACGGACACAAGGTCATACATCATCAAACCCACCACCAAACAGCAGACCCAGAGGACATGAGATAACGCTAACCAAAGACGATGTTCAATTCTAGATGCCAGAATGCACTGCAGCAGGCAAAGCTCCTAGATATGGTGTTCTTACCACAGGCGCAACAACCGAAATGACCCACATTGTGGCCAGTACGTGTGCTGGCTGAAGTGATGGCATTTTTGTATGGGAACGTTAATTTACCATCACGTAGGGCACTACTAAATAGCTGAAGTGCAAGATTAATTGACTGCTTTCTTTGAGCTTATGTGCGGAATTATGTATTCACTCTTGCAGGTTGTCGCGGTCATGGATGAGACTACAGCATTGAAGACCCCTTGTAGGTAGTTTGACAGAACTGTGCAAGTTGTCGAAACAATTCAGTATGAAGCGCTCAAGTGGGAGATGCGGATCCTTTGAGCAGGCAACTGGCACGCTTAGGTTAACTTCATGATTCGAAATTGCAAAGCTAGAAAGGGTTGACTAAGGCCTAATGAGAACACCTGAAGGGGACATCGTAATGTCACCAGGACTAGATGGCAGCACTTTTAAATGGTACTGAAGTTTTCTGTAGCCATCAATGCTAAGCGAGCTTGAATGTAGGTTTGTCCCAAGGGTAACAGTGAGTAATGAAAAAGCCACCGGATGACCACATGTTTAGCACCAAAATGGCTTTAGCTGTTGTGAAGTTGGCAAAAGCAAGATCTTGTAGGAAATGGTATAGAAAATATAGAAGGAATAGGTCTACAGGAATAAGGAATAACTTTGAGCACAGAATGAAATATGCACATGTATAAGTTATATGGAGTTGCCCAAAGTCAATAGCAAATGACATAGAGCAGCAAGCTGCCAAATGTTGTACAGCACATCAGGGTAAACTAGTCAAGGACCGTAAGGCTAAGGAGGAAGGGGAGAGAAACGAAATGACCGGAAGTAGGAAAACAAAAATTCAAGAAGTGTTCAGAGGAGAAAGGATCCAGAAGGGAGAGGTGGGCACACCACAAGTCTGAACGTGCACACAACCGAGGAAGAAGTGAAGAGGCTTCTGAGTGAGCTAGTTACCTCAAAGGCAATGGGGCCAGATAACATCTCCCCATGGGTATTGAGAGAGGGAGCAGAGGCGCTATTGTGTAACCCCTAACACCAATATTCAATACATCTATCGAAACAGGGAGATTGCCTGAGGCATGGAAGACAGCAAATGTTGTCCCATCTTTAAAAAAGGAGACAGAACATGAGCATTAAACTACAGACCAGTGTCCACTGACATGTATAGTATGCAAAATCATGGAGAAGATTATCAGGAGAAGAGTGGGGGAACACCTAAAAGGATTGATCTAATCAACAGCAGCCAGCATGGTTTCAGGACGGAAATCCTGTGTCACAAACCTACTGGGTTTCAGACATGGTGAAGCTAAGAAGAGAAGGGGGGATACCTTTTCCAATGGACTGCAAGGGGGTTATCGTGTCAAAGATGATTTCAATCTGAACAAGTCGGATAACTTGAGGCCATATGGTCGGAATCTTCGTAGGGCCAAATATGGTACTATGACGAAACGGTCAAGGTGAGCATCTGTGATGCCAGGGGAGCTTCACAAGCTAGAGAATGGAAATCATCCTGCAGAATCTTCAGTGTTTTTTTTTTTCAGTATTTGTGTAACAGTAATCGACGTTCTCGAAGGACAATAACTTCTGAGAAAATCTTTTGTCTGAGGTGCAACAGTTGTCAGAGACACATCACTCTTCACAAACCATGCACATTTACTCAAGGGACTGACATAGGCTCCATGAACACTAGATAACAGGTGCAATTTCCTCCTGGAGTCAATCCACCAAGTGCAAAGCCTTCTATGAATTGAATATGGTGGAACAAGTTACTGCTGACGAGTACAGTCTAGGTCATAACTTACATAACCTCACTCTCCAGGAGAGAGAAACTGGATGAGTTGACAACACTCAGGCAACATCTCATTCAAGCTGACATCAACCTCACCAATAAGCAAGCTGTCACATTAAATGTTGCCAAAACCTCAGAATGCATGGCCGACATGTTAAATCAAACGGCCATGGCGAAAGTCCCTTCCCAGCTCTAGCCTGACACCCTGTACTAGATTTTCGTTGTGCCGCATACTGAGAATGGATACACCATATTAATACCCACACTCTTACTCAAGGCACAAAAGATAAATGGAATTAGAGTAACGTGCAAGATTTGCAGTTATCAACGACCCCGTCAAGGAAGGTCCTTGATGTTGGTGAGGGCTCTTGACTAGGAATTGGATCTGTGCTCCTTCAAGAATTAATACCATGAATGCCTTCACACATCCCCCGCCAGGCGCTGTATAACTACGGGGTTTAGCGCTTCCCATGATATAATAATAATATATGTCAACTGAGTTCAGGAATATGAAGCAAGGTACATATATCAACATGACCTCTTCCATGAGACCTTGGGTATGGGAGTGCCTCAGTGATAACATAGGGGCACATGTACTTGGAAGTTTCTCTGTTATCAAGACACAGATATCACGGGATGTATGTGATCCCCTACGAATAATATAATTCAATCCTAATACAGCCACAAGTAGTACATGTAAGCTAGGAATGCCAGTCTTGAGATAGCATGATATGGAGAAGATCAATACATAACTTTAAGCAGAGTACCATAAAACTCCCACGCTCAGGAAGTGACCAAACAGTACACAGAACAGCCGGGAGCAAGAGCATCGGACTCACACCCACTGCACACCATACACACCAACAGTACAACTAGTAGCTACACACACACACACACACACACACAACACACACCACACCACACACACACAACCACACCCACACACACAACACAACCACACACACACCACACACACACACACACACACACACCACACACACACCACACACACCACACACACACACCACACACACACACCACACACCACACACACACACACACACACACACACACACACACCACACACACACACACCACACACACACACACACACCACACACACACACACATTGTTGCTGCTGCCTTACGTTGCTGCTGCCTTACACTCTGAGTGCATTGCATTATTGTTTGGCGCTGATCACGTTACTTTGTTGTTGGTTAAGTAATAGCACCAGCGTGAGTCAGACGTCCAATAATAGCAAAAACTCAGCATATTCTGCCACTCTCATTCTTTGCGGTGTTGCTGGCGTATTCCTCGTTTTTTTGGCAATGAATGTTGTCGCTGTGTCATAAATTAATTCTTAACAAGCTAAGGTTTGATCCAACATCCATGATTTTCTTGTCTGGTATGTCTGTAAACAGGAAAGTGTTAGTCTCCCTCACCACTTTCTTTCGAGAAGATAGCGATCACAACCCCCGAGTATTTGATGATCCTTTGTTTAAAGGGGGCAGGGCAGAGGTTTAAATTTTTGCCCAAGGATCATCGCTTCGTTGGTACCCAATTAGCTAAATTTTTCTATAAAAAGACCAGGGAAAATAGGCTTTTTACAAGGAGGAACATGAAAGAGAGGAGACAGTATCGTCACACCTATGATGAGCATTTTAGTGTGCAAAAATTTGTGTCGTTAGTACCATGTTTTTCTGAAGCTGAGCCTGAGCGATGCTTTGAATTGTTCAAGACTCAGACCTGAGCTCTACAGTGACCGACTGAGTGCCACCGGCACTTGTTCACACACCGTACTAAGGGAAGGCACAGAAATATGCTTCTAGCTTGTGCGATGAAGATTTTGTTTTATAGCGTTGTGAAGTCTATTGTTGTCAATGTATACCAGCAAAATATAGACGTGAGTTCAAGATTAACAGGCTAGTGGACAGTCTAAAAATCTTTACCAAATGGTACAAAGCAGCGGATGTTGATAAATTTAGTGATTAGTTGCAAATGGTTTGTTAGATAACTTTCTGGAGGTTATTAGTTCAGATCCCTTCAAAGAAGGTTCCTTGACGCTGGTGAGGGACTCTTGATCTAGGGAACTGGATCTGTGCTCCAGTTCCCTGAATTGAGTCTGAATACCTTCCATCCCCCCCATACATGCGCTGTATAATCCTACGGGTTTAGCGCTCTCCCATAATTATAATAATTAGTTCAGATGTTCGTGTATTACCTGAACATCATGTTTAAACATTCGTAATTGAAATGGCTAAATTGGCGGAGACATATGAAACAAATCGTGATGCCATGGGTAAATCGTGATGCCATGGGTAAACAACACACCTACTGTTAATATCTTTATTTCTACAAGTACATGTACAAGGTATACAGTCTTAGCTGACATCAGTGACATACTACTATATAGAAAGCCCCTTGTTATGCTGAACATTTCGGGCAAATTAGGTCAGTTTTGTCCCAGGATGCGACCCACACCAGTCCGCTAACACCTAGCTACCCATTTTACTGATGGGGAACATAGACAACCAGTGAAAGAAAACATGCCCAATGTTTCTACCCTCGCTGGGAATCGAACCGGGACGCTCAGCGTGAGAAGCGAGAGCTTTAGCCACCAGGCAAAATGGTACACAATATCGATATATTGATAAAAGTAAAGTTAGGTATCTTTATTCCGGAACTTTTTCAAGTGAGAAGAGATGGATTTGAGAGGGACTTGACCACTCAGTGATTACATTCTTTCTTCTACTAGTGGACTACACCTCACCTTCTGACAGTAAGCCTTCATACTGTCGCTTCAACTTACATTGTTCCAGATTATGGCACAAAACTCTTCTCCAGACTGAGGGACTGACCACCTCAAAACGACGTTTTCATTGGTGATGGACTGATTACGTCGTCTTCACATCTCTACTGCTTCTGAAAACTCTCTGTACTCGACTGAAGAAGCTTACTTCAGTCGAGTACAAAACTTTGGGAATAAAGATACCTAACTCTTACACATGTGTGTTACTTATCACACCTACTATGTACTGTCAAAGGCAAGTACCGGCAAGGATAAGACTTCTGAGCCTGTGAGGTGCAGATTCTGTCACAAAATTGGTCATGTTATCGCCGACTGCCCGTCAAGGAAGGTTCCTTGATGTTGGTGAGGGGCTCTTGACCTAGGAAATTGGATCTGTGCTCCAGTTTCCTGAATTAAACCTGAATACCTTCAACATCCCCCCACAGGCGCTGTATAATTCTACGGGTTTAGCGCTTCTCCCTTGATTATAATAATAATATCTGCGAATGTTTCAAGACTCCAGCAGCAGTCCTCGGGAAGTGATAGATATTGCAATAAAGTAAATCCAGTAATCAGAAAGCATTTCTCATGTAGCATACATTCCTGTTTCCCAGGATGAAGTGGTGGCCCGTGGCCTGGTGGCAAATAGCTCTCGCTTCACACTGAGGGTCCGGGGTCGATTCCCGGCGAGGGTTGAAACATTGAGCGTGTTTCCTTACAACGGTTGTCTATGTTCTCCATCAGTAAAAATTGGGTACCTGGGGGTTAGTGGACTGGTGTGGGTCGCATCCTGGGACAAAATTGACCTAATTTGCCCGAAATGTTCAGCATCACAAGCAGCTTTCTATAAAGTAGTATGTCATTGATATCAGCTAGGCCTGTATATCTTGTACATGTACTTGTAGAAATAAAGATATTATTATTATTATTATTATTATTATTATTATTATTATTATTATTATTATTAAAATCCTTGGAGAGTTTATTTCCCAAGTAGAAACCCCACACTCTATTTGGAGTGATCAAAGATCCAGTTATAAAACTAAGGCTTCGTGTGAGATTTTAAGCCATCTGGGCATAAAACAATCTTTCTCAGTGTCCTATCACCCCAATCATAGTGTAAACTTGTAAGCTTCCATTAAACTTTAAAATCAAAGATGCGAACCTACTGCATTTTCCCACAACCAGGACAAACTCTTGCCTTTGCTGCTCTTTGTGATGAAAGTGTTCAAGAGTCCACTGGTTGCAGCTTCTGAGATGATGTTTGGACACAATGTTTGAAAACCTCTACAGGTCCTTAAAGAGGGCTTACTTAAAGATGACATCCAAAGTAATGCTCTGATGACTTTAAGATGAGGCTCCACCTACCTCGACGAATGGTGAAAGGAAACCTTAAGAAAGTACAGGATATACAATGGATATATGATAAAGCTGCTAAATCCCGTTGGTTTATAACAGGAAATCAAGTCATGGTCCAAGAACCACTGTCTGGTTTTACCCTGTGCAGGTGGTGGAGAAATCTGACCTTATTTATGTGGTGATCCCTCTTGACAATTCTTCGGAGGAGGGAAGTGGGTGGTGTAAGATCAACCACATAAACCAGATCAAAAAGTTTTATGAACCATATCTTCTGTTCCCACAGACCCTAGTGGTGAGTCAGATGCATTGCAAGAAGTGTGTGGATTGGGAGTAAGACTGTCTAACTCAAAACAGTTGGAAAATATATGACCACTAATGTCCTATATAACTGAGGCACAAATGGCTGATGTTATAGCCCCACTGCAAACTTATCCTGACATCTCTTCGAATGTTGCCTTGACTTTTATGACGTGGATGGAGGCGGAGCTCATCCTGAAGAGTTAAAACCACTGCTACAGGAGGTCGACTTTCTACTTAATTAAGCATGGGTTGGTGGAGGAATCTTCAGGTCCATTGTCCACAATCCTACCATACCTGTGTCTGGCTTCTGACGCAAACATGTCACAATTTATACTTAACAAGTTGAGGGCATTTATAGATGATAGAGAATCAGCTAAAATCAGAGTGTCAGCCTTCGATACTTGGATGCATATGAGTGCAGGGAGTATGGCAGTTCTGATTGAAGGGTAGAGGCCCGGTTATTGATGCGTGCTCCAGTTTCTTTATGAGAGCCATCACTCTGCATGACAACAGCAGCACTACCAGTTGCACCAGTGGACTGGTGAAGAGAACCATAGGCATAGCATTATGTAAGGCATGTATTAAAATACTGGATAAGATGGGACTGATAACACCTCTCTGTGGGGTTCGTGATGTAAAGTCTTTAGTGACACTTCTATGCCCCTGGAACAGCACAGAAGATTTTCTGTTGGACAAGTATCCTTTAACCCAGCGGAGAAGCCATCCTCTAACATCCATTCTGGCAAGTTCACTAATGATTATATGTGGGTTGGCTACATCAAAAGCAGATCTAAGCTTAGTCATGGAAGGCAGTGTATGAGCTGTCAGTGTGCAGAGTGAGAAAGGTGGTTGTGAAATAGTGCACACTCCTTCCATGCATGCAACCATACAAATGGGGAGATAGAAACTGTTTGATTCTGTGCATGAGACGATTTAGAATCATCCTCTCTAATGTTTTACACAAGCAGCTAGTAAGAGATATTGGGCGAAATGCATTTTGTTGATTGGGCTTCGGAATGGGAATAATGAAGCTGTTGGTCCAAGATTTATGGAGCTCCCCAGTGACATAGCACATGTTATATAATTCAAGTAAAGGATTACCTAGTACTTGACATAGTAATATGAGTATATTGTAAATAATACCATCCTCCCCAGGCGACGTAGAGTTGCCCTTAGTGCTGCTTCGAGCTCAAAGTTTATGGAAGGAGCGTTACAGTCATCTTTGCTGAGCATAAAACAAATCATTCTCTCCCTTGCATCATAATTGTCCTTTAATTTCGCCTGTGTGATACTGGGAATGAGTTAGTCAGTGCCCAAGCACTGACTAACTCGTTCGTCCTATGTAAGGGATGAGGGTGCGCGATCTGACCAGTTCTGTTACCCTTAATTCTATTTGTATCCCTCCATGCCCGGCTAAGTGGGGTGTGAGCATTGAGACTATTGACAAATTTTCCCCAGTCTGTATGCCACAGCTCTGTCATACGCTTCTTGGCAGCAGTAAGAGCAGTTTGAAAGTGCTTCGACATTTCAAGGGTACGATATTTTCTATAGGCTAGACCTAGTCTGCGAGCAGTATGTTTCAGTGTTCGAAGTATAGGATCATTGTAGTAGGTATGATTTTTATAGGATCTATGATTATTACGGAAGTTAGATGGGTTTAGAGTACCAGGAGGTTTCTGTGGCAGTTCAAAGTAGTTCTGAATATTGCTTACAAGGTCATCGTTAAAGGTCTCAGCAGAGGAATATTCTTAACACTAACTGCCCCCTTCAAGGTTGGCGAAATTGCTGACCTGGAGAGTGTACAAAGAACTTTCACGGCACACATAAATACGATAAAGAACCTAAATTACTGGGAACGATTGAAGTCCCTTGATTTGTATTCCCTGGAACGCAGGCGAGAGAGATACATGATAATATACACTTGGAAAATCTTAGAGGGATTAGTACCAAACTTGCACTCGAAAATCACTCCCTATGAAAGTAAAAGACTCGGCAGAAGATGCAACATTCCCCCAATGAAGAACAGAGGTACCACGAGTACTGAGAGACAACACAATAAGTGTCAGGGGCCCAAGACTGTTCAACTGCCTCCCAGCATACATAAAAGGGATTACCAATAGACTCCTGGCTGTCTTCAAGAAGGAACTGGACAGGCACCTAAAGTCAGTACCTGACCAGCCGGGTTGTGGTTCGTAAGTCAGTTTGCATGCGGCCAGCAGTAACAGCCTGGTTGATCAGACCCTGATCCACCATGAGTCCTGGTCTCAGACCGGGCCGCGGGGCGTTGACCCCCGAAATCCTCTCCAGCAGTAAAGATTGACGACCAAAGCCAAGCTATTGTGGTTCTATACAAACCACTAGATGAAAATTTACAATTATTCAAGGAACAGCTTTCGAAAATTGACCATTGTCTGGAAAATCTTCCACTACCAGCCATAAATATCTTGTTGTTGTGTGATTTCAACTTAAGACAATGAAAATGGAAGTTTTAGTTTAATATGTTTATTATGCACCCATTACCCATCCTGTGGGCGGTAGTCAAAAGATTACAAAGGAACATAATGGGTCCAGGGACTGGACCCCAAAGTTATGATAGCTGAACTAGTTACAAAGGTAATGAACTCCAGGTGACAAATAATGATAATAGCAGAGATAACCCCAGGAGGCAGCTCAGATGAAAACTCTCACACACACGAACAACAAACTCACTTTGAAGCAGTAAATAGCGGAGTCAACAAGACTGGAAAATACACTTGACTTTATTTACACTGATAATGACGATCTGGCATCTACCTCATTACTGTGCAATAATTTAATGTCATTCTTCACTTGTTCGTTATTATTTTGTTCTCTACACTATGTTTACAATTCTCCCAACGCCAAATCATTGTATAATTTGCTCACATTCTGCTTGTTGACTTTTGTTCTCCTATTTATTACAGACGTATCATATATATCCTGTTGCCATTTTATCCTCTCCACTAGTTTACTGTGTATCATCCAACCTTGTACATTGTTTGGTAGTTTACTGTGTATCACCCAACTTTGTACATTGTTTGGTAGTTTACTGTATATCATCCAACCTTGTACATTGTTTGGTAGTTTACTGTATATCATCCAACTTTGTACATTGTTTGGTAGTTTACTGTGTATCACCCAACTTTGTACATTGTTTGGTAGTTTACTGTATATCATCCAACTTTGTACATTGTTTGGTAGTTTACTGTGTATCACCCAACTTTGTACATTGTTTGGTAGTTTACTGTATATCATCCAACTTTGTACATTGTTTGGTAGTTTACTGTGTATCACCCAACTTTGTACATTGTTTGGTAGTTTACTGTGTATCACCCAACTTTGTACATTGTTTGGTAGTTTACTGTATATCATCCAACTTTGTACATTGTTTGGTAGTTTACTGTGTATCACCCAACTTTGTACATTGTTTGGTAGTTTACTGTGTATCACCCAACTTTGTACATTGTTTGGTAGTTTACTGTGTATCACCCAACTTTGTACATTGTTTGGTAGTTTACTGTGTATCATCCAACCTTGTACATTGTTTGGTAGTTTACTGTATATCATCCAACTTTGTACATTGTTTGGTAGTTTACTGTGTATCATTCAACTTTGTACATTGTTTGGTAGTTTACTGTATATCATCCAACTTTGTACATTGTTTGGTAGTTTACTGTGTATCATCCAACTTTGTACATTGTTTGGTAGTTTACTGTGTATCACCCAACTTTGTACATTGTTTGGTAGTTTACTGTATATCATCCAACTTTGTACATTGTTTGGTAGTTTACTGTGTATCATCCAACTTTGTACATTGTTTGGTAGTTTACTGTGTATCATCCAACCTTGTACATTGTTTGGTAGTTTACTGTGTATCATCCAACCTTGTACATTGTTTGGTAGTTTACTGTGTATCATCCAACTTTGTACATTGTTTGGTAGTTTACTGTGTATCATCCAACCTTGTACATTGTTTGGTAGTTTACTGTGTATCATCCAACCTTGTACATTGTTTGGTAGTTTACTGTGTATCATCCAACCTTGTACATTGTTTGGTAGTTTACTGTGTATCATCCAACTTTGTACATTGTTTGGTAGTTTACTGTGTATCATCCAACTTTGTACATTGTTTGGTAGTTTACTGTGTATCATCCAACCTTGTACATTGTTTGGTAGTTTACTGTGTATCATCCAACCTTGTACATTGTTTGGTAGTTTACTGTGTATCATCCAACTTTGTACATTGTTTGGTAGTTTACTGTGTATCATCCAACTTTGTACATTGTTTGGTAGTTTACTGTGTATCATCCAACCTTGTACATTGTTTGGTAGTTTACTGTGTATCATCCAACCTTGTACATTGTTTGGTAGTTTACTGTGTATCATCCAACTTTGTACATTGTTTGGTAGTTTACTGTGTATCATCCAACCTTGTACATTGTTTGGTAGTTTACTGCGTATCATCCAACCTTGTACATTGTTTGGTAGTTTACTGTGTATCATCCAACCTTGTACATTGTTTGGTAGTTTACTGTGTATCATCCAACTTTGTACATTGTTTGGTAGTTTACTGTGTATCATCCAACTTTGTACATTGTTTGGTAGTTTACTGTGTATCATCCAACCTTGTACATTGTTTGGTAGTTTACTGTGTATCATCCAACCTTGTACATTGTTTGGTAGTTTACACCTGAACGATCATTGTAATTTACTCGTACAATGCTTGACTTTTCTTTTCTTATTTTTTTTATTACAGATAAATTCTGTTGCCATATAATATCATGTTAGTAATTCATTGTATATCATCTTACTTGGTACATAAAAACATTGTTTTTATTGAATTAACTTAAACTTTTTACCTAAATTATCATACAAGTCACGTTGCCACCGACTATTGCGGTCACATTTATATAAAAATCAAACTACGATCATATTAAGTACAAACTAAATACGATTTACTGATATCTGTACCACGTCCACTACCCTTAAAATACTTCCTCATCCACTACCTCCAGAATTCCCACCTCGTAGTCCATGAATGCTGACACTGACCCTGCGTCAATACGGTAATCTATACCTCTCCGAAAGTAGCTGGATATACTATACAGCTAACCAAGGAAAAACTGTCCTCAGCAATGCCAGGAATATATCAGTTTTCAACTACAATATCAGACTCGTAGTTCAATCGTTAGCCCACTCACCTCACATAGTGAGGTCCAGGGATCGATCCCCCGGTACGGCTGAAAAACATTAGGACATTTCCATAAGTCACTGACTGTCTAATGTTCACCCATCAGTAAAATACGTACTTATGTGTTAGTCGACTGGTGTGGGTTTCATCCTGGGACAAAATTCACCTAATTTACGGAAAATGCTCTGCATAACAAGGGGCTTTCTATATAGTAGTATGTCACTGATGTCAGCTAGGCCTGTATACCTTGTAGAAATAAAGATTATTATTATTATTATTATTATATTATTATTAATTATTATTATTATTAATTATTATCATCATCTCTGAATAAGCACTATGGCGACCTGGCACTTCTAGATTCTGAACCTTCAAGCATCACTTTTATTATACTTATTGAAACCTGGCTTAAGCAAGACACAACAGATGTCTATACCCTGTCTGACTGAAACTCTTCGAGCCACAGCCCCAAATATCTTGTTGCTAGGTTATTTCAACTTAAGACACCTTAACAAGAGGAATGTGGCAAATAATGTTTTAGCAGAGATAACCCCAGGAGGCAGCTCACATGATGCTATTAAATCTCTGCGACAAATTCAACTTCTCTGCTATTAAATGTCTGCAACAAATTCACCTTAAGACAGCAAATAGTGGAGCCAACAAGACTGGAAAATACACTGGACCTTATTTTCACTAATAATGATGATCTGGTACGAAATATAATTGTATCAAGGACAATACACTCAGATCACTACAAAATAAAAGTACAGACGTGTATGTGCAGGGCTCATGACCAGCGAAATGAGATCAGTTATAAGGGTGCCTTCACCAAATTCGACTTCAATAACAGCAACATAAATTAACCATGTCCTCAATGAAACATGCTGGGAAGATATCTTCAACAACACAGATCCGAACCTTTGCCTAGAAATAATTATATCTGTGACACTTGAGGTATATTCAAGGCACATTCCCCTAAGGATAAAAAAAGAGAAGATGTAAACTAGAATGAAAGAGATGTTCCCTCTACAAGCGAAGGCAAAGAATTACAAAACAGCTCAAAGGGGCCAGTCTATCTGAATTACAAAAGGAGGCACTAACAAGATAAATAGAAAATACCAAATCTAAGCTTACGGAATCATACAGGAGCCAGGAAATACATAAAGAACTTAGAGCAATAAATGAAACTGAAACACAAAATATTTCTTTTCTTATGCCAAATCTTGAGCAAAACCCACATCCAGTATTGATCCCTTACTAAATGAGACGGGACTTACTCAGATGACAGGAAAGAAATGAGTGAGATATCGAAGTCGCAATAAGACTCAGTGTTTAGTGAGCCGTTAACCAGACTAAAGGTGGACAATCTAACTTATTTTTTTTTACCAAGACTCGAAATTTGGCTAATTCCAGAATTTCTGGTATAATCCTAACACCACAGGACTTTGAAAAAGCAATAAATGGCATGCCTATGCACTCTGTCCCAGACTCAGACTCGTGGAACTCCGTGTTTATCAAAACCTGCAAGGAGCCCCTTTCACATGCCTTAAATATTGTATGAAAAAGGAGCATAGACATAGGGGTCATCCCACAGTCACTAAAAACAATGGATATAGCCCCACTCCACAAAGGTGGCAGTAAAGCAATTGCAAAGAATGACAGACCAATGGCACTAACGTCCCACATTGTAAAAATCTTTGAAGGGGTTCTACGAAGCAGGGCCACAAACCACCTGGACACCCATCTATTGAACAACCCAGGGCAGTATGGGATTAGAGCAAGTCGCTCCTGCCTCTCACAACTACTGGACCACTATGAAATAGTCTTCGATGTAATGGAGGAGACACAAAATTCAGATGTAGTATACACAGACTTTGTGAAAGCCTTCCACAAGTGTGATCTTGGTGCAATAGCACACAAAATGTGTGATAAAGGAATAACAGGAAAAATGTGTAGATGGATCTATGACTTCCTAATAGAGCACAAAGAGTAATAAACAGGGTAAAATCATGGGCAGCTACAGTGAAAAGCTCTGCTCCACAAGGTACAGTACTGTGTCCTCCGTTGCTGACGATAGCAGAATTTGCATGACAGTGTCACCCATTGAAGACTGCAAATCTCCAAGCAGACTTTAGCCAATTACTCCGCTCTGGAAAACTCGAGGAAATAAAAACTGGATCGGAGTATAAAACAAATTCAAAGCACACATTAGCAAAAAAATCTAAAGTGAAGGACTTAGTATTGATAATGTCAGAGAATCTTCAGAGATCACAACACTGTCTCTAATACATCTTCTAAGAAAATGGTGGAATGGATAATGAGAACTTTCAAATCTAGGGATGCCAAGCCAATGATGATTGTCTTCAAATCACTTGTGCTTCCTAGGCAGGAGTGCTGATATACACTAACGGCTCCTTTGAAGGTAGGGGAAATTGCAGACCTAGAAAATATACAGAGAACTTTCACTGCATGTATAAATACACTAAAGCACCTCAATTACTGGGAACAGTTGAAGCCCCTTGACCTATACTCTTTGGAACGCAGGCGAGAAAGAAACATCATAATTTACACCTAGAAAATCCTAGGGGGACTAGTTCCCAAATCTGCACGCAGAAATAACTCCCTGTGAAAGCAACAGACTCGCCAGGAGGTGCAGCATAACCCCAGCTGAGTTATTATTGAAAGAATTAAGAGCAAGATGGAGAGTAGAATAACAGATGAACAAGGAGGCTTTAGGAAAGGTAGGGGGTGTGTAGACGAAGTGTTTACAGTGAAACATATAGGTTAACAGTATTTGGATAAGGCTAAAGAGGTTTTTATGGCATTTATGAATTTGGAAAAGGCATATGACAGGGTGGATAGGGGGGCAATGTGGCAGATGCTGTAAATGTATGGAATAGATAGTAGGCTATTGAAAGCAGTGAAAAGTTTTTACGAGAATAGTGAGGCTCAGGTTAGAGTATGTAGGAGAGAGAAAGATTATTTCCCAGTAACTGTAGGCCTTAGACAAGGATGTGTGAGTGATGTCACCATGGGCGTTCAGTATATTTATAATGGGGTTGTAAGAGAGTGAATGTTCGGGTGTTGGCATGAGGTGTGGGGTTAAAAGATAAAGAATCTAACACAAAGTGAGAGTTGTCACAGATGCTCTTTGCTGATGACACTGTGCTTCTGGGGGATTCTGAAGAGAAGTTGCAAAGGTTGGTGGATGAGTTTGGTATTGTATGTAAAAGAAGGAAATTAAAAGTGAATATAGGAAAGAGTAAGGAGATGAGGATAACAAAAAACTTAGGTAACGAAAATTGGATATCAGATTGGAGGGAGATTGTATGGAGGAGGTGAATGTATTCAGATATTTAGAGTGGACGTGTCAGCAGATGGGTCTATGAAAGATGAGGTGAATCATTGAATTGACGAGGGGAAAACAGTGAGTGGTGCACTTAGGAGTCTGTGGAGACAAAGAACTTTGTCCATGGAAGGGAATGTATAAGAGTATAGTTATACCAACGCTCTTATATGGGTGCGAAGCATGGGTGATGAATGCTGAAATAAGGAGAAGGCTGGAGGCAGTAGAGATGTCATGTATAAGGGCAATGTGTGGTGTGAATATAATGCAGAGAATTTGCAGTTTGAAAATTAGGAGGAGGTGCGGGATTACCAAAACTATTATCCAGAGGGCTGAGGGGTTGTTGAGGTGGTTCAGACATGTAGAAAGGCTGGAACAAAATGGAATGACTTCGAGAGTGTATAAATCTGTAGTGGAGGGATGGCGGGGTAGAGGTCAGCCTAGGAAAGGGCGGAGGGAGGGTAAAAAAGGTTTTGTGTGGGGAGGTCTTGGACATCCAGCAAGCATGCATGAGCGTGTTAGATAGGAGCAAATGGAGCTCAAGGCACATTACCCTAAGAGAAGAAAAGAAAGAGACGTTCCCTCTACAAGCAAAGGTGAAGGATCACAGAGCTGCTCCAAGGGGCAAGTCTGTCTGAAATATGGATAGAAAATGTTGAACTAAAGCTTAAAGATTCATACAAGAGCCATGAAACCTAGAAAGAACTTAAAGCAATAAATAAAATTTAAACCTAAAATATTTTTTCTTATGCCAAATCTAGGAAAAAAAAAACCACATCTAGTATTGAGCCCTTTCTTAAGACTTACACACAAGTGCAACTAATGTGACGTTTTTATTGTGGCAACGTTTCGCTCTCCAGGAGCTTTGTCATGCCATTACAAACAATACATGGACACAGAGGGTATAAAATAGCTTTCATTCTTTTACTTATGTGCAAGTTAGTTGTTCTACCATATTGTATCACTACTACTACTACCACTAGTAATGACTTTCACTCTGAGCATTGTATATCCAGCTGGTCATGTATTGTTTGTAACGGCTAGACAAGGCTCCTGGAGAGAGGAAACGTTGCCACAAGAAAAGATCACATAGTTGCACTAGGGTCAAGTTTTCTAAATATGGTGAGAATTTGACTAAACTTATAAAGACTTACACAGTCGAGAAAACTCGATGATTAGAGAGCATTAATAAAACTATAATAACTCTAAAATATTTTTTTTATGCCAATCAAAAAAAAAAAACCTAATTTAGAATAGCTGTTTAAACTTAACACCAACAGGACGTTGATATTGTGCAATTTTAATGGCATGCCTTGCACTCGGGCCACAAGGAAAAGCTCAACTTACTAGTGGAATAGTGTTTTTACAAGAAATCAACAAACACCTAGTTTGCACTTCCCTAGATTATACCACTGTGCATGAGGGGCATTGACAAAGCTCTAAGGAATACAATAAAAATTTCACATTATGATTATATTAATATTGTCTATTCTACAACATTTACAAGAGTCCAGCTGAAAACCAATATGACCATTACATAAGAAAGGTCCCTTATTAAATTTTTTCGGAACATCAGACAAAATTTGGTTTCAGATTTGTCTCACACAGGATTGGACCACATCATGGACTATCACCCAGTCACCCAAACTGTGGAACTGACAAAATGCAACAAACACCTTCCATGTATTTCTCTGGAGGGAGATAACCAGAGCATCCCGTCGCTAAATGGTATAACGCCACTCCACAAAGGTGTCAGTAAAGCAGTTGCAAAGAATTAGACCGATTTAACGTCCCACATCGTAAAAATCTTTGAAAGGGCTCTAAGAAGCAAGATCATCAACCACTTGGATACCCAATAATTACACCCAGTGCAGCATGGGTTTAGAGCAGGTTGCTCCTGCCTCTCACAGCTACTATGTCATGGTCTTCGATGCACTGAAGGACAAACAGAATGCAGATGTAGTATACACAGACTTCACAAAAAGCCTTCGACAAGTGAGATTTTTGTGTAATAGCATGCAAAATGCGTGATAAAAGAATAGCAGGAAAAGTGGGTAGATAGATCTTCAACTTCCTAACGGTAACCAAGAGAACACAAAGAGTAATAGTAAACAGGGTAAAGTCAGAGGTGTCTACAGCGAAAAGCTCTGTACTCACTCCCGTCCTTTTCCTCATTCTCATATTTGATACAGACTGAGTTGTAAGCCACAGCACAGTATCTTTCTTTGCTGACGATACCAGAATTTGCATGAGTGTCATCCATTGAGGACACTGCAAATCTCCAAGTGGATTTTAACCAAATCTTCAAATGGTCCTCAGAAAACAATATGTAGTTCAGTGAGGACAAATTTCAATTACTCTGCTATGGAAAACTTGAGGAAATAAAAACTGGACCAAAGTATAAAACAAATTCAAACCATACAGTAGCTAAGAAAGAAAGGAAGGACTGAGAGTGATAATGTCGGAGAATCTAACCTTCAAAGATCACAACAATGTATATCACACCTGCTAAGAAAATGGTAGGATGGATAATGAGCCTTCAAAACTAGGGATGCAAAGCCAATGATGAGACTCATCAGATCACTTGTTTTCTCTCAGCTGGAGTACTGCTGTACACTAATGGCCCCTTTCAAGGCAGGCAAAAATTGCAGACCTGGAGAATGTACAGAGAACTTTCTCTGCATGTGTAAGTGCCATAAAGCACCTCAGTTGCTGGGAACAGTTGAAGTCCCTTGACCTGTACTCCTTGGAATGCAGGCGAGAAAGATGCATCGTAATTTACACCTGGAAAATCCTAGAGGGACTAGTCACAAATCTGCGAACGGAAATCACTCCCTACGAAAGCAAAATACTTGACAGGAAGTGCAACATCCCCCAGTGAAAAGCATGGGTGTCATGAGCACACTAAGAGACAATATAATAAGTGTCAGGGGGCCAAGAATGTTCAACCGTCTCCCAGCGTACATAAGGGGGGATTACCAATAGACCCCTACCTGTCTTCAAGAGGAAACTGGATAGATACCTAAAGTCAGTACTTGGCCAGCCAGGCTGTGGTTAGCACTTTGGATTGTGTGCAGCCAGCAGTAACAGCCTGGTTGATCAGGCCCTGATCCCCCATGAAGCCTGATCATGGACCAAGCTATGGAGGCAGGGGGGTTGACCCCTGGAACACCCTCCAGGTAAGATACCTTGAAACACATCTAATATCATACAAGAATGGTATACAATACCGACAAGATGAAATTAAGACACATGTGCAACACTTGGGTATTTTTACTGTACACGTTTCGCCATCCAGTGGCTTTATCAATACAAATTCCAGGAATAATTTGAAGTCAGTAGAACTATATATAAAAGATGAGGTAATCAGTCCCTCAGCCTTGGAGTTGGTGCAAAGAGCACCGTAGTTGTGGAGATCCTGAAGCAGAGGCAAGGAGCCTGGCGCTTATATACTAACGTCAGGTGGAAAGGGGACGTGTAGCAGACGAGGGCATAGTCACTGGTAGGCGGGATTCCCCAGTGGAAGTAGGTCCTACCCAAAGAGATGGGTTAGTTGTTGTAGTAGTTGTAGTAGCCGTGAAGAAGGTTATGTACATGTCCTCAGAATCAAGATTCCATGATGTTGCAGTGTCTGACAAGTTGTACAAGAATGGTATACAATACCGACAAGATGAAATTAAGACACCTGACGATGGTACATAAGCGCCAGGTTCCTTGCCTCTGCTTCAGGATCTCCACAACTACGGTGCTCTTTGCACTAACTCCAAGGTTGAGGGACTGATTACCTCATCTTCTGTATATAGTTCTACTGTCTTCAAATTATGTCCTGGAATTTGTATTGATAAAGCCACTGGATGGCGAAACATCTACAATAAAGATATCCAGATGTTGCACATGTGTCTTAATTACATCTAATATCATAAGAAACTGTTTCTAGTGCTAAATGTTAAAAACATTAAAAACTGAAGAGCAGTCACAATTTGGAATAATAAATTGTAAAATCACTAGCAAATTTAGGTTACTGTTGGTGACAAGTGATAAGTTTCTCACAAGCTCCAACACACAAAAATCATAAGTTTCATCAGATTCCACGATTCCTTTCATTTTAGTCATATTTGATTCATAAAATTGCACTTATCAATCTGCAAGAATTTTGTTTTTAAATACTTGCCACACACAGGAAATTTAATTTCTGGATATGCCAAGTTACTGGGTTTAGCTACCATCGTAACAGAAATTTTTTAGCGAGGGCCAAACATCTTCCAATACATGTCCATTGGAATTTCCGTGCCCTGATCACAGGTGACCTATTTCTGTATTAATAAACAATAACATAATATAGGGAATTCCCCCAGGCAGACAATTTTTTTTACAGTTCCTTAAAACTGTTTCCCCCACACCTTTTTAAGTTGCAGGTTGTGCTGGGGGGAATTGCAACGGGTTTAATATTTTCTCCCTAACATTTTCCCAGAAATTTAAACACCAGTATTCATTATCTTACGTTTAGGTTGGTAGACAGCAGCCCCCCAGAGAGGACTACCATCCTGCCAGGGAGGTAAAATAAAAGTTTTAATTTTTTACATGATGGTGGTTTCCCTGGCGTCTTTTTTTGCTCAAAAAATGCAAGTTCGGGTACTTTTGTTCTTCTACTTCCTTAGGTCACACTACACATACATGTACGATTATAAAAAATTTTAATTTTACACACCACTCTGGGTTTTCTTCAATTTTTCTTTTTAGTTTTTCTTGTTTGTGTATTTCCTCTTTTTCCAGGGGGAACGGGAACAGAATTTTTCCCTTTGTAAGCCAGCGTTTTGTTTTGAGGTGACTGGATCCCGGGAAGCAAGGACTAGTACCCCTTTCCCCCGTAAGTTCAAACGAAACTTTTGTTTTTTTTTTTTGGCCATCCCCTCATGGGATACAGCCATTTTGTTGAAAGATTATATATATATATAAATAATATATTATAATAATATATAAAAATATATATATAAATATTAATATATATATATATATATATAATTTATATAATTTAAATATATATATTATATTATGCAAAACAACCACTCTGAAAAATGGAAAAAACCCAGCGTTTTCGTGACTACTCACATTATCAATTTCCTTGATAATGTGAGTAGTCACGAAAGCGCTTGGAATTTTTCTATTCTTTCAGAGTGGTTGTTTTGCATATTTTGAAATCCCTTTTACTTTTATTTATTGCCTATATATATATATATATATATATATAATATTTATTATATATAAAATATATATATATTAATATATTTTTATAATATTTATATAATTGTGTGCCGAAAGGAGAACTTGAACTTGGCTTAAAAAGAACGTTCATCTTGCCCCTAAAGGACAAAATGAAAATTTTTGTATGCAATAATTTGCCAAAATCATTCTGAACCCAACGAAAAAAAAATACATTTTACTGTGTTTGTTTAGTATTAAATTACTGTAAACAAATTAAAATATATTTAGTTGGGTTTGGATAAATAAATTGTTCTTGTTATAATAAGGTTTGGGAAGTTTTTTAAGATTCTTTTGGTGCAAAATTAAAAAAATTTTTCATTAACATTATGAAAAAATATATCTTTAAACTTAAGAGAAAATTTTAGAAGGACTTAATTTTAAATGAGTTCTTGCAAATTGACCATTTTTACATATTCGGCACGACATATATTATATATATAATATATATTATAATATATATATATATATATATATATATATATATTTATTTTTTTATCATCATCCTGGGAGACAGTAATGGTGAAGCTGGGGGTGCTGCCCGGGGAGACAGAAATGGTGAAGCGGGAGATACTGTCCTGGGAGACAGAAATGGTGAAGCTGGAGGTGCTGTCCTGGGAGACGAAATGGTGAAGCGGAGATACTGTCCTGGGAGACAGAAATTGGTGAAGCTGGAGGTGCTGTCCTGGGAGACAGAAATGGTGAAGCTGGAGATACTGTCCTGGGAACAGAAATGGGGGAAGCGGGAGATATTGTCCAGGGAGTCGGGAATTATACGCAGGAAGGAATACATATAAATGACCTCATAGGGGACAGGAGCCATAGTAGGGAAACAAGTGTAGTCAAAGATAAGATAAACCAATATTGCAAACTAGAAATACCGCAGGAAATAGCAAACAAGAGGACCCCAAAATAGCAATAGTGAGGATAAATTCCCAAAAAAACAACTGGTGGGAGCTCCATTGTTGGTGCTAGGGAGGATAAAAAGTAAGACAGGGAAACATGCACCAACAGGATACAGTCACAGAAACCCAAGGCAAGCGGAACCAAGCCTGTGCACATACTATGAAACTTGGTATCTGCTGGCAGGGGAAATCTGGAAAAACAGATGGGACATGCAACAATGCCCAAACCCTAGAAAATGCCATGCCCATATGAAAACGGGAAAATGCAAACTCCCTTCCTGTAAGCTTTTTCACCCTGAAATGTGTACCTCTTCAGTACAGGAAAGACTGTGCTATAACTTAAATTGCCAGCTTACCATCTAAAGGGGACAAAAGATACAAAACATCCAGGCCAGGGGAAAACTGGGTTAGCACAGCCACTCAAGAGGGAGAGGTTTTTTAGTGCCAGGAAAGGAAAAAAAACGGGCAGAAATGGCAGAAATCGTACACCAATCCAGTCATTCCTGGAGTGGAACCACAGTCGATGGCCTCCACTCCAAAAACCCAAAAGATACAGATACTAATGCCGGAAAAAAAATCCCCCCCCAGTACCAACAAAACCACCAGTCCGATAACATTCTTCTTTGCAAATATACAGGGTCTAAAGCCAGCTACAAACAACAAAATACCTTTCATCCGTGGGCTGCTTGCAGAGGCAAAGGCAATGTTCGCGGCTTTCACTGAGACCCACATAAAGGATCACTTGGACAACGAAGTATGGATCCCAGGTTACAACCTAATACAGATGTGACAGAGTATACAAAGGGAAAAGGGGGGGGTTGGCCTGTACATTTCAGAGTCACTTGTTTGCACAGAACTGCTTAATGCCTCAAATGACGTAGTGGAAGTTTTAGCAGTAAAGGTCGAGAACCAAAACCTAGTCATTGTGGTAGTCTACAAGCCTCCGGATGCAACACTCCCAGCAATTCCCGGAACAGCTGTTAAAAATTGACCACTGTCTGGAAAATCTTTCCCGCTCCTGCACCCAACCATCTTGCTCCTGGGGGATTTCAACTTAGGCACCTAAAAAAGGAGGGAAAATAGCAAATAATATTGTTGCAGAAATAACACCAGGAGGCAGCTCTGATGAAAACTCACACTCACACGAGCTTTAAATCTCTGCACAAAATTCAATTTAAACCAGCAAATAATAGAGCCTACAAGACTGGAGAATACACTAGACCCCATCTTCACTAACAATGATGATCTGATAAGAAATGTCACCATATCAAAAACAATATACTCAGATCACAACATAATTGAGGTTCAGACATGTATGCATGGAGCCCCAGACCGACAAAATGAACTAGTCATGAGGGAGCATTCACCAAATTCAACTTCAATAACAAAAACATAAAGTGGGACCAAGTAAACCAAGTCCTAACCGATATAAGCTGGGAAGATATACTAAGCAACACAGACCCAAACTTATGCCTAGAACAGATTAACTCGGTGGCACTCGATGTATGCACAAGGCTTATTCCTCTAAGAAAAAGGAGAGTAATGTAAATAGAAAGAGACAGGCGCTCCCTTTACAGGCGACGGAAAAGAATAACAGAGCGGCTAAAAGAGGTCAATATACTGAAATGCGCAGGGAGACACTGGTCAGAGAAATAGCAAGCATCGAACTTTAAGCTAAAAGAATCCTTTAGGAGTCAGGAATCGCGGGAAGAACTAAAAGCCATAAATGAAATCGAAAGAAACCCAAAGTATTTCTTCTCCTATGCCAAATCAAAATCGAGACAACGTCCAGTATTGGGCCCCTACTTAAACAAGATGGGGCCTACACAGATGACAGCAAGGGAAAAGAGTGAGCTACTCAAGTCCCAATATGACTCAGTTTTTAGCAAGCCCTAACCAGACTGAGAGTCGAAGACCAAAATGAATTTTTTTTTGAGAGAGCCAAAAAAATTTGACTAACACAAGCCTATCCGATGTTATCCTGACGCCAAATGACTTCGAACAGGCGATAAATGACATGCCCATGCACTCTGCCCCAGGGGCCGACTCATGGAACTCTGTGTTCATCAAGAACTGCAAGAAGCCCCTATCACAGCCTTTTCCATCCTATGGAGAGGGAGCATGGACACGGGGGGTCGTCCCTCAGTTACTAAAAACAACAGACATCCCCCCACCCCAAAAAGGGGGCAGTAAAGAAACAGCAAGAACTACAACCAATGCACTACACCCCTATCTAAAAATCTTTGAAAGGGCCCAAAGAAGCAAATCACCACCCATCTAAAAAACCCATCTTCACAACCGGGGCAACAGGGTTTTAAGAACAGGTGCTCTGTCTGTCTAAAAATACTGGATCCTCGACAAGGCCCTAAATGCACTAGAAGACAAAAAGAATGCGATGTAAATAAACAGCTTTGCAAAAGCCTTGCAAGTGTGACCGGGCGTAATACGCACAAAATGCGCGTAAAGGAATAACGGAAAATGGTCGATGGATCTATAATTTCCTCACAAACAGAACACAGGAGTAGTTCAACAGAGTAAAGTCGAGGCAGCTACGGTGACAAGCTCTGTCCACAAGGCACAGTACTAGCTCCCATCTTGTTCCTCATCCTCATATCCGACATAGACAAGGATGTCAGCCACAGCACCGTGTCTTCCTTTGCAGATGACACCCGAATCTGCATGACAGTGTCTTCCATTGCAGACACTGCAAGGCTCCAGGCGGACATCAACCAATCTTTCAGTGGGCTGCAGAAAACAATATGAAGTTCAACGATGAGAAATTTCAATTACTCAGATATGGTAAACATGAGGAAATTAAATCTTCATCAGAGTACAAAACAAATTCTGGCCACAAAATAGAGCGAAACACCAACGTCAAAGACCTAGGAGTGATTATGTCGGAGGATCTCACCTTCAAGGACCATAACATTGTATCAATCGCATCTGCTAGAAAAATGACACGGATGGATAATGAGAACCTTCAAAACTAGGGAGGCCAAGCCCATGATGACACTCTTCAGGTCACTTGTTCTATCTAGGCTGGAATATTGCTGCACTCTAACAGCACCTTTCAAGGCAGGTGAAATTGCCGACCTAGAAAATGTACAGAGAACTTTCACGGCGCGCATAACGGAGATAAAACACTCAATTACTGGGAGCGCTTGAGGTTTCTAAACCTGTATTCCCTGGAACGCAGGAGGGAGAGATACATGATTATATACACCTGGAAAATCCAAGAGGGACTAGTACCAAACTTGCACACGAAAATCACTCACTACGAAAGCAAAAGACTTGGCAGACGATGCACCATCCCCCCAATGAAAAGCAGGGGTGTCACTAGCACGTTAAGAGACCATACAATAAGTGTCAGGGGCCCGAGACTGTTCAACTGCCTCCCAGCACACATAAGGGGGATTACCAACAGACCCCTGGCAGTCTTCAAGCTGGCACTGGACAAGCACCTAAAGACAGTTCCTGATCAGCCGGGCTGTGGCTCGTACGTTGGTTTGCGTGCAGCCAGCAGCAACAGCCTGGTTGATCAGGCGCTGATCCACCAGGAGGCCTGGTCACAGACCGGGCCGCGGGGGCGTTGACCCCCGAAACTCTCTCCAGGTAAACTCCAGGTAAACTGGCCGATTCCCACCAAGGCAGGGTGGCCCGAAAAAGAAAAACTTTCACCATCATTCACTCCATCACTGTCTTGCCAGAAGGGTGCTTTACACTACAGTTTTTAAACTGCAACATTAACACCCCTCCTTCAGAGTGCAGGCACTGTACTTCCCATCTCCAGGACTCAAGTTCGGCCTGCCGGTTTCCCTGAACCCCTTCATAAATGTTACTTTGCTCACACTCCAACAGCACGTCAAGTATTAAAAACCATTTGTCTCCATTCACTATCAAACACGCTCACGCATGCCTGCTGGAAGTCCAAGCCCCTCGCACACAAAACCTCCTTTACCCCCTCCCTCCAACCTTTCCTAGGCCGACCCCTACCCCGCCTTCCTTCCACTACAGACTGATACACTCTTGAAGTCACTCTGTTTCGCTCCATTCTCTACATGTCTGAACCACCTCAACAACCCTTCCTCAGCCCTCTGGACAACAGTTTTGGTAATCCCGCACCTCCTCCTAACTTCCAAACTACGAATTCTCTGCATTATATTCACTCCACACATTGCCCTCAGACATGATATCTCCACTGCCTCCAGCCTTGTCCTCACTGCAACATTCATCACCCATGCTTCACACCCATATAAGAGTGTTGGTAAAACTATACACTCATACATTCCCCTCTTTGCCTCCAAGGACAGAGTTCTTTGTCTCCACATACTCCTAAGTGCACCACTCACCCTTTTCCCCTCATCAATTCTATGATTCACCTCATCTTTCATAGACCCATCCGCTGACACGTCCACTCCCAAATATCTGAATACATTCACCTCCTCCATACTCTCTCCCTCCAATCTAATATCCAATCTTTCATCACCTAATCTTTTTATCCTCATAACCTTACTCTTTCCTGTATTCACTTTTAATTTTCATCTTTTGCACACCCTACCAAATTTATCCACCAATCTCTGCAACTTCTCTTCAGAATCTCCCAAGAGCACAGTGTCATCAGCAAAGAGCAACTGTGACAACTCCCACTTTATATGTGATTCTTTATCTTTTAACTCCATGCCTCTTGCCAAGACCCTCGCATTTACTTCTCTTACAACCCCATCTATAAATATATTAAACAACCACGGTGATATCACACATCCTTGTCTAAGGCCTACTTTTACTGGGAAATATATATATATATATATATATATATATATATATATATATATATATATATATATATATATACTTCCAGCAAGCGTGCGTGAGCGTGTTAGATAGGAGTGAATGGAGACGAATGGTACTTGGGACCTGACGATCTGTTGGAGTGTGAGCAGGGTAATATTTAGTGAAGGGATTCAGGGGAAACCGTTATTTTCATATAGTCGGACTTGAGTCTGGAAATGGGAAGTACAATGCCTGCACTTTAAAGGAGAGGTTTGGGATATTGGCAGTTTGGAGGGATATGTTGTGTATCTTTATATGTGTATGCTTCTAGACTGTTGTATTCTGAGCACCTCTGCAAAAACAGTGATAATGTGCAAGTGTGGTGAAAGTGTTGAATGATGATGAAAGTATTTTCTTTTTGGGGATTTTCTTTCTTTTTTTGGGTCACCCTGCCTCGGTGGGAGACGGCCAACTTGTTGAAAAAAAAAAAAAAAAAAAAATATATACAGTGGACCCCCGCATAACGATGGCATCGCATAGCGATTTTTCCGCATAACGATTACTTTTATCGCAAAATTTTTGCCGCGCATACCGATTAAAACCCGCATACCGATTTTCGTCCGAGACGCGTCCAATGTGCCCTCAGCCAGCCTCACATGTGCCGCTCCGTCCCATTGTTTACCAGCCAGCCTCCGCGGTAACATCCAAGCATACACTCGGAATATTTCGTATTATTACAGTATTTTCGGTGCTGTTTCTGGAAAATAAGTGACCATGGGCCCCAAGAAAGCTTCTAGTGCCAACCTACACCTCAAAGGGTAAGAATTACTATAGAGATGAAGAAAGAGATAATTGATAAGTATGAAAGTGGAGTGCGTATAGCCGACCTAGTCAAGCTGTACAAGAAACCCCAATCAACCATCGCTACTATTGTGGGCACCAGAAAGACAATCAAGGAAGATGTTCTTGCCAAAGGTTCAACTGTGTTTCGAAACAAAGATCGCAATTGATGGAAGATGTTGAGAGACTCTTATTGGTGTGGATAAATGAAAAACAGATAGCAGGAGATAGCGTCTCTCAAGCGATATATGTGAAAAGGCTAGGAAGTTGCATGAGGATTAATTAAAAAATGCCTGCAACTAGTGATGATGTGAGTGAATTTAGGCCAGCAAAGGTTGGTTTGAGAGATTTAAGAAGCGTAGTGGCATCCATAGTGTGAAAGGCATGGTGACGCTGCCAGTTCGGACCACAAAGCGGCTGAAAAATATGTGCAGGAATTCAAGGAGTACATAGAAACTGAAGGACTGAAACCTGAACAAGTGTTTAATTGTGATGAAACAGGCCTGTTCTGGAAGAAAATGCCAAGCAGGACCTACATTACTCAGGAGGAAAAGGCACTCCCAGGACATAAGCCTATGAAAGACAGGCTTACTTTGTTGATGTGTGCCAATGCTACTGGTGATTGCAAAGTGAAGCCTTTATTAGTGTATCACTCTGAAACTCCCAGAGCGTTCAGGCAAAAGAATGTCCTCAAGGATAATTTGTGTGTGCTGTGGAGGGCAAACAGTAAGGCATGGGTCACTAGGGAATTTTTCTATAACTGGTTGCACCATGCATTTGCCCCCAATGTGAAAAATTACCTAACTGAAAAGAAATTAGAACTTAAGTGCCTCCTGGTGTTAGACAATGCCCCTGGTCATCCTACAGACGTGGCAGAGCGACTTTATGGGGACATGAGCTTCATTAAGGTGAAGTTTTTGCCTCCTAATACCACTCCTCTCCTGCAGCCCATGGACCAGCAGGTTATTTCCAACTTCAAGAACTGTACACAAAAGCTCTGTTTGAAAGGTGCTTTGTAATGACCTCAGAAACTCAACTGACTCTAAGAGGTTTTGGAGAGATCACTTTAATATCCTCAATTTGTGTAAAACCTTATAGGTAAGGCTTGGGAGGAAGTGACAAAGA
The DNA here is from genome assembly GCF_026875155.1 of Cherax quadricarinatus. Taxonomy (NCBI): domain Eukaryota; kingdom Metazoa; phylum Arthropoda; class Malacostraca; order Decapoda; family Parastacidae; genus Cherax; species Cherax quadricarinatus. Next base: position 22,339,422 of record NC_069467.1, read on the forward strand.
GACCTTGAACTCTGCTTGGAAGAAACTGTGGCCAGAATGTGTAGACAAAAGGGATTTGAAGGGTTTGAGGCTAACCCTGAGAATCCTGTGCCAGTTGAGGAATCCATTGTGGCATTGGGAAAGTCCTTGGGGTTGGAGGTTAGTGGGGAGGATGTGGAAGAGTGGTGGAGGGAGGGACAATGAAGAACTAACCACTGATGAGCTGCTAGATCAACTTCAACAGCAAGAGGCCACACCTGAGGAAATTGCTTCGGAGGAGGGGAGAGAGAAATTGAAGAAGTTGCCTACTTCAAAGATTAAGGAAATCTGTGCAAAGTGGCTTGAAGTGCAAACCTTCATGGATGAAAATCACCCTCACACAGCTATTGCAAGCCGTGCTGGTGATTATTACACTGACAATGTTGTGAAACACTTTAGGCAAGTCATAAAGGAACGAGAGGTACAGGCCACTATGGACAGATATCTTGTGCGAAAGAAGTCCAGTGACTCTGAAGCTGGCCCTAGTGGCATTAAAAGAAGAAGGGAAGTAACCCCTGAAAAGGACTTACTACCTCAAGTCCTAATGGAAGGGGATTCCCCTTCTATACACTAACACACTCTCTCCCCTCCTCCCATCCCATCAATCATCACCAGATCTTCAATAAAAGTAAGTGTCATTTAATTGTGCATGCCTTTTTCAGTTTGTGTGTATTAAAATTAACATTTCATGTGGTAAAAAAAATTTTTTTTCATACTTTTGGGCGTCTTGCACGGATTAATTTTATTTCCATTATTTCTTATGGGGAAAATTCATTCGCATAACGATTATTTTCGCATAACGATGAGCCCTCTTGCACGGATTAAAATCGTTAACCGGGGGTCCACTGTATATATATATATATATATATATATATATATATATATATATATATATATATTATATATATATATATATATATAACACAAAATCATTTAAACTCTACTCAATATTCCTTATGTCTCCATAATTCTGGTGACAGCATTAACAAATGACATCAAGAACAGCAACAGGCTTGTATACAAGCTGTCATTCTTAACCTTACACTGTAAGGCCCCAATTTACCTGTACACTATCAAAAATGCTTCATTCACTAATGTTATATTCACAGAAATAAACTGACAGGGGTCATACAACACTGGAAAAATGGGAGACAATCAGGTTCAATCCAATAAAGGGGAGGGTTAGCCAGATTCTTTTTATCAAGAGTCCTTTACCAGACTTGAGGGAACTTTATTAAAACTGGGGTTAAAGTAAACTGTCAGTGTCTGTACATTGATACAGTAACATATATCTCTCATTGTATATACAGCTTGTCTCCCATCACAAGCAGCAGTCAGCTATCTGCTACTAGAAGCACTTTAGTTTCCACAACAAGTATAATATTCATAGAGGCACTAAACCTGTAAGTCATAGAATGCTTAGGGGACAGGAATAGCTATTCTCAACAAATACCAAATTGATTTTTTTAATGAGTAAAGGAAAATTAAAACAAAATAAAATCTTAAGAAAGTACTTTATTTTACTTTATATACAAAATAATCAAGTAATACTAACAGACTATTATCTAAGTCAGTTCCTGAGTACCTCAGGAAGAACTTAAACATACTATGTACATAAGGATCTTTATATCCTAAGTTAACTTCATTTGTAAAACTAAACTGTTTGTATACTTAATTCACAGGTACTGCGATGTGCATTACAATCTAATATATATAAAAACTCCTTCACACGATATAAAATAAAGTGAAAAAATCCGTGAAATTTTAACATCCATGTACAATACAGTATTAATAATTACTGTAAACTAGACCCATTTAATAAAACAAGGTTTATTTAATATCATCAACAAAGATTTTATGACTCTACATGGAAGTGACATATAAGCTGAAGTAAACTAGGTTTTACTCCTGTACAAGAGAGAGGAACACTTGTCTGTTGGTCATGTATTTTTTGTTGAGTGTCTGTACAGCCCGCTGAGCTTCCTGGGGAGTAGGGAATGCAACACGTGCATCAGCTGTGGGTTGGTTAAACTCATTATACCGTCTAATAATATTTTCTGGTCGGAGAGTTGCAAACTCTTGGAAAAATCCAAGGATATCATCGGTTGTAGCACGATATGGAACATTCTTTAATGCAACGACACAGCCTGGTTTACCAAAATTCTCTGGTGGAATAGCTGTTCCCATGGCTTCTTCACCAATAGGTTTATCTAAGCTATCTCTTAATAGTGAGAGGGGTCCTCGTATTCTGCTGAAAGATCCATCACTTGGTCCTCGAGGGCCGGGTAAGCCACCAGGCATCCTGCTCATGCCTCTCATTTCTCCTCGGGGACGGTATCCTCGTGATCCACCAGGAAAATGCCCCATCAGTCCACCTCTATAGAGGCCCTGAATCATTCCTCCAGGATTAGAGAAAGAACTCGAACTCTGCTGCTCCATATTATGCGGAGATTCTTTCACTTGATCTCTATTCGATTCAGAATCAGATGCTGATTCATTTTGGTTACCTTGCTGTTGCTGCTGTTGTTGCTGTTTCTGCTGCTGCTGTTGATGTTTTTCTTTTGATGCAGATTCACTTGTTTCCTTTGACTGTGTAGGTACTTTTTCCTCAGTATTAACATTTTCTGTATTCTTTTCTGATTTTCCTCCAACTGCAGGGGCACCAACCTTTTGTCCTTTCCTTATGAGTTCGAGAGGATCAAATGGGAGACCCATTGCAATCATAACAAGAGGTTTTGCTATCATTTCCACCTCGACCTTAACTTTACAAAGCTGTTGCTTAGTCTTTCCCACAGCACGCCGGGCATCTTCAATCAGAGGAAACATAACATATACTTCACGCATTCCATTAGTGTCTGGATCACAAAAATGTACTCGTTCTGGCACCAGCCCCTCATCACTGAAAAAATCTCGAATATTTATTTCCGTTGCATCTTTTGGTACTCCTTTCATGGACACAGAGTCTGTAAGTAAGTCAGCACCCACTGCTGGGTTCTTGCTTTGTGATCCCTCACCATTTTGTTTTTCAGTTTTATTTTCCACATTTGTCTGTGGCTTAGAATTCATCTTTTGATCCTGCTGAGGTTTAACTACTTGACTGCTACTTAGAATCAAATCTCTGTCCCTAACAGCAGGTACCATAGCCTCAGGTGGACATATTTCTACAGTGAGGGGGCTTCCATCAATAGAAGCATTGAGTAGGTTATTAACAGCTTGTTGAGCATCTTCTGTGGAGGTTAGACGCACGAAGCAACGCCCAGATGGCTGACGAGTTCCCTTCTCTCTTTCCAGGACAATGTCTTCAATTTTGAATTGAGTGAACATCTGAGCAACATCATGATCAGTGCATCCTACTGGGAGGCCAGACACACACACACAAGCACTGTTTGCCCAGGAGAGTTTGTCTTCAGGTAAACTTGGAGGTTTATTACTCTGTGATTTATTATTTGTCATTTTGTTAATATCTACTGCAGCTTCATATTTGGCCTCAGGAATTAAGTTAACCTCTACTTTATTATCAAATATATAATTGCCAGAGTATCTAACAGCTTTGTGAGCATCCCGAGGTAAGGAAAACTGTAGTAGTGCAACATCTATTCTATTCCCTTGATCGTCAGCTAGAAGTTTAATACTTGTTTTAGGAACATAAATACCACGGAAAAGTTCACGTATAGCTCGATATGAAGTGTTTGTAGGTATATTGCGGATTTCTACACTACACGTAGTATTGTCATCTCCCCATTCTGAGCTACCTTCCCTATAGCTATAGGGACCACCCCTACCACGAAAACCTCCACGTCCTCTATATCCTCCACGAAAACCAAAACCATCATCAAGATTTTCATCTTGGTACCCTTCATGATATGCACCAAAGCGTGGATTAAAACCTCGTCCACCTCGACTAATTCGCCCTCTTTCCATGCCACGCAATCCTCTACTTCGATGACCTCGATAACTGTATGCTTCACTAAAGCGGTCATGTTCCTCACCTTGTCTGTCTTGATCCATATGATAATAAGCTTCTTCTTCCCAGCCATGAGGATCATGCTTCCAGCTTTCTTTTTCATTCCAGTTTTCTCGCTTATCTCCACTGTTTCTACCTGTCCATTTGTCTTCTTCCCGACCATTCCAGCCTTCACGTTTACCACGACTACTCCAGTTTGATGATTCATCTGTATCATCACGTCTGTCTGCAGCATCCCAGCGGGTCCCACGTTCACCATGAGGCTCTCGTTTACCACGAGACTCCCAGCCCCCAAGCCTTTCTGGATCATCATGAGAACCTTTCTCTTCATGGCTTTCTTTGACATCCTTTGGAAGCCTTTCCTCTCTATTATTTCTTCCTTCTCTTGGATCCATTTCATTCCTGAAACTGCTTCTATCTCTGGTATCCTTTTCATCTCTAAATTCTCTTGACTTGTTATTACTTGTATCTTTTCCTTCTTTAGAATCCCAGCCTCTTTGGGGTATATCAGGTCGGCCTTGCGAGTCAAACTGATCAATGTTATACTCATTTTCTGGTTCATTAGGAAGTGAGCGATTCCTTGGATGCCCAACAAATCCAAAATTCTCATTATTTCTTGGAGCCATTCCTCTACCAAAGCTTCCAAATGGAGGACCATCGCCTAACAGACCTTTATTTTCAGGTCTCTGTGAACTATCATCAGAGCCTCTAAGGAGACCACCCATATTTTCATTCCTTGGGATAGGAGGCTTTCTAGACAACTGATTATCCATATAATCTCCTGGACCTTCTACAATAATTGGATGATCATCTGGAGCCTCTGTGTCCATAGGTTCATGGAAGGTATTTAACATGGGTATGGATGGAGGAGGAACACTCATGTTTCCCATACTGAAAGGTAGCCCAGTGATAAATGGAGGTGCTGTAGTGTAAGATGGCACGGGATTAAATGAATGTGCTGAACTGTATGCTGGCATTGGGGCAGGTGATGGTGTCTGGATAGGAGAATTTTTGATGGGTTCTGAGAGACTTGGTAGAGGTCCTCTCATACTAGCACTAGGAATGTCGCCCAGGCCTGGTATTCCTTCTGCACCACTACTGGTAATATCTTTGCTAGATGGCAACTCCTGTGAAACAGCTACAATATCATTGTTTTCTTGGCTAAATCGATCACCACGGTCACGACCAATGCGGCTACGCTCCTTATCACGATCACGGTCGCGGTTCCTATCTCTGCCACGATCTCGTTCACGACTCCTTGTGCGTCTACGACTCCGGCCACTTCGGTCACGGCTACGAGATCTTGACCTGGTTCTGTGACGTCTGCGGCGATCTCGATCACGAGACCTGGAACGTGTCCTGCTGCGTGACTTAGACCTACGTCTCCGACTGTCACGTCCTTTATCCCTTTTGGATGATGAAGACGATGAAGTTGATTTCTTATCTTCCTTTTTATCAGTTACATTTGCTGATGAATTAGAATGAGAAGCTTGTATATCATTAGCAGCAGCAGTAGAATTATGGGGACCATGAGATGCAGCTTGGTTTGGAATGTGAGAGGAGGCATGAGATGGAGTCTGTGAGGGACCAGAAGAAGGGTGAGAGGAGGGAGGCACTGACATTGGTGGAGGAGCTTGTTGTAAGTTTGGCTGAGTTGGGGGAGAGTTAATATGTGAAGACATATGAGGTGTTACTTGTTGCTGAGCTTCAATATGTGAGTGTGTGTGACCTTGATATGGTGCATGTGCAGATAAGGGTTGGTGTGGTATGGCTGATGCTGAAGTCTGCTGCAACGCAGGAACCGAGGGTGCTTGAGATGCTGAGGGTGCTGAGGGAGCTAGAGATGCTGAAGGTTGCTGGGGTTGTGTAGGGATAACTGGGGGTGCCAGGTACCCCTGCAGTGCCATGGCCTGCTGACGAGCAGCCTCAATAACCTTTTGCATCTCCGTTCGTGATGACAGTAGCAAGGTTACTTGGATCCCCTTCAAGCTGGAGCCTGATTTCTGCATGGCCAGTCTTGCATCTTCATCCGTACTGTTGAGGGACAATAAAGTTTGTATTTTTCCTTACATTTTAATGATAACTATACAACACATGCACACATACTCAATCACTCGTATCTATAGCTTCATATTAGATATTAATTAACACTGTTTGCAAACAAGGAGAACAAGTACAAATGAGCATATAATAAATGAAATCCGCATCTGGCACAAGTGGGGCTTGAACCCATGGCTAGTGAGTCCTAAAAGACACAGGCCAGTGAGTTAACCACTAGCCTAACTGGCTCTAATAAGATTCATCCAACTAGGTATACACCATAGGGAAGTTAGCAAGGACCACCACTGTGACCACAAATGAAAGTTTTTTACAGATGACTCCCACGCCAGCGAGGCTGTCATTTTAGGACTCACTTGTCATGTGTTCCAGCTCTGTCCATTCTGTGGCTCTGAGGGGACTTGAGTTAGAGCACACCACAGTCATGCTGATGTGGGAGTCATCTGTATAAACCTGTATTTGTGGTCACAGCATGGCTCGTGCTAACTTCTCTACAGTGTATAAATAAATATGCCTAGTTGGATGAATCTTATTAGAGCCAGTTGGCCCAGTGGTTAATGCACTGGCCAGCTGGCTCTAAGTTTCAGGACTCGCTTGCCATGGGATCACCCTCCACCCATTCCCTGATTTGCTTGCAATTGTTTGATTACGATTTCATGAGACACGATACACTAGTCAGGGGCACTAAAGAACACACAAGAAACAGTAAACTAGCAATTACAATGGGTATTGTATATTTCAGACCTCTTCAATGCCCTCATGCTGGTGAAGGACTCTTTAGTGCAAGAAATTGAGTTACCAGTCTCTTCATTGTAACAAACCTCGATAACTCTCATTTCCAGGGTACTACATGCCCCCTATAGGTTTAGTGCTTCCGTGTAAATTTCAAAATAATGATAATAAAAATAATAATAACAATAATAAAAAAAGTTTCTGCCATTCTATGCAAGTTGCTACTCTCTCTCTCACACATTTTAGTGAAGAGGGTCTCAGTATGATGATACATGCAGCACTCATTTTGTCTTTACACAGATTGTTTGTGCCACATACAATTACAACAAGTTTAGTAAAGATATACCTAAAGGCAATGAAGGCATCACCAAGCTCTCCACCAACGATGTGTACACCACCCTCGGGTATAGAGAGACCCTTGAAGAACTCGCGGATGTCGAGGGCATTAGCCGACCACGGCAAGTTCTGCAGCCTTATTATCACACTCATGATGCCGTCACTCCTGCACCTGCAACACACAACAGTACATTACTTTTAAAACAGACATATTAGCAAAGTGTGTATTACATGGGCTATAGTTACCAACAACTCAGTGGAAAATTATTTTATTCAAGTTCAGCAATACACCCGAAAGTCATACAGCACTGTAGGTGGGGGTTAGTGGAGGTGGGGTTAGTGGAGGTGGAGGTTAGTGGAGGTGGGGGTTAGTGGAGGTGGGGGTTAGTGGAGGTGGGGTTAGTGGAGGTGGGGTTAGTGGAGGTGGGGGTTAGTGGAGGTGGGGGTTAGTGGATGTGGGGGTTAGTGGAGGTGGGGGTTAGCAGAGGTGGGGGTTAGTGGAAGTGGGGGCTAGTGGAAGTAGGGGTTAGTGGAAGTGGGGTTAGCGGAGGTGGGGTTAGTGGAAGTGGGGGTTAGCGGAGGTGGGGGTAGTGGAAGTGGGGGTTAGCGGAGGTTGGGGCTCGTGTAAGTGGGGGTTAGTGGAGGTGGGGTTAATGGAGGTAGGTGACAGTGCAAGACTAAAATTTAATACTGCATATGAATATAAAACAATTATTAATGGATGAGTTACCACAGTTTCAAGAACTGTTATCACTCACCACAGGTGTTATCACTCACCACACAGGTGTTATCACTCACCACACAGGTGTTATCACTCACCACAGGTGTTATCACTCACCACACAGGTGTTATCACTCACCACACAGGTGTTATCACTCACCACACAGGAGTTATCACTCACCACACAGGTGTTATCACTCACCACACAGGTGTTATCACTCACCACACAGGAGTTATCACTCACCACACAGGTGTTATCACTCACCACACAGGTGTTATCACTCACCACACAGGTATTATCACTCACCACACAGGTGTTATCACTCACCACACAGGTGTTATCACTCACCACACAGGTGTTTTCACTCACCACACAGGTGTTATCACTCACCACACAGGTATTATCACTCACCACACAGGTATTATCACTCACCACACAGGTATTATCACTCACCACACAGGTGTTATCACTCACCACACAGGTGTTATCACTCACCACACAGGTGTTATCACTCACATAGGTGTTATCACTCACCACACATGTTATCACTCACCACACAGGTGTTATCACTCACCACACAGATGTTATCACTCACCACACAGGTGCTATTACTCACCACACAGGTGTTATCACTCACCACACAGGTGTTATCACTCACAACACAGGTGTTATCACTCACCACACAGGTGTTTTCACTCACCACAGGTTTTCACTCACCACACAGGTGTTATCACTCACCACACAGGTGTTATCACTCACATAGGTGTTATCACTCACCACACAGGTGTTATCACTCACCAAACAGGTATTATCACTCACCACACAGGTGTTATCACTCACCACGCAGGTATTATCACTCACCACACAGGTGTTATCACTCACAACACAGGTATTATCACTCACCACACAGGTATTATCACTCACCACACAGGTGTTATCACTCACCACACAGGTATTATCACTCACCACACAGGTGTTTTCACTCACCACACAGGTGTTATCACTCACCACACAGGTGTTATCACTCACATAGGTGTTATCACTCACCACACAGGTGTTATCACTCACCAAACAGGTATTATCACTCACCACACAGGTGTTATCACTCACCACACAGGTATTATCACTCACCACACAGGTGTTATCACTCACCAAACAGGTATTATCACTCACCACACAGGTGTTATCACTCATCACACAGGTGTTGTCACTCACCACACAGGTTATCACTCACCACACAGGTGTTATCACTCACCACATAGGTGTTATCTCTCACCACACAGGTGTTATCACTCACCACAGGTGTTATCACTCACCACACAGGTGTTATCACTCACCACACAGGTGTTATCACTCACCACATAGGTATTATCACTCACCACACAGGTGTTATCACTCACCACACAGGTATTATCACTCACCACACAGGTGTTATCACTCACCAAACAGGTATTATCACTCACCACACAGGTGTTGTCACTCACCACACAGGTTATCACTCACCACACAGGTGTTATCACTCACCACATAGGTGTTATCTCTCACCACACAGGTGTTATCACTCACCACAGGTGTTATCACTCACCACACAGGTGTTATCACTCACCACATAGGTGTTATCTCTCACCACACAGGTGTTATAGCTCAGTGTTATCACTCACCACACAGATGTTATCTCTCACCACACAGGTGTTATCTCTCACACAGGTGTTATCACTCACCACACAGATGTTATCACTTACCACAGGTGTTATCACTCACCATACAGGTGTTATCTCTCACCACACAGGTGTTATCACTCACCACACAGGTGTTATCACTCACCAAACAGGTGTTATCCCTAACCACACAGGTGTCATCACTCACCACACAGGTGTTATCACTCACCAAACAGGTATTATCACTCACCACACAGGTGTTATCACTCACCACACAGGTGTTATCACTCACCACACAGATGTTATCGCTCACCACACAGGTGTTATCTCTCACCACACAGGTGTTATCACTCACCACACAGGTGTTATCACTCACCACACAAATGTTATCTCTCACTACACAGGTGTTATCACTCACTACAGGTGTTATCACTCACCACACAAATGTTATCTCTCACTACACAGGTGTTATCACTCACTACAGGTGTTATCACTCACCACACAGGTGTTATCACTCACCACACAGGTGTTATCTCTCACCACACAGGTGTTATCACTCACCATAGTGTTATCACTCACCACACAGGTGTTATCTCTCACAACACAGGTGTTATCCCTCACCACACAGGTGTTATCCCTCACCACACAGGTGCTATCACTCACCACACGGGTGTTATCACTCACCACACAGGTATCTCTCACCACAGGTGTTATCTCTCACCACACGGGTGTTATCACTCACCACACAGGTGTTATCACTCACCACACGGGTGTTATCACTCACAGGTGTTATCTCTCACCACACAGGTGTTATCACTCACCACAGGTGTTATCTCTCACCACACAGGTGTTATCACTCACCACACAGGTGTTATCCCTCACCACACAGGTGTTATCACTCACCACACGGGTGTTATCTCTCACCACAGGTGTTATCTCTCACCACACAGGTGTTATCACTCACCACACAGGTATTATCCCTCACCACACAGGTGTTATCACTCACCACACGGGTGTTATCACTCACCACAGGTGTTATCACTCACCCCACGGGTGTTATCTCTCACCACAGGTGTTATCACTCACCACACAGGTGTTATCTCTCACCACACAGGTGTTATCACTCACCACACAGGTGTTATCACTCACCACACAGGTGTTATCACTCACCACACAGGTGTTATCTCTCACCACACAGGTGTTATCACTCACCACAGGTGTTATCACTCACCACAGGTGTTATCACTCACCACACAGGTGTTATCACTCACCACACAGGTGTTATCACTCACCACACAGGTGTTATCCCTCACCACAGGTGTTATCACTCACCACAGGTGTTATCACTCACCACACAGGTGTTATCACTCACCACACAGGTGTTATCACTCACCACACAGGTGTTATCTCTCACCACACAGGTGTTATCACTCACCACAGGTGTTATCACTCACCACAGGTGTTATCACTCACCACAGTGTTATCACTCACCACACAGGTGTTATCACTCACCACACAGGTGTTATCACTCACCACACGGGTGTTATCTCTCACCACACAGGTGTTATCACTCACCACACAGGTGTTATCACTCACCACACAGGTGTTATCACTCACCACACAGGTGTTATCACTCACCACACAGGTGTTATCTCTCACTCACACAGGTGTTATCACTCACCACACAGGTGTTATCACTCACCACGGGTGTTATCACTCACCACACGGGTGTTATCACTCACACAGGTGTTATCACTCACCACACAGGTGTTCACATAACATTGACTGTTATCAGAGCAACAAACAATATCTCCAAGAACATTGCTTCATGCGCCAAGTACATTATATAATTATTCATCAAGTTCAAGTCTTGTAGTTTTCTTTGCCAGCTGTAAGCACACAACCATAGCCATCTGGTGACAGCATAATGCTCAATTATTATAAATAATAAAAAAAGAAATGCTAAATACATAATGCTCAAGATGGTCAGGTAACCACCATGTTGTGGTTCAGTTGGATCTGTTAACAAGTGGTAATAGTTTCAGCCAGAGTCATTCTAGCGAGCTGATGATTCGTATCCTGTTGTGACTGTTGGTTCTCTCTGCTGATCATTATTCTGATTTGTGATAAATCTTTGTACATTTGACAGAAGTTTATAAAGTAAACTGGTGTCTGGCCATTACAGTACAGTTTGAACATCAAAATGGTATAAAATACCGACAAATATTTTATACCATTTATACATCGACTTCACGTCTCTTCTGCTTCTATCAACTTTTCTGTACTCGATTGAAGAAGCCTACTGTGTAGGCGAAACGTTTCGAAATAAAAATACCTAACTGTTGCATATGTGTCTTATCTACAGTACAGTTTATATAAACTGGTAACTTGTCAGTATAGTACGGTTTATACAGACTGGTTAATAGTCCAGTTTATGCAAATCTCACAAATTAATTTCTGAGTAAATTGTTTCCCAAGAGTGATTGTTGTGATTGTTAGTGGTCCCTGCTTATAGCTGAAGTCAGTACTGCAGACTTGCAACTTAAACACTGTCAAGGTACATAGTTAAGAAATTGTTAATTATCGGCAAGTGATCTCAAACTTTGTTTTACAGTTACTTGTTATAAAATTATTACTTAAATATCGATGACAATGAAGCCTTTCAATTCACAATAGCCAAAATGCTATGTAAATAAACAGTATCAAGAATACTTCATTAAGTGACTTGGTGAAATATAAGATTTATTATATTCCACAGAATGTTAAACCCGTACTGGGTAGTCAGCCTTGGATGTTATACAAGACCAGGGTTGTCCATTCTTAATTATTTCACTGATCAGCGATGTAACTGTGACCAGTTTCGACAGTTTTCGTGCTCTCGCAGCCTCACCAAGGGTTCACGCTTCTTTGCTTTTCTGGTCAACCAGGCTGTTGTTTGCTGGTTGACCAGGCAAACACCAGACAAGACTAACCCATGGATAGGTTGTGAAACTTGGAATACTCTGGAAACCGGTCCTGAGGCCTTTCACTGGTGGAACGTTCTTGGGTGGCCCCGTGGCCTGGCTGGCAAAGCTCTCGCTTCACACACGAAGGGCCCGGGTTCGATTCCCGGTGGAGTAGAAACATATCGATGCGTTTCCTTACACCTGTTGTCCTGTTAACCTAGCAGCAAGTAGGTACCTGGGTGTTAGTTGACTGGTGTGGGTCGCATCCTTGTGGACAAGACTGAGGACCCGAATGGAATAAGACAGTCCTCGATGACGCACTGACTTTCTTGGGTTATCCTGGGTGGCTAACCCTACGGGGTTAAAAATCCGAACGAGAAAATCTTAATATTAAGAGACAGTCAAATTAGGTATCCCATCCAAGCCGAGGCGGGTATACCTACAGTGGTTGTTCTAACATTTTTCTTTCTACAGTAATTGTTAGATAACTAGAACAACTTTTTCAACTGATCTCAAGTTAACGCCAGTGATTTTTGGTAAGAGTTAGACTGTTACTGATGTTTTGTAATGTAGTCCTCAATTTGTCGTTTTTAATTTTTGGGATATCGTATTTACGTTTCTGGAGAGCCATCACCACATTTCTGGTAAGTTGATATTATTATTATTTTTAGAAGAGTCATACTTTACCACACAACAGAGAAATGTTAAGGGGAAGGTATGTGTAAAAAAATAAAGACGAGGGAAGTCAAAGTCTATGTACAAGCGAGTTGTGTCCAAAAAAATGATCTAGACTCAGACTCGGTACTGAAGATACGACTATTAGAGAGAAAGAGAGAACAGAGTATGGGTCTCAGGGTGATGAAATCAAAGGAAGGGAATCGAGCAAAACCTTTGATAAATGAGACAATCAAAAGATGTTGGAGCATCAACAACTCAGTGCAAGTCTCACAGAGATGCCAGGAGTCACTCTATAAAATGCCCAGGTGAAAGCCATGTAGCCGGGAACAACTCGACCAGAAACACAACCTTGCTTTGATTACAGTCTGTTGATCACCAAAGTGGGCCAACGCTGGTGCCAGCAACCAGGTAAATAACTGGATAAGGGCAAAGCCCTATGGAAGATAGGAAGGTTTACAACTGGAGAATGAGAAAAGCCACCTCCATATCCATTATTGTACCCTAAACACTAATATTGCTAATGGGTAATTTCACAAACACCTTAAGATACGAGAAATAAGATACAGCCTTAAAACTATACCATCCTAAGGAACGTCCAGATTTGTTAATTTCCCTCCTCCTCCTCCTCCTCCTCTGTTACCTATTGGTCCTATCTCTGAGGATCAGTTTGAGATGATGGAACACATTATAAAGTTGCAGACTGCACAGAGGCCCAGAGGAAACTGAACGAAAAATTACAAAGACACACTGCTCGTTTTCTGGGATGTTATTTACAATCTTACACCCATAAAAGTCAGAAAATTAACTTAATTCAAGCTTCCATTTACAAATATGAAAGCTGTAACTCTCTAGGACATACCTAAGCCAAAGAAAATAAATTCAGCAAAAAATGGGTGATGAAGTCCGGCCGTGGGCCAGGATTGTCTGGTGCTTGCCTGGTTAACAAGGCTGTTCCTGCTGGCGGTCCGCTGGCCCTCATATTCGTCACAGCCTGGTTGCTTAGTCAAATATTAAATATTTTCATACACAATGTCAGTACTGTATACCATTCTTGTGCAACTTGCCAGACACCGCAACATTATGGAATCTTGGTGGTAGGTAAGACACATAGGTAACAGTTAGGCAACTTTATTCCGAAACGTTTCGCCTACACAATAGGCTTTTTCAGTCGAATACAGAAAGTAGGCAGGAACAGTAGATATGTGAAGGCGATGTAATCAGTCCATCACCCTTGAAGTCGTAGATTTGAGGTTGTCAGTCCCTCAACCTGGAGAAGTTCAGTTCCATAGTCAGGAACTATCAGATAGTTCCATAGTCAGGAACTATCAGATAGTTCAATAGTCAGGAACTATCAGATAGTTCCTGACTATGGAACTGAACTTCTCCAGGTTGAGGGACTGACAACCTCAAATCTACGACTTCAAGGGTGATGGACTGATTACATCGTCTTCACATCTCTACTGTTCCTGCCTACTTTCTGTATTCGACTGAAGAAGCCTACTGTGTAGGCGAAAAGTTTCGGAATAAAGTTGCCTAACTGTTGCCTATGTGTCTTACCTACCAACCTGTCGATATTGTATACCATTTTGATGTTCATCATGTAATCTTGGTACAGAGGACATCTACATAACCTTCTTCACGGCTATTACAATTAATCCATCGTACCAGTGACTATGCCCTCGTCTGCTGTCCGTCCTTTTCCACCTGACGTTAGTATATAAGCACCAGCCTTCTTGCCTGTGCTCCAGAATCTTCACAACTACGGTGCTTTTCACATCAACTCCAAGGTTGAGGGACTGATTACCTCATATTTTCTATGTAGTTCTACTGTCTTCAAATTATGTCCTGGAATTTGTATTGATAAAGCCACTGGATGGTGAAACGTCTACAATAAAGATACCCAGATGTTGCACATGTGTCTTAATTTTTGTACTATTTATATACAAGAAAGTATACGTAAGGAAAAAGGACACAAGTGCTACTTTTACCTTATGTATTGTCGATAATTCTACCAACATTTATACTCATATGCATACACGAGTACGTACACACACACACACACACACACACATTTTTGTATGTTGCTACATCAAAATTTTATCACCACCCAGTATTTGAGGCTTTGGGCACTGGGCTTATGTTATACTGATAGATACTCAATACCTCCTAGAAAGTCATATAATTTTTTTTTTAAAGCATTTATTCCGCCAAAAAATATTCCCCCACATATACTTCGGAGGGAAACAGCCAGATCTCTGGACATTAGGATCACCGAACAAAAATGCTTGCAGAAATGATGACCGTAGTATTATTATTATAATCAAAAAGAAGCGCTAAGCCAATGATGACCGTAAAAGTGTCTGTTTTCAACAGGGACGATATTGGACACCTCAGGAAATTTGCTCATGTCACTTGTAATTCCTTCATCAAGATCATTAATGTAAATAATGAACAACAATGGGTCCAAAACCGATCTCTGTGCAACACCACTAGTGACCGGTCGCCATTCAGATTTGATCCCATTAACTGAAAAAAACACTGCTTTCTATTGGCAAGCCATGCCTCGATCCATATTAGAACTTTACCTCTTATCGAAGGCTTTACTGAAATCCAAATAACACCATATTCTTTATCGTTTCCTACTGTCTCAAATGCTTTATTAAAGAATGTCAGTGAATTTGCCAGGCAGGAACGACCTCTCATGAATCCATGCTGAGACTGATCAAATTATGATCATTAAGGTGACTTTTAATAATGTCATCTGTAATTCATTCCAATAATTTGCCTACTAAAGAAGCAGGCTTACTGGACAGTAATTTGATGGAATGGACTTATTCCTTGATTTAAATACAGGAACTACATTAGCTATCTTCCACATCTCTGACACACCAGCAGTTTGGATGGAAGCATTAAACACACTCGTTAATGGCTAAGTTGCATCTGGCATTTTTTAAGTACCCTGGAAAAAACTCGTCAGGTCCCGGGGATTTATTTTGTTTCAGTTTATTATCTGTTTGATAACCATGTCCCTCGTGACAGTAATATTAGCTAATTTGAATTCTTCAGGAACTGAATAATTGTTAATTTCTGGAATCTCATTTACGTCTTCTTGTGTAAAGACTGGCAAAATTATTATAATTATGGGAAAAACTGACAAAAAAATAATAATAATTAGAGAACACATTTCCAGTTCGTTATCAGTCAACTTGTCCATCCCTAATTCTGAGCGGTCCTACTTTTCCCGACTTGTCTTATACACTTGAAAGAACCCTTTCGGATTAGCCTTTGATTCATTAATAACCTTAATATCATAGTCGCGTTTAGCCTTTCTAGTCCCCACTTTTACTTCTCTTTTAAAATGAACATATTGGTCAATAAGATTAACCTCTCCTCCTTCAATGCACCTATAAATTTCCCTTTTGTCTCCTAATAGATGCTTAAAGTCTCCCATTCATCCATTTTGGATCGTCATTTGACCTAATTTCTCTCTGGGGGATATATATACTCTGAGCACATTGTACACTATTAAGAAAACAGTCATAATTCCAGATTCCCTTTATTAACGTTAAGCATGTTCATTATCAATAAAATCATTAGCTAGATAACCCCAGTCGAGATTAGACAAGTATTCCCCAAGTCCATTATAATCGGGGACTTTAACTGTTTTCCTTATTCACGTACTCCCATGTAATATTAAACGCAACAGATTTGTGATCACTTGTGCCAAGCTCTTCAATGATCTCCAGATTATTTACGAGGTTTTCTTTATTTCACAAGACCAGATCAATCAAGTTATTGCCTCCGGTGGGTTATTACACGTTGTTTCAGAAAGCAGTCCTGAACTACTTCCAGGAAGTCACTGGACTCCAGATTACCAGTCAAAGAAGTCCAGTCAATTTGACTAAAGTTAAAATGCCCCACTATTACTACGTTATCGTGTTTAGAAGCCCGAACAATTTCGTCCCATAGAAGTCTCCGTCTATCGTGATCTAAGCCAGGAGGTCGGAACATTACACCTAAAATTAGTTTTTCTTGACTTTCTAGAAATTCTACCCAGACTGATTCTGTTGCTGATATATAGAATGTATATAAAATGAGAAGTACTTCTGTGTATATACACACAGAAGTACATCTCTCAATGTATATATACCGAGAGATTTGTCTGAAGTGTATGTAGTCGAGGGGTGGATGTCTTTCGTTGTATAAAAACTGTATATACCAAGAGGTGAGCGTTTCTCAAATGTGTGTACACAAAGAGGTGGATTTTTGTACACACAAAAGGTGCATGTCTGTATATATACACTAAGAATTTAATTCAAGAACATAAGAAAGGAGCACTGTAGCAGGCCTACTAGCCCATGCTAGACAGGTCCAAGTCACCTACTGGCCTAAGCCAGTCAGGTCCAAGTCACATCCACTTAAGGAAGGAGCACATTTCTAGGTTAGGTTAAGTTAGACAAACTATAAACATACGATAAAAGGCGATTAAAAAAAAAGTCAGCCACGTGAACAGAGTACGGGGACCCACCCACCCACTGGACGAGGCTGCAACAAAACGGCAGCAGTGCCATGATGTCTGCGGTTCAGAGGGCAGGTTCTATTTTAGGCAAGGTTCGCAGTGTAATAATGTTGGTAGAATTACCAACAATATATTAGGTAAAAGGTCACAAGTGCAACTAATGCGACGTTTTTATTGTGGCAACGTTTCGGTATTTTTTTCTTCTTACCCGTCGAAAATATCCTATCGCACTTTTCAAATCAGTCGAGAGAACTCTGCACCAAAGCGTTCTGTCAGCCTTGATTTTAGGATTTAAATATCCTTCACTGGTAGTAACGGGCTACAGGCAGCCTTAAGGACCCCCCCCTTTCCTTTGTAGTCGACAGGTTAGAAACTCAATTCAGCAACCAAAACAAAAGCTATGGAAGTGTGCTTCCACAGGGGTTCATTCGCAATACAAGGCACCTGCACTCTTCCACACACGTGTTCACACAATATTGCTTATTTGTTCAAGGATATTAAGACGCAATCGCTAGCCAGTATTGGAAATTGCCAAGAGTGAAACTTGCTGGTACCAGGTCAAACATGACCACGTCTGAGTTATGAAGCACTTATGGTATAAACCGTAGTAACACATTTATTAAATAACGTTTCGTCATACTTTTCATTCTATGTGCGGGTTATTTGTGTATTAGCTCATAACTATACATGTATGTGTTGCCGACCCTGAAGGTTACCCCAGGACGATACTGGGAGTCATCGCCCCCGCGGCAGGTTCCCAGGTTCAACCCAAAAAGACACATGATGAGGTGGAAAGGAGCAGAGTGATATTCCAGAAGTGTCTGGGAGGTGAGCTGAGGGGGCGGCGAGCCCAGGTATCGTTTCCAGGCAACCTTCAAGTAACCTTGAGTCATCTTTGATCGCAGTGTCCTACACAGTGGCTCAGAACTCTGGAAGTTTTAGTATATCAGATGTCCTCGGTAGACGATCCCGCCCCTCCACGCAATGCGTCAGCAGGTGACAGTAGCTCCTGTACCTGACCTCACTTGATTCACCTGATCTATTTTTTTTCCTGTTCTCTTTATTGGATGCATTAAACTCTTAAGGCGAAAACATCTAATAAATGTTGCAGCAAGTGTTGCACATGCCTATTCCGCAGGAGTCACACAAACAATCGTTCACGTATGTACGACTCCCCCTTTAAACTGAGATATTGAGAACACAGGTTGCCACTTCACTAAGATACATTTGGCATTCTTTAAGACTTAAAAAACATCGTCGGGACCCGAAGACTTGTTTAATAACAAGTGGAATGGGAGGCAATCAGTTCCCATCCAAGGAAGGATTGCTCCAGTTTTGTGTATTAAGAGCCTCTCACCGGCAGGCAGGCACCTCTCTTAAAGAGTGATGCAGCAATAAATTCCTCACTTCCTCCCTAAAAGATGCTTTACCTTCCAATTCTATTATTTAGGATGTTCCGTGTGATCTGTAGAGAATATACAGTAATTTCTTTGGGTAGCTGGCACAATATTTAGAACTATATCATAGTGACAGTTCTCCATATTAGTGTAAGATCTTCACTGATATAACCATTGATCAAGCTGTCTCATTGTAAACACTAGCCAAGTGCTTTCCAAAGTCCACTGTAATCTGCACTCTGCATTATAGTTTTTCATTGTAATAAGAAAATTTATAGATTTATGGTTACTTTTGTCAAACTCTTAGATAACTAATTTACCTGGGTCCCCTTGTTTGCCAGAGCTAGGTCAGTCACACTTATCACATCTAGTTGCCTTTGTTACAAACTGAGTTATAAAACAGTACTGGATAAACTCTGAAGTCACTGAACTCAGGTTTCCCAAGAGTTCCATTCAATTTGACTGAAATTAAAGTCTTCCAGTGCTGCTGCATTTTCATTCTAAATCCTCATTGACTTCTTGCCGGTAGTGTGTCCACCTCAGTAGCGCTAAGTTCGCTAGTCAGTATAATATATCTAACATCACCTTTTCATGTCTTAGAAATTCCAGAAACATTATGTCCATGTCTTAGTCTTTATGTCTGGACTTATAAGAACATAAGGAGCACTGAAGCAGGCCTATTGGCCCATACTAGGCAAGTCCAAGTCACCTACTGGCCTAAGCTATATACATAAGACACTGTTTCACTGTAAGACACTTCATTTCTGTTCAGAGAGTTCACACTGAACCACTATTTTAATTCTAGTGAGAACATATGACATTTATAAAAGAAAACAGATTTTACAATTGTTCAGCAATTCAAGCTTTCTTAAACATATAATGCCACTCCACCTCAGTTCTCGGACATACAGTGCCACTCCACCTCGGTTCTCGGACATAGTGCCACTCCACCTCAGTTCTCGGACATACAGTGCCACTTCACCTCAGTTCTTGGACGTACAGTGCCACTCCACTTCAGTTCTTGGACATACAGTGTCACTCCACCTCAGTTCTCGGACATATAGTGCCACTCCACCTCGGTTCTCGGACATAGTGCCATCCCACCTCGGTTCTCGGACATACAGTGCCACTCCACCTCACTTCGTTCTTTTAAAAGGCGGAGCAACTTAACTTCCCGACTGTGGCACTCAGCAGGCACGATCAGACACGCTAAACCACGTCTCAGTTATTGTAACAATATAGAAGTTTCTTGCACCAATTAAAACACGTTTACCTTGTTTCTATCACTCTACATGTATATACCAAGATAAGTTTTCTTCCGTATCTTCTCACTGTTCATCTTGGCCTCTTAATTTCTATTGTCGTTATCATTACCTAAATATTTTTTATCTTGATAACTGCAATTGCCAAAATTTATAGTACAACAATCCGTCTTCAACACACACCCATACCTCTTATAACATTTAATTTTTATTATTCCTTCCCCAGAAAAATGCCCTCATCCAGAGTATATGTCATTCTTGTCACCACCTGTAGACCTGGGTGCTCAATAGGAGAAATGCTGTACTTTAGAGTACTCAGAAATGCTCAAGAAATTTCTAAATATTTCGTTCACAATGACAACTGACAAAAAAAAAAAAAAAAAGGAAGAATGGGGAAGCCTTGTTTACTGCTATATCAAGAGTGGTGTACCAAGCTGGTAAAGCAGTGTTTCTCTAACATAATATTTTATCAGGTATCCTAGAAGGGATACTTGTAAGTGGTTGCTAGTTTCTTCAAACATTCAACGCCAGTGTCTCCCACTGACTAGGCTACACCAGTGTCTCCCACTGACTAGGCTACACCAGTGTCTCCCACTGACTAGGCTACACCAGTGTCTCCCACTGACTAGGCTACACCAGTGTCTCCCACTGACTAGGCTACACCAGTGTCTCCCACTGACTAGGCTACACCGGTGTCTCTCCCACTGACTAGGCTACACCAGTGTCTCCCACCGACTAGGCTACACCAGTGTCTCCCACTGACTAGGCTACACCGGTGTCTCCCACTGACTAGGCTACACCAGTGTCTCCCACTGACTAGGCTACACCAGTGTCTCCCACTGACTAGGCTACACCAGTGTCTCCCACTGACTAGGCTACACCAGTGTCTCCCACTGACTAGGCTACACCGGTGTCGCCCACTGACTAGGCTACACCGGTGTCGCCCACTGACTAGGCTACACGTGTCTGCTACCGAGTAGGCTACACTTTTGCCGGTTCTGTGTAAAATGCCTGACCCTTCCGTTCGTTAAATCGCATTAAATATACTTGAGTATATATACCTTTCAATTTTCATGTATGATGACTGATGCATCTTACAGAGAGGACAGTACCCAGCAAAGTTCTAAGTGTAATTTTGCCAATATACTAACACAGTTAAGTAAAAAAAACTTGGATTCACCGGAACATATGCGAAAACTGAAGAATGTCCCTTCTGATTGACTTCAAACCTGTAATGCTGCAGAGGAATTTGTTAAGGTTGATACCCGATAAATTTTGACTGTGTGGGTATCAATTTGGCAATATACAAATATAGTTAAAAAAAAAAAAAGAAACAGTTGGACTCGTATTCCCTGTACTAAGCAGAAACTGCCTCAAAATATCAACATCAGTGTGCCAGACTTACACTTATTTTCAATAGATTTTCTGCACAGCTTCTAATTTGCCAATTTATTACACATTTAGGGTTCTTATTACGTGTTGAAAACAAAGAAAATAAGTTAAAACTTCTCATCAGCCATGCACGAGATACATTATCTAAAACATTCAAGAAATACTAAATATTAATCGAAGTTAATTTTTTTTGTGTTCCTCACAAGAAAAAACTGTGGTAGTTTCATTAACGTCTCTGTCTTGGTTTCTGTGATGTACCGGAGAGAACAAGCAACATAATAATGATAAATGTTTTAAGAATAAGTGTTGTAAGATACAACTTCACAGGAACATCTGGCGCTAAGTATCCAACACTCTCTTACTACACTTTAACTCATTTTTCTCCACTTTCTTTTTTGCAACACTGCAAGCCTGTGTTTTGATTGCAACACGAAAGGCCTAGAGCTATTATTCAACCCCCCCCCCGTTGTTGTTTTGCTCTGTATCGTACATTTCACGATATTGCAATAACATATCGTTTACTAATAAATCGACTCGCCAAATAGGCCAACTCCCTTAAAATAAATCCCCCACCCCAATTTTTCTGTACAGACATTTAGATAATTTTTTTCATTGAAAATGAAAATAAAGATTTTTATTTTTGAACTAAAAACTAACCTAAGATACTTCACCTAACCTCACCTAACTACCAAATTTTTCTTAGCTGAATTTTGGACCAGTGAGCAGCACTGTAGTTCAGTGGTGGACCAGTGAGCAACACTGTAGTTCAGTGGTGGACCAGTGAGCAACACTGTAGTTCAGTGGTGGACCAGTGAGCAACACTGTAGTTTAGTGGTGGACCAGTGAGCAGCACTGTAGTTCAGTGGTGGACCAGTGAGCAACACTGTAGTTCAGTGGTGGACCAGTGAGCAGCACTGTAGTTCAGTGGTGGACCAGTGAGCAGCACTGTAGTTCAGTGGTGGACCAGTGAGCAGCACTGTAGTTCAGTGGTGGACCAGTGAGCAGCACTGTAGTTCAGTGGTGGACCAGTGAGCAGCACTGTAGTTCAGTGGTGGACCAGTGAGCAGCACTGTAGTTCAGTGGTGGACCAGTGAGCAGCACTGTAGTTCAGTGGTGGACCAGTGAGCAGCACTGTAGTTCAGTGGTGGACCAGTGAGCAGCACTGTAGTTCAGTGGTGGACCAGTGAGCAGCACTGTAGTTCAGTGGTGGACCAGTGAGCAGCACTGTAGCTCAAGTGGTGGACCAGTGAGCAGCACTGTAGTTCAATGGTGGACCAGTGAGCAGCACTGTAGTTCAGTGGTGGACCAGTGAGCAGCACTGTAGTTCAGTGGTGGACCAGTGAGCAGCACTGTAGTTCAGTGGAGGACCAGTGAGCAACACTGTAGTTCAGTGGTGAACCAGTGAGCAACACTGGCTCATTGGACCGGTGAGCAACACTGTAGCTCAGTGGTGGACCAGTGAGCAACACTGTAACTCAGTGGTGGACCAGTGAGCAACACTGTAGTTCAGTGGAGGACCAGTGAGCAAGACTGTAGTTCAGTGGTGGATCAATGAGCAGCACTGTAACTCAGTGGTACTGAGCACACATTCAGTGGTGGATCAATGAGCAGCACTGTAGGTCAGTGGTACAGTGGTGGACCACTGAGCAGCACTGTAGCTTGGTGGACCACTGAGCAGCACTGTAGCTCAGTGGTGGACCACTTAGCAGCACTGTAGCTCAGCGGTGGACCACTTAGCAGCACTGTAGCTCAGTGGTACAGTGGTGGACATGCTGACTGTCACCACCAAGGTTCGAGTGCTCGTCCATTTTTCTGTGTATTGCCTTCATGTTTGTTAAGTGGGTAACCGGGGGTGCAAGGGGTGTCCAGAAGGATCTCCCAGGGAAGTTCAAGTGTGTACTCACCTATTCGTGGTTGAACGGGTCGAGGCATAGCTTCTGGCCCCGCCTCTTAGCTGATCGCTACTAAGCTCTCCCACTGTTCCATGAGCTTTATCATACCTAGTCTTAAAACTATGCGAGGTTCCTGCCTCCACTACGTCACTTTCTTGGCTATTCCACTGCCTGACAGTTCTATGACTGAAGAAATACTTCAGTCATAGGAGTTTTTAACTTCCAACTGCGACCCCTTGTTTCTGTGTCCCATCCCTGGAACATCCTGTCTTTATCCACTTTGTCAATTCCTCGCAGTATTTTATATGTCGTCATCATGTCTCCCCTGACCCTCCTGTCCTCCAATGTCGTCAGGCCGATTTCCTTTAACCTTTCTTCGTAGGACAATCCCCTTAGCTCTGGGACTAGTCTTGTTGCAAATCTTTGCACTTTCTCCAATTTCTTTACATGCTTGACCAGGTACGGATTCCTAACTGGTGATGCATACCCCAATATGGCCTGACGTATATGGAATACAGTCTTGAACGATTCCTTACTAAGGTATCGGAACGCTATTCTCAGGTTTGCTACACGCCCGTATGATGCAGCAGTTATCTGATTGATATGCGCCTCAGGAGATGTGGTCGGTATTATACTCACCCCAAGATCTTTTTCCTTGATTGAGGTTTGCAGTCTTTGGCCACCTAGACTATACTGTGTCTGAGGTCTTCTTTGCTCTTCTCCGATCTTCATGACTTTGCATTTGGCGGGGTTAAATTCAAGGAGCCCGTTGCTAAACCAGGCTTGTAGCCTGTCCAGGTCTCTTTGTAGTCCTGCCTGATCCTCGACCGATTTAATTCTCCTCATTAACTTCACATCATCTGCAAACAGGGACACTTCTGAGTCTATCCCTTCCATCATGTCATTCATATATACCAAAAACAACATACGTCCTAGGACTGACTCCTGTGGAACCCCGCTAGTCACAGGCGCCCACTCTGACGTACCATAACTCGTTGTTGCCTCCCTGTCAGCTATTCTCTGATCCATTGCAGTGCTTTTCCTGTTATGTGTGCCTGATCCTCTAATTTTTTCATTAACCTCTTGTGAGGAACTATGTCGAAGGCCTTCTTGTAGTCTAAGAAAATGCAGTCTATCCACCCCTCTCTCTCATTCTTACTTGTTACCTTATTATAAAACTCCAGTTTGAGTTGTGTGTGTGTGTGTGTGTGTGTGTGTGTGTGTGTGTACAATGTTCAATTAAGAGTTAACAGTTCTGCTGAACTTTAATGGGACCCCAGGGGGGACCTCCCCTGAACGACACACACACATGCATACATATCCATAATTATGTGTGAACACATACATGTAAACATATGCACACGTACACACATGTACGTGTATACACAAGCATGTGTATACATATGCGCGTCTATATATCCGAACGTGTACAAATGCTCAAACACATGCATACGTACGCTCACATAAAACACACACGCATGCATGCACATGCAAACACTTGCACGCGTTCGTAAATACGCACACAAGAAACACGCATGCGCGCCCGCGCCTACACACACACACACGAATATGTAAATATATATATAAATATAATATATATATATATATATATCACGCTGTGAACCGCACCTTCTTGGGACCACTGAAGCAGAGCAGGTTGGCTTTATTGAATACAAGTACCTCGGAGGTATCAAGTACCTCTGTGGTATCAAGTACCTCAGGTATCAAGTACCTCGGAGGTATCATGTACCTCTGTGGTATCAAGTACCTCGAGTGTATCAAGAATATCAGTGGTATCAAGTACCTCGGAGGTATCATGTACCTCTGTGGTATCAAGTACCTCGGAGGTATCAAGAATATCAGTGGTATCAAGTACCTCGGAGGTATCATGTACCTCTGTGGTATCAAGTACCTCGAAGGTATCAAGTACCTCGGAGGTATCAAGCACCTCTGTGGTATCAAGTACCTCGGAGGTATCAAGAATATCAATGGTATCAAGTACCTCGGAGGCATCAAGAATATCAGTGTTATCAGCCTCTGTAGTAACAAGAGCCTCAGTGATATCAAGAATATCAGTGGTATCAAGAACCTCAGTGGTATCAACCTCAGTAGTATCAAGAACCTCAGTGGTATAGAGAACCTCAGTAGTATCAAGAACTTCAGTGGTATAAAGTATCTCGGTGGTATCAACCTCAGTAGTATCAAGAACCTCAGTGGTATAACCTCAGTAGTATCAAGAACCTCAGTGGTATAACCTCAGTAGTATCAAGAACCTCAGTGGTATAGAGAACCTCAGTAGTATCAAGAACTTCAGTGGTATAAAGTATCTCGGTGGTATCAACCTAGGTAGTATCAAGAACCTCAGTGGTATCAAGTATCTTGATGGTATCAACCTAGGTAGTATCAAGAAACTCTGTGAACAATATCTGTGGTATCAACCTCAGTAGTATCAGGTACCTCAGCAGTATCAAGAACTTCGGTAATATTAAGTACCTCAGCGGTATCAAGAACCTCAGTAGTATCAAGTACCTCAGTGGTATCAAGAACCTCAGTAATATCAAGAACCTAAGTGGTATCAAGAACCTCAGTGTTATCAAGAACCTCAGTAATATCAGGTACCTCAGTGGTATCAAGAACCTCAGTAATATCAAGTACTTCAATGGTATCAAGAACCTCATTGGAATAAAAAAACCTCAGTAATATCAGGTACCTCAGTGGTATCAAGAACCTCAGTAATATTAAGTACCTCAGTGGTGTCAAGAAAATCTGTATCAAGAACCTCGGTGGTATCAGTTTAATCAAGAACCTCAGTAGTATTAACTCAGCGGTATCAAAAACCTAAGTAATATCAGGTACCTCAGTGGTATCAAGAACCTCAGTAATATCAAGTACTTCAGTAGTATCAAGAACCTCAGTAATATCAAGTATCTCAGTGGTATCAAGAATCTCAGTAACATCAAGTACCTCAGTGGTATCAAGAACCTTAGTAATATCAAGTACCTCAGTGGTATCAAGAACCTTAGTAATATCAAGTACCTCAGTGGTATCAAGAACCTCAGTAATATCAAGTACCTCAGTGGTATCAAGAACCTCAGCAGTATTAACCTTCGTATCAAGAACATTGGTGGTATCAAGAACCTTAGTAATATCAAGAACCTTAGTAATATCAAGTACCTCAGTGGTATCAAGAACCTCAGTAATATCAAGTACCTCAGTGGTATCAAGAAACCTCGTATATCAAGACCTCGTGGTATCAGTTATCAAGAACCTCAGTAGTATTAACTCAGTCGGTATCAAGAACCTTAGTATATCAGAGTACCTCAGTATATCAAGAACCTCAGTAATATCAAGTACCTCAGTGGTATCAAGAACCTCAGTAATATCAAGTACCTCAGTGGTATCAAGAACCTCAGTAATATCAAGTACCTCAGTGGTATCAAGAACCTTAGTAATATCAAGTACCTCAGTGGTATCAAGAACCTTAGTAATATCAAGTACCTCAGTGGTATCAAGAACCTCAGTACATATCAGTACCTCAGTGGTAGCAAACCACCTACACCATGTATCAGACTTGTGGTATACACACACCATGGTTATGTGGCGACTACCACCCATCACCATGGTTATGTGGTGACATACCAACCCAACCATGGT
Organism: Cherax quadricarinatus; assembly: GCF_026875155.1. NCBI lineage: Eukaryota > Metazoa > Arthropoda > Malacostraca > Decapoda > Parastacidae > Cherax > Cherax quadricarinatus. Next base: position 22,366,648 of record NC_069467.1, read on the forward strand.
TACCTCAGTGGTGACTACACACCAGTATATCACCTCATGGTTATGTGGTGACTACCACCACACCCATGGTTATGTGGCGACTACCAACCCACCATGGTTATGTGGCGATACTACCACCCAGTGTACAAACCATGGTTATGTGGTGACTACCACCCACACCATGGTTATGTGGCGACTACCACCCACACCATGGTTATGTGGTGACTACCACCCACACCATGGTTATGTGGCGACTACCACCCACACCATGGTTATGTGGTGACTACCACCCACACCATGGTTATGTCGTGACTACCACCCACACCATGGTTATGTGGCGACTACCACCCACACCATGGTTATGTGGTGACTACCACCCACACCATGGTTATGTGGTGACTACCACCCACACCATGGCTATGTGGCGCCTACCACCCACACCATGGTTATGTGGTGACTACCACCCACACCATGGTTATGTGGCGACTACCACCCACACCATGGTTATGTGGCGACTACCACCCACACCATGGTTTGTGGGACTACCACCCACACCATGGTTATGTGGTGACTACCACCCACACCATGGTTATGTGGTGACTACCACCCACACCATGGTTATGTGGCGACTACCACCCACACCATGGTTATGTGGTGACTACCACCCACACCATGGATATGTGGTGACTACCACCCACACCATGGTTATGTGGTGACTACCACCCACACCATGGTTATGTGGCGACTACCACCCACACCATGGTTATGTGGTGACTACAACCCACACCATGGTTATGTGGTGACTACCACCCACACCATGGTTATGTGGCGACCACCACCCACATCATGGTTATGTGGCGACTACCACCCACACCATGGTTATGTGGTGACTACCACCCACACCATGGTTATGTGGCGACTACCACCCACACCATGGTTGTGGTGACTACCAGCCACACCATGGTTGTGGTGACTACCAGCCACACCATGGTTGTGGTGACTACCAGCCACACCATGGTTATGTGGTGACTACCAGCCACACCATGGTTATGTGGTGACTACCAGCCACACCATGGTTATGTGGTGACTACCACCCACACCATGGTTATGTGGCGACTACCACCCACACCATGGTTATGTGGCGACTACCACCCACACCATGGTTATGTGGTGACTACCACCCACACCATGGTTATGTGGTGACTACCACCCACACCATGGTTATGTGGTGACTACCACCCACACCATGGTTATGTGGCGACTACCACCCACACCATGGTTATGTGGCGACTACCACCCACACCATGGTTATGTGGCGACTACCAGGGAAGTGCTTAGTTGTCACTTCAGTAACTAGCAGGAGTGTCTAGTGGTCAGTTCAGTAACTAGCAGAAGTGTCTAGTGGTCAGTCAGTAACTAGCAGGAGTGTCTAGTGGTCACTTACGTACACCACAGGATGTCTATGTGGTCACTTCAGTAACTACAGGATGTGTCTAGTGGCACTTCAGTAACCTAGCAGGATGTGTTAGTGGGCACTTCAGTAACTACAGGGAGTGTCTAGTGGTCACTTCAGTAACTAGCAGGAGTGTCTAGTGGTCACTTCAGTAACTAGCAGGAGTGTCTAGTGGTCACTTCAGTAACTAGCAGGAGTGTCTAGTGGTCACTTCAGTAACTAGCAGGAGTGTCTAGTGGTCACTTCAGTAACTAGAGGAGTGTCTAGTGGTCACTTCAGTAACTAGTAGGAGTGTCTAGTGGTCACTTCAGTAACTAGTAGGAGTGTCTAGTGGTCACTTCAGTAACTAAGAATGTCTAGTGGTCACCTCAGTAACTAGAGATGTCTAGTGGTCACTTCAGTAACTAGTGTCTAGTGGTCACCTCAGTAACTAGAATGTCTAGTGGTCACCTCAGTAACTGCAGGAGTGTCTAGTGGTCACTTCAGTAACTAGCAGGAGTGTCTAGTGGTCACCTCCGTAACTAGGAATGTCTAGTGGTCACTTCAGTAACTAGCAGGAGTGTCTAGTGGTCACTTCAGTAACTAGCAGGAGTGTCTAGTGGTCACTTCAGTAACTAGCAGGAGTGTCTAGTGGTCACTTCAGTAACTAGCAGGAGTGTCTAGTGGTCACTTCAGTAACTAGTAGGAGTGTCTAGTGGTCACTTCAGTAACTAGTAGGAGTGTCTAGTGGTCACTTCAGTAACTAGTAGGAGTGTCTAGTGGTCACTTCAGTAACTAAGAATGTCTAGTGGTCACCTCAGTAACTAGGAATGTCTAGTGGTCACTTCAGTAACTAGTGTCTAGTGGTCACCTCAGTAACTAGGAATGTCTAGTGGTCACCTCAGTAACTAGCAGGAGTGTCTAGTGGTCACTTCAGTAACTAGCAGGAGTGTCTAGTGGTCACCTCCGTAACTAGGAATGTCTAGTGGTCACTTCAGTAACTAGCAGGAGTGTCTAGTGGTCACTTCAGTAACTAGCAGGAGTGTCTAGTGGTCACTTCAGTAACTAGCAGGAGTGTCTAGTGGTCACTTCAGTAACTAGCAGGAGTGTCTAGTGGTCACTTCAGTAACTAGCAGGAGTGTCTAGTGGTCACTTCAGTAACTAGCAGGAGTGTCTAGTGGTCACTTCAGTAACTAGCAGGAGTGTCTAGTGGTCACATCAGTAACTAGTAGGAGTGTCTAGTGGTCACTTCAGTAACTAGCAGGAGTGTCTAGTGGTCACTTCAGTAACTAGCAGGAGTGTCTAGTGGTCACTTCAGTAACTAGCAGGAGTGTCTAGTGGTCACTTCAGTAACTAGCAGGAGTGGCTAGTAGTCACCTCAGTAACTAGGAACGTCTAGTGGTCACTTCAGCAACTAGTAGGAGTGTCTAGTGGTCACTTCAGTAACTAGCAGGAGTGTCAAGGTCACTTCAGTAACTAGCAGAAGTGTCTAGTGGTCACTTCAGTAACTAGGAGTGTCTAGTGGTCACCAGTAACTAGCAGGAGTGTCTAGTGGTCACCAGTAACTAGCAGGAGTGTCTAGTGGTCACCAGTAACTAGCAGGAGTGTCTAGTGGTCACTTCAGTAACTAGTAGGAGTGTCTAGTGGTCACTTCAGTAACTAGCAGGAGTGTCTAGTGGTCACTTCAATAACTAGCAGGAGTGTCTAGTGGTCACTTCAGTAACTAGGAGTGTCTAGTGGTCACTTCAGTAACTAGCAGGAGTGTCTAGTGGTCACTTCAGTAACTAGGAATGTCTAGTGGTCACTTCAGTAACTAGCAGGAGTGTCTAGTGGTCACTTCAGTAACTAGGAATGTCTAGTGGTCACTTCAGTAACTAGGAATGTCTAGTGGTCACTTCAGTAACTAGCAGGAGTGTCTAGTGGTCACTTCAGTAACTAGCAGGAGTGTCTAGTGGTCACTTCAGTAACTAGCAGAGGTAAGTGTATTTAGTAATATTCACATATTAAAGAGAAAGGTTAAAGTGGATATAATAATCCAGTTTGTACTATGTAATCCTAGAATGACTGGTTAATCACAGTCAAAGTCTCGACTACAAGAAGCTCGTTAAGGCTGTATGTCACTTCACCATACCTGGAGGTTACCTGGAGGTTATTCCGGGGATCAACGCCCCCGCGGCCCGGTCCACGACCAGGCCTCCCGATGGATCAGGGCCTGATCAACCAGGCTCAGACTTTAATACCTAACATAGGCAGCAAACCAAAGCTTCAGTACATACATACACACACACACACACACAGTTATACAACTGCTGTAAGGTCGGTCTTCAGTACATAATTATTGTACTGAAAACCAAGAGAACTTAAAAGCTCTGCAGTAGGCCTAGTGGCTCATACTAGACAGCGTTCTCACACTCAACTAGTCCCACTCATATTTTTCTCTTCAGTTTATAAAAGGTCGCCAGTCTGGTTTGGGACCAGACAGTGGGAATCTGTGACCTTCGGAACTACGTACACGTAAAATACAGGTAGGTATTCCAGTCAATGATATTACTTGATAGTTTGTTCCACTAATCTACAGTTCTGACAAGTCATTGGTTTAACAAATCATTTCTGATTCTAATATTTATATAAACAATTGCTTAACCCACAAGGGTTTCTAAATCTAAACTTAAAAAGAAGGATGAATAGAGCTGCAAGAGCTCCATACATCCTTCAGAGGGCAGGAACTATATTTCCCACCTCCAGGACTCCAAGTCCGGTTAACTAACTTCATTAAATCCCTTCAAAAATATTACCTTGCCCACACTCCAGCAGCACTTAAAATTCCCAAAACCACTTGTGGCTAAAAGCATAAATCACTACCACTTAAAACTTGCGTCACTTCCTCCCTCCAAGCCTTCCTGGCTCAACCTACTACTGTGCATCTTTTCTAAGTTATCGAACCTCCGCCCTCTACATACATACCCCCACATCATCTTATAATTTCTCATTATTATAATACACGCCAAGCCCTAAAGTATCATTTTCAAGCTCCTTATTCTCTGCTTATTACCACCATGCATTGATGTCAAGTATGACATTCCACTATTATTACAGTCAGGGAACTGTTAAACATGTATGCGGGGTGATATACAGAGAATGCGGAAATGCTAGGAAATGAGGGTCGACCCAGAGAGAGAGGTTGGACGAGTCAAATTTCTTGATGAGCACCTCCCTAAATGGTGTGCACTGCCTGCAGCCTCCGGTCTCCTGCATCCTCGTGGTAGTTACAAGCGACGCCAAGTTACCTCTCATGCTACGCCACTCAACTTTCCCTTCACACTTATCACATTCAAGAACTTAACCCTAGGTGTCATACACCACCTGGGAAAAAGAAAGTAATCAGGGCTGATAGAAGTGGAGGATTGATCCAATTCCCGGGATCAAGAGCCCTGGAGTAGCCTGAATTATTATTATAATCAAAAAGAAGCGCTGAGCCACGGAGTAGCCTGAAGGCACTCACCTTGAAGGGACGTGTTTGACTAACCCTGCTTCGTGTGTTTATTTTTAACCATGTTCAGTATTTTTTGGCAATTCACTTCCACCTTGTGGAAAAATAAATGGTAAATAACACTTGAAAATAGAAAGCAGTTCTTTCTTGTTTTTACAACGTTTATTTTTCCTATCTCTAAGAAACATTTACCAATGTTCATAAGTTTTATATTAATAGAAAGTTTAAATTCTAAACCTGTAAGAGGTTTACTCAATGATTCTCCTGCAGATTTTCATTAGACACTTATTATCTATGTTAACTGAAACCTACTGGTCCTTAAGTTGACCTCTACTGATGTTGTACCTATAAATGACCACTTTCTCCCAGAGATGTTTTCATCTCCTGTTTTGAGTTAGCTTTCGCTGATATTATTTCTGTGATGAATATGCATTGTTCTACAGCAAGTGTGTGATATATACCAATGGCGGTAATGTCTTGACAACTATCTTCCGCAATCTTCGTCACGTCTTCCACCTTATTATATACCTGCCTCTAGGTGTAATACAGCACCTGGAGAATGACAATAATATGGCTTGCTTCCATCAAGAGAAACTACACATTTCCTGAATCAAGAACTCTCCACCAATATTAAAGGCACTCCACCTGAAGCGACAATGTAATATTAGCCACCATCAGTATGTAAAGCCTTCCTGAAGATTATAGTCACATTACTTCAGCTATGTTAGTGGTTCTGAAGATTATCTTCCCCATGGCCCGGTCTCAGACCCTGCCTCCTAGGTTGGAAAGGAAATATTACAGGATTAAGAAATACTAAGAAGCACACAGGAAAGTAATGTGGATACGGAATGTAAGCAGAAGTTTGAAAGACTTTACCTGTTATCTTACATGTTCATGAGACAAGGAAAGATCCATAATCCTGCCACAATGCAAAAAAAAAAAAAAAGGGGGGGGGGGGGGGTGTTTCCGTTTGACAGGAGAATAGTACCTCCCTGGATGATTACTGTCAACTAACCAGTTTCCCAGTTACCGGTAACGTAATGGAACACACTAGTTTGCTGAGCGAAATGTACTGTATCCTCCCCCCCCCCCTATCCACCCTCTACTGAATGTGCGTCAATCGCTACGAGATCCCAGAAAATTATCCCAGTATCCCACAAGACCAGCAGCCTCTACCTCAATGATACGAGGTGCATGTGTGTGGGGGTATATATATATTATATATATATATATATATATATATATATATATATATATATATATATATATATATATATATATATATATAACAAAAACACAAAACACACACACACACACACACACACACACTCGCATACCTGCATACCCTTGAAGGGAGGTACACTGACAGATGCAAAATTAACCAATCTTCATCACATGTGCAAGAGCATGCATGTGTGTACATGTGTACATATACACACACTGCACCTTTCATATGTACACTGTCATGATGTGAATACAAAACATCTAGTTGCAAGGAAATAACTGAATTTTCATAATGACTGGTAAATCTTTCCTCTACCGTTGATAAATTACGAGTTTTTCTCTCACAGCCATGCCCTGGGCTAGGCTGTCTGGTCAATAAGACTGTTGCTGCAGGCAGTACTATGATACACATACCCGTCACAGCCAATTTGATTCAGGACATTACATTCAAATACTTTATTTTATACAGTATACAGATAATGTAGTTTACATGTAATAAAATATTGCTGGGCATAAAAGAAAGTCACTAGTTTCAAAGACTTCCATACTTGTTCCAGCAGTGTTTCTGTGGAGAAAATTCTCCAGTTACTGGGGTATCTCTCAGCACCCACCCCAGCCCTCTGAGGGACTTATCCCTCCCGGAAGGGGCTAGTGGACTCTTTGTTGTAAAACAGTCTTATGAGGAACATATGTACCATAGCATCACAAGGCAAGTTTTCCTCTCCTTGCTAGTTTTTGATCAACTACATAGTGAGAATTAAACGAGAGTAATTACTTTTCGCCACAGCAGGAAAATTAAGGAAAAACCTTCACCCCACTTTCTAACTTTCTCCAAGTTGAGACTATTATGGATTCTAGTCTATAGCTAAATAACAAGAAACCTACCCTCTTGTACTGAATACTGTTGCATTGTGTAGCAAGGAAGAGTTATAAAGCTGAGTTTAGCATATTCTTTGTGGTGACAATGAGCTGGAGGGCGTCGAGGGCGTTGGGCCTCAGACTGCTTCAAGGAACAGACGAAAGACGTCACAAGGGCGTTCCCTCCTTATAGTTAAAAGACGAAGTGACAGTAGTGACCAGTGCATCATTGACTCTTGTTCATTCTGATAATCTCAGAAAGCTAGGAAAGTTAGACTAGTTCCCTTATGCGAATCTGGAAATTTGTGGTAGAACTAATCACAGTGTTAATTGCGTCTTCGTGTTCTCCCTGTAGTGGATACCACGAAACTATGAACAAATGTTGGTACTGAATGATGAAGTGCAACCGACACTGCGAATGATTGCAACGTACATTCCCGACGTAATGGTGAACATTAGTGATAAGATAAGATTTCGTTCAGATTTTTAACCCCGGAGGGTTAGCCACCCAGGATAACCCAAGAAAGTCAGTGAGTCATCGAGGACTGTAACTTATTTCCATTGGGGTCCTCAATCTTGTCCCCCAGGATGCAACCCACACCAGTCGACTAACACCCAGGTACCTATTTGATGCTAGGTGAATAGGACAACAGGTTTAAGGAAACGTGTCGAAATGTTTCCACCCGTCGGGAATCGAATCCGGGCCCTCCATGTGTGAAGCGGGAGCTTTAGCCACAAGGCCACAAATATCGGACTTAATGGCGCTGTAAACGCCATAAGCTCACGTTTCACGAGCAAGGTAAATCTTAATCTCACTTGTAACGCCATAAAGAACTGCAGTCCTTGGGCAAACACAAGGTGATTAGGGCTGTCCTATTCGAGGCTGTAATTAGAGGACTTACGCTCAAACAAAGTGAGTACTATTACGTATTTCACATGATATTGAAATGTTGGATATACGCGCCTTTGGGAAAACTGGTTTCTAACCCAC
>NC_069467.1:22379621-22389237 GCF_026875155.1 Cherax quadricarinatus
CTGTGCCAGAAAGAAGGGGAAAGAGGCTAGCCTCAATAATAATTAAATCCTTAAGAGATTTTCCTAGAGCTGATAACCTCATTCACCTTCCCTGTCAACACAAAAAAGGGAGAGGCAGAACCCCCACTCACTCCACTAGCAGTCAAAATGTCAGAGTCCAGGTGAGCAAGAAAATTGAAGAGGGCAACACAGTGGGGGCAATCAGAATTATTACCAGCAAAGATACAGTTGCTCCCAGAGATGCTGACACAGCTGAAGCACTTAGAGGAAAGCACCCTGCCAGGGAAACCAACAGTTCCAACACCTCTGTCCCCACTGTAGAACCATTGACTGTGGAAGGCTCAGACATTTACAAAGCAATGATGTCGTTCCCATCTGGCTCTGCTGGGGTTACACTGGAATAAGGCCACAACATTTAAAGGAAATGGTTAATCCAGTTATTGGGGAAATTGCAAAGACACTGCTTTCAGAGATCACAAGGTTCATCAACAATTCCTTGGCTGGTCTGATTCCTGATGAAATTAGACCTTTCTTTTTTGCTGCAACACTTTGTGCACTTAAAAAGAAGGATGGAGAAATTCGGCCAATTGCAGTAGGCAACACGTTCCGCCGCCTCGTATCCAAAGCTGCTGTCCGAAGAATTCGTGCACAGGCAGTCATGATGCTTCAACCAAACCAGCTTGGCTTTGGAGTTTCTCAAGGAAGTGAAGCAGCAGTTCATGCAACAAGGGCGTATATCAACAACCTGCCTGAGGACAATGCAGTGGTAAAGTTAGACTTCAAGAATGCATTTAATCTCCTGAAAAGAGATGTGGTATTAGCAGCAGTACAAGAACATTTCCCTGGTCTCTTCCCTTTTGTTTCAGCTGGGTATAGCAAGGAATCAATGCTTCTCTTTGGAGAGCATGAAATCACATCATCGGAGGGAGTCCAACAAGGAGATCCTCTTGCACCATTTCTCTTCTGTATAGCAGTTAGGGAAATCACAGTCAGACTGACCAATGAGCTAAACATCTGGTTCCTAGATGATGGCACACTAGCAGGCACAAAGGAGTCCCTCCTAGATGATCATACACAGGTAATGGCACGGGGACAGGAAATGGGTTTCATCCTGAATCCATCCAAATGTGAAATCATCTTAGTCAGTCAACAAATGATAAATGCAGTGAGATCAAAACTACCAGGAGCAGCAGTCATTGCCCCCTCAAATAGTGTTTTGCTAGGGCACCTCTGGGAAGCCAATGCCATTGACACAATTTCAGGAAGAAATTGAATGTGTTAAGGAAGAATGGAACAACGATAGGCCCAATCTGGACACCCACGATGCCTTGTACTTCTCCAAAATAAACAAAGTGTTGAGTCTGCCCAGGTTGACATATTTCCTTAATATGTGCACCTTCATATGATAAACCCTTTACTGCACGAATATGACAGTATTCTGACGGCAGATTTTTACGAAAGTACTTAACCTTACCTCTAGGTAGATGTGGCAGTGGAACCAAGCTTACACTTCAGTCAGGACTAGGAGGCATTTGTATCGCAAGTCATCACAGATTGCGTACCTGCTTTTCTGTCCTCGTGTTATCGCATCCAGAGAGCTTGTAGCAGCGGATTTCCTGAACATTCTTAAGGGACAAGTTTTGGTGTCAGGACCAAAAATTCATTGACGGTAGGCAATGATCTGGGATAATCTAACGGGCTCTCTGAAAACCTGACCTGTCCAACAACAACTACAATCGCCACTGGGGATGGTCCAAAGTGGAATATTATAGCATCCATCAATGCTCCAGAGTGTGTTAGGGAAGGATAGTGCCCGCCTCCTGGCAGTGTGAGCCCCTCATCTGGGGACTTTCTGTTGGCTGTTACCCAAACTCCTGTCTTGGCACACGCCTCGACTCGCAGACCTTCCGCATCAGTGTTTGCCCTTCGACTTGCCGCCCTATTCTCGCTGTACACTGGTGTATTTGTGGCAGTGAAGCAGCCGAACGATGCGGGGGTTACCATGGTCTTGTGTGCGTAAATCCGAGGGAAGATTGCAAGACATGAGGAGGTTTAATAACATATCAAAGGGAGCCTCACAAAAAACTAACTGGATGCCCCCAGCAGTAAGGGAAGCCACCCCAACTATGCAGATCTGATGGCAGCCAGAAGGTGTCCAGTTGGTATACCCTCAAGGCCTGGTAAAGATGGGAAGCAGATGGTGTGGGACTATACATGTGCAGCTACCTTGGATGTTACCTATCTCCATTTACACCAGGGAGGAAGGAGGGGAGCTGCAGCTTCAGGGAGTCCAAATGTCTTAGAAAATATGGAAAACTTGCCCATCATTAATTTTTTTTCCCCATAGGTCGAGACCTTGGCTCAGGGGAAAGAGTGTATCTAAATTCCTTAAGGCGGGGGGGAAAAAAAGACTCATTAGGGAAAACTAGGGTCACAGGGCAGCAGTTTTTTTTTCCAGCGGTCAGTGCGGCTATTAAAAGGGGTTTATGCCTGCTGTTTTTTGGCACAACCCCAGCTCTGGGAGCTGGAGAGTTTTTCGCCTTATAAAGGGTACCCCAACAAAACAACATGTACCTTAATGCCCCTTTTTAATCAGCAATGTATTTCAAAATTTCTGTACAAATTATGAATAAAATATTCCTATTTGGGGAAAAAAAAAAAGTAGCAAAAAATGGGGTGGTAGGGGAAGTGGAATATTCAAATGGGTTCAGGGAAAAATCCAAAAATTTTCCGAAACCATTTATCCACTTCTCCAAGGTATGGGGTCCCAATTTACACCAGGGTGACCCATCTATATCTATATATATAAATATATATATATATATTTATATATTTATAATATATTTTTAATATTATATATAATATTAAATTTTTTTAATATAATTTTTTATATACATATATTTTTTTAATATATAATATATTATATTTTTTAAAAATATTTAATATATATTATATATTTTATAATATATATATTTATAATTTTAAAAAATATATATATTATTATTTTATATTATTTTTTTATAATATAATTTATATATATATATTATATTTTTTATATATATATATATATTTTTTTATATATTTTTAATATATATATTTTAGATATTTTTTATATAAAATTATTATATTTTTTAAAAATTTATATTTATATAATAAAATATATATTTTTAAATTTTAAAATATATTATAAATATTTTATATATATTTTATATATATTTTTTATTTTATATATTTTATATATAATACAGGGGGGACCCTGGAATTTTGGGTCGTTTTTTTCTGTTGAAAACTTTTTTTATTATCTATAAAATGTACTTTTTGTTAATTTTTCCCCTATTTAAATAATGTAAACCCAAATTAAAAAACCATTCCAGACAAAATTAAAAAAAAAACCACTGTGAAATTTTTAATAAAATTTTTTAATTTGCTTTCATAAAACTATCACATTATAAAGGGGAACAATAAAAGTAATGCATAAAAGGGAAAGGGTTTTAAAGGGGACTAAAACTACCCTCACCACCACATCCCAAACAAAGAAACAGTTGACTTGAATCATAAGAAAAAAAAAAACGTTGCAGGGGGAAAGGGGCCCCAACTAGACAGGTCCTTCAGCAACCCACAAACTATTCTACAGAAAAAATTTAAGATTTTTTTGGTTGTCCAATGTTTTATTAAATTTTTCCCCAAAAAATTTTTAATTAAATTTTTAAAAATTGGATCTTATTTTTTTAAAAAAAGGGGGATTTTTAAAAAATCTTAAATTGGAAAAATGGTTGAAATTCTTTTTAAAAAAAGGAATGGTTATAGCTTTTTTTTTTAAAAAAAAAACTTTCCCAAATTTGGGCCCTTAAAGTTTTTTTTAAGTCTCAGGATATTTAATAATAATAAAAATTTGCCCCTTACTAAAGCAGAAAAAAATTTAAATGAAAATTAAGAAATTTTTTGAAAAAAAACGTTTCCCAAAAAAAATTTAAACGATCTCTAAACTTAAAAAGGGAATTCCTTGGGAAACCATTAACAGCTTTTCAAAAAAAACAAAAAAAATTTCTATTTGAAAGGAAAAAAAGTTAAATTTAAATCAAAAAATTTTATTTTCCACTAATCCATTTTTTCCCTTTTCATGTTTTGGCAAAAAAATTTAAAAAAAACCAAGGAATCCAGTCAGGACCAATTATTAGCCCCTTTAGGTCATTTTTAATTTTAAATTTACCAAAGGGCCCTTTTTGCCCTTTTTGACCCCTATTGTTGGAAAAATTCTTTACTTTAATGTTAAAATCAACTTTGCTTTTTTGTTGTTAAATTAAGCCCCTTTGGGACTGATTTTAAATGTTTTTAACCCGGGTTTTATTTTTATGTTACTTCCTTTTTTCGAAGTTCTTTTGATAAATTTTTTTAAGTTTCTTATCTGAAGAACTCTTTAAAATTTTTTTATTTGCCTTCCCAGTTCTTCCCAAATCTTTAAAATTTATTAAACTTTGCATTGTGTTTGAAAAATTTGTTTTTTAATGATAGTTTTACTCTCAAAATTTTTTGGTTATGGAAAGGGGGAAAACCCTCTTTCCCCCTTGTTCTTAGTAACCAAAACGGGTTTTTTTTTAAAAAAAGGTTGCTTAAACACAACCCCTCCCTTATGGCAAAAGGGTTTTTAGTTATTTTGATGATTTTTTTATTTTCTTTTTCCCCAAAAAAATAAAGGGTTATACTTTTTTCCTTTTTAAAAATTAAATAGTTTAAGCCCATTATAAAAAACTTTACTGTTGGTTTGTGGAAAAATTAATCATTGCCTTATCTAGTTGTTTTAATTAATAAGATTTAATAAGGAATTAAAAAATTTAAAAATTTTACAAAAAACCTTTACACTTACTGTTTTTTATGTACACTATTATTCTTCACATCAATTTGATTTAAAACGGTTTTTTTTCCCTCTCAATGTTTTTGAGAGCTTTTAGTTTTGGGTAGTCAAGTTTTCATATTTTAAAGAAATTTCCAAAATTTTTGAAATAGCTAAGGGTTCTGAAATACCCAAAAATTTTTAAATTGTTTTAAATTTTTTTAAAATTCCTAAAAATTACTTTTTACAATTCCAAAAAGGCCATAGGGTTGGTTCTCCTTCCCATGAAAACTTGTTTTGTATGCCTTCTCTTCTTAAAACTTTTAATATCAAAGTTGTATTTAAAATTTTGATATGTAAAAAAATTTTGAAAAAAGATTTCCCCCTTAAAATGCTGGGGGTTTTGTCTATAAGATGTCTTTGGGGGCATGTTTCCCTTTATTCTTTCATGCCAAATCCTCACATTTATTTTTTTTCCCCCCGCGGTTCCCTTTTACCAGACCTTCAACTTCTTTTCTATAAAATGTGGTTTTGGGGAAAAAAGGTGGGTTAGGGGGGGGGGCAGGTGCCAAGGAAAGGGCCTATAGGGGGGGCTGTGGGGGGGGGTCTGTTGAGTGGGGGATTGGGGGCCTGGGGGGGTAGGGGGTTTTGGTGAGGGGGATGGGGGATTTGAGTTGGGACAGTGTGTGGGTTGTGTGGGTTACTGTGGGGGGGGGGATTTTGGGTTTGGGGGGTGGGGGGAAAAGGGTTTCAGTGAGTGGGTTTGGGGGTTTTGTTTTTTGTTTGCTTTTGGATTGCCAACGTTTGGGTCCCCTTTGTGGGTTTGGGCATGGAGGGGGGTTTTGTTTGTTCCTCCACCTGATTTTCCCTGCTCCCCCCCTTCCTTGCCCCCCCATTTTCCCCCTTGCAACGTTGCACCCTCCTTTCAGTATATCCTTTTTCTTGGTTTTGTCTCGGTCGATGGACACACCCAGAACTCCAGTTTTTCCCTTAGGTGTGCTTTTTTCCTGCTGGATCCGTTTCGAGTTTTGTGTGTCGGGGTGTGTGAGTACTCACCTATGTTTTGCTTGAAACCTAAAAAGGGCAGCTCCTGGGCCCCCCCCCTTCACTGTTCGTTTAGGGCCACTCTTTCTTTTTCTCCCCTTTGGGTTTTTTTGTATCTCTTCTTTAAAGCTATGTATGGTCCTGGGCCCGCAGTACGTTTTCTCTCAAGATTGGTTCTATTTCCTGAAAATTTTACGACTAAAAAAATCTTTATAAAAATCCCTATGACACTTTTGGTTTTTGACTTTCAGTTTTTGGGCCCCTTATTGTTTTTCCCAAAAATTTTAAACAATCAATCCATGTGACCTTGTCAATTCTTTTTTAAAACATATCCCCTTGGGCCCTCTGTCCCTTTGGGTCGTTAGGTAATTTTAATTAGCATTCCTTGTAGAATATATGCATTTGGGTTTGGGAAAAGTCTTGTAGGAAACGTTTGCCGTCTCTAATTTCTTGATGTGCTTGACCAAAATATGGGTTACCTTTTGGGAATTCTTAAATGGGCTGGTTTTATCGTTTTTCAGAAATTTGAACAAAAATTTCCTTTTCCTTTGGGGGTCGGAACCTTTGTTTGCCAGTTGCCCATATGCTGCGAAGTTATTTTTTTGATGTGTCCTCAAAAGGGGTTTTTCGGTTTTTTACTCACCCAAAAATATTTTCCTTTTCAGTCTTCTTTGCCCCCTTTTGGTCTTCTGTTTTGCACTTGGTGGGGGTTTTTAAATCCAGAAGCCCGTTTTCTCAAAACCCGGGGTTTTCAGCCTCATCCACTTGAAAATTTCCCCTTAGATTCACATGTCTGTAGGGCAGGGATAAAAAAGGAAAATTTTTATTTGCGACATGTCATTCACAAAAACCAGAAAAGCACCCGCCTAGGATTAACCCTTGTGGAACCCGTGTTTAAGGTTTCCCACCTGGGCACTTTGCAATACCAAACATCGATGTTCCTTTCTTTCCTTTCAGGGGATTATCTGATCCATTGCAGTGCCTTTTTTTTTCATTCCTTCCCGCTCCTATAGCTTTTGCATTTTATCTTGGTTTCAGAATTGGGTAAAGGCTTCTTAAAGGGGCTTTGGGGGAAAAAGGGGTTTATCCCCCTCTCCCCCCCTTGCCTTACTTCTGTCACCTTGTAAAACTTCAGTAGGTTTGTGACACAGGATTTCCCCTCCCTGAAACTACGCTCGTTATCGTGAATAAGTTCATTCCTTTCTAGGTGCTCCACTTGTCTTTTCCTGATAATATTTTCCATGGTTTTGCATACCATACATGCTAGTGACACTGATCTGTAGTATAATGCCACCTGCCTGTCTCTTTTCTTAAAAACTGGGACTGCATTCGCTGTCTTCCACACCTTAGGTAATTGCCCTGTTTCGATAGATGTGTTGAAGATTATTATTAGTGGCACACTCAGTACTTCTGCTCCCTCTCTCAGGACCCATGGAGAGATGTTTTCCGGTCCCACCATTTAGCAGCCTCTTCACCTCCTACTCGGTTGTGTGCAGTGTGTCCAGAACTTGTTGGTGTTCATTTCCATCTCGGTCTGCTGTAGTCATGTTTGTTCCCACAGAAAATACCTAATCACGCATTTAGTTCTTCAGGTACTTCTTTGCCATTTCTTCCTTCTTCAACCTGATTACCTGGTCGTTGACTGTTGTTTTTCTCCTGATGTAGCTGTGCAATAGTTTTCGATCAGATCTGGCTTTCGATACTATGTCATTCTCGTATTGCAGTATCATTTCTGGTACTTCAACTACTCTCCTTATTTTCCTGGGTCCATTGTGATCCATATCTTTTCCATTCTCTAGCACACTTAGTTTTGGTCTCTCTATAATTTTGGGTAAATCAGCTTCGTTTTGGACTTCCTATTGTTTCTTTTGCCCTTGGGTGTGAACTTCTCCTTTGCCTTCTGACATTTTGTGGTCACACATTCCATCATTTCAATTACCAGTTCTCTTTCCCACAATATCTCATGCAGTAAATTCCACATGCCTATGTAGTTCCCTCTTTTCTAGTTTGGCTTCACCTATCTTTTCGTCCTTTTAACTCTACAGTGTATTCGAAGCTCAGGACCACGTGATCACTAGCTCTGAGGTGCCTTGAATATGTGATGTCCTCAATGTCTGAACTACTTAAGGTGAATATGAGATCCACCCTTGCTGGTCGATGTGGGCAGTGAGTGCAGAATGTGGGTTGTTTTGTTTACTTTGGTTGTGGTGGGGTTGTCAGGGTTGAGGGTGTTCTGTGAGTGGTTACGAGAGAGGTTGTGTTTGTTGGTCCTCCTGAGTCTAAGCTTCCCTGCCCATCTCTACCTTCGACACTTTTTCCAGTTCCTTGCATCTTTGTATCATCTCTCTCAGTTTGTCATTCTTCTCATGTTCTGTCATGGTTGAGGTACATTCCTTGGTAATTTGACGAACCCCTTAGTCATGGTTCTGCTGCAGGAACCTGTTTCACACATGCCTAGAAATCAATTAACCGGATGGTTTCTTTCCCTTTAGCATCCCACTATTCAATGAAAATTTGTCAGCTGGGTCTCGTCTTCCTCTCCTATCTCTTTCATGATATTTTTCAATCTCTTTTTCATCTTCTGTCGTCTTCGTGTGTTGGCCATTCAGCATCCTGAAGCCCATGAAAAAAGATTGATCTCTCCCTTCTATCTCAGGATCCGATTTAGCATCTCCATTGCTGCTCTTCTTAACATTTCCTGAATCTCCTGATGGCCTGATAGCACCTCTGCAGAGGACCTGTCTCTTTCCCTTCCTTCAGTCACCTCTCTATCTGCTGTCCCTGTACCCAATAACAAGCCACTTTCCTTTCTCAACTTTTCCTGCTCCCCCTGGTGATCTGAAAGGGCCTAGGCATATAACTTATCTCTTTCCCTTTCTTCAGCACTCTCACTATTTG
This sequence comes from Cherax quadricarinatus, assembly GCF_026875155.1. Classification (NCBI taxonomy): domain Eukaryota; kingdom Metazoa; phylum Arthropoda; class Malacostraca; order Decapoda; family Parastacidae; genus Cherax; species Cherax quadricarinatus. The sequence continues at coordinate 22,388,395 of NC_069467.1, forward strand.
GTGATGTTCCTGTTCCTGATGATATACCTATTTTGCTCTTTGGCTCTATATACCATGTCAGCATTTTCAGTTCCTCTACTAGGATCTGTATCCTAGCCTCTGGAGCTGCAGCTTGTAGCTCTCACTTTTGCTCTCTGCAGCCATTGTATCATCCATTATATTGTTAAACTATCTAGCCTCCTTTCACACTCCTGTTCCCTTTTCCTGAGCTCTGCTGTCCAATCCTCCTGCCTAGATCACTCTTCCTCAGTTTCCTTGATTCTTTGTTCTATAGTTCACACCGAGTAAAACATTGATAGAAAGAATAAGGCAGCCCTCAATGTATCCCTCCAAAAGCTTCTGAGATTCTGGCTTGTGTGAACGTTAAACAACAAATGTTGCTAACAAACTCCCGCTTCTCGCTCTCTGCAGCTATTGTATCCTTCATTACATTACTAACTACCCTCCTTTCACACTCTTATTCTCTTTTCCTGAGCTCTGCTGTCCACTCTTCCTGCCTAGATCACTCTTCCTCGGTTTCCTTGACTCTTTGTTCTACAAGCCACGCCGAGTAAAACACTGATACAAAGACGAAGGCAGCCTTCTGTGTAACCCCCCAAAAGCTTCTCAGATTCTGGCTTGCGTGAATGATAAACAACAAATGTTGCTGACAAACACAAAAAAAAGCATCCAGTTAATAAGCCTGTAACACTAACGTGATGAGCATGATACAAAATTTTCAAATTTTCCCCCCCCGTCCCCTTTTACTACCCCCCACTATGTTTTGTTTTGAACCTCACAAAACACAAAATCCAAGGTAAAATTCTTTCACAAACAATTTTGGCCCTAAAAGGCGACAAAAGC
>NC_069467.1:22389737-22522237 GCF_026875155.1 Cherax quadricarinatus
GCAAAAAGCAGACACGGGCTATGGCTACGTCTCATGTCAATATGAGGATGGGGAAATAGAAGGGGTGTACGTCCCCTGTGAAACAGAGCTTTTCACAGAAGGGCTGCCTCAGACTTTAATCCATTTACTATTACTCTTTGTGCTCTACATGTCAGGAAGTTATAGATTTATCTACCAACTTTTCCTGTTATTCCTTTATCACACATTTTGTGCACTATTACACCATGGTCACACTTGTCGAAAGCTTTTGCAAAGTCTGTGTATACTACATCTGTATTTTGTTTATCCTCTACAGCATCCAGGACCTTGTCACAGTGGTCCAGCAGCTGGGACAGGCAGGAGCGACCTGCTGTAAACCCGTGTTGCCTTGGGTTGTGTAAGTGATGGGTATATATGTGGAAATTTATTCGGTCCTAAAGTTCCTCAGGGCAGATACGTCATATAAAGATCCCATCAGGCCGTGGATGGAACGGCTGGGTTGGGTGGCCCTTACACCCACCCAAATACACACACACACCCTGCCGGGTTGGCGAAGGTGGTTGGAAGGTACATCTTAATTGATAGATTTACCCTTCAAGGAAGAGATAGGTAGTTTATCCTGTTACTACACTATTATTAGGATTATTGAGGCAACTGTAGATAATAATAATGTAGACCTAAGACTTTAACATAGGTAGTAATAGGCCGATAATGTAGGCAAACACTAGGTTATATTAGCCAGGGAGAACTGGCAGCCCAAGTTTGAATGCTGGGGCATGGGATTTTGAGACCGCAGTACCCTTTCTTCTAAGATCAGACACTAACCGAGTAACAAGTGCCACGATAATCAGGGCAGCACCCCACATGTCTACACATACTAGGCCCTGGGGAAATCTGGTGGAGGCACCTCGAAGTACCGTAGATGAAGTACTGTAGATGTCCTCCTCCGTCAGGTCCATACAGTAAGACAAGACCTCCCTTTCTTTCTCAGTATTCTGGCCAGTTTCTGGGGGAATTTGCGAGTTGAACTGTGGGTCTTTGTGCAGCTGGACGGCCAAATGATCAGTACATGCTAGTGACTCTTTGTGGTTAGGCCTTAGAAGCTAGTGTTACTCTCTGCATAGTTATACCAGGGGATACTCACCCCCTTGGAAATAGGAATTTCTGAGGTGCAGACAGGTCACTAATACCGACTGAATATTGCAGGAATTAAGGTTCCCGGTTGCACGTGGTTCTGAGGGAGAGTCCAGAGGGGCTGAAGCTTAGGGAGGTTGAAGACCGGAATATATTCTCCAACACAAAGTAAGTTAGCCCTTTATTCGTGCATGCATGTTGAGATGGGGTATCTCCTAAGACCTCTTCCATAAGTTTCATTGCTCTGGCAGCCATCAGTTTGGTCTGTCGTAGGCTGATGGGAACAATAATCCCAACATGTGGATACTCTGTGGCTGCCTTAGTTGCATCATCTGCCGCCTCATTTCCCCGGATGCCAGCATGGCTGGGGATCCAGTTCAATGTCGATCTGTTACCCTGAACCACTAAGGCTGTCATTATGCTCAGGATCGATGTGATGAGGTGAACATTGTCCTGTGGTTGAGGATGCGAGAGGGCATTGATTGCAGAGGTGGAGTCAACGTGTATGACAGGCCGAAGTCGATGTCGTAGGGCGTGTGACAATGCCTGATGAATCGCCACCAGCTCAGCTTGAAGGATCGTGCAGTGGTCAGGGAGTCGCCAGCCTGTGTGTAAACCATTGTGGTACAGTCCAGCGCTGCCTTTTCCCCCTGTCAGGGTCAACAGAACCATCTGTGAAATACACTGCACATGTGCATTCCTCTGCCAGTGCCATGCTTGTTTCAGCATGATTGCTGAGGGTATCTTGACTGCAGAGACGCTTAGAGATAGGCAGTTGCATGGCACAAACATCGGCCGGATCTGGGCGCCAGGGAGGTGGTGGATGATATCCAGCAACAGGAAGGTCACAATTCTTCTCAAGGAGTAGTTGTATAGGCAGCAGCTTCCGCCCAGCAGCACAAAACGAACGGATCCAGGAGTAGTCCGTGAAGAGTGTGGGATCTTGTGTCATGGTTGTCAATATCCGTCTCCTTAGTGGAGTACCTTGCTGCCGATGCAGAATCGTGGCTACTTTGCCGGCGTTTATGTATCTTACTCTGTCACCCAAAGGGAAAGGGGAAGCCGTGGCCTCAGATCTGAGACATGCTGTGTTGGTCCAGATGGGGGCCCCAAGCATAGTTCTTATCGCCTGGTTTTGTACGACCTCCACCCTTTGCCTGCTCTGCGGGAAGAAAATGAGCTAACGCCGGTGCACTGTGTCAATGAGCGAGCGTATAGCTTGTATATAGTACAAGCAAAGTTACATCTTGCTTGCCCCTGCAGGGTTTGCCTCGTCACAGCTCTCATGGCGTTGAGTCTGAGTAGAGCACATGACCTGACATACTCGGCCTGTTTCTGAAAGGTCAGCTTTTTATCAACGTAGATTCCCAAGTACAGGTAGGAGCCTGTCCACTCAAGTTCTGTATCTTGAATACGTAATCTATTCACAGGATCTGGTCCCTTGAACATCATTGCAAGAGATTTCTCGGCCGAGATCTTGAGACCTAGTTCCTTGCAAGACTGTGTAATTAGGTCCAAAGCTCTCTGAGCCTGTCGCTCCAAATTTCCTTTCCCATTCACTATGAGTGCAAGATCATTAGCATAGCTGAGTAGCTGCGTACCACTATGAAAGGGAAGGCTCACAAGTTCCTGCATAAGGACGTTAAACAGGATAGGACTGAGCACACCTCCTTGTGGCGTGCCGTTTTCCAGGGTTTTAAAGGAAGAGTAGTGTCTCTGAAAGCTGACACAGGCCTGCCTGTTCCTAAGGCCAGGAGGCGTCCTTTGATCCCCTTCCGAGCTAGTATTGCTAGGATTGCTGTGGGACTGGCTAGCTCAAATGCCTTCTCAAGGTCGAGGTAGACGATACTAGGTTTTTTGTTACTATCAGCAATCTGGCATAGTAGGGTGGTTATGCACTCTGCTGTACCCACTCCTTTGGTGAAGCCAAATATGTGATGATGAGGGAGTCCAAGTCTCCATAGGAGGCGGTTTAACATCATCCTCACAGCAGTCTTGGCTAAACAGCTGGTCAGCGATATGGGTCTCATACTGCCTGGGTCCATGGGCTTTGGAACTGGTACAATGGTAGCCTTCTTCTAAGCTGCTGGGAGTGTCCCGGCCCTCCACGACTTGTTTATAACGTCTAGTATGGCCTCCCATCCACTCTGCCCAGCCCATGCAATCATGGATTTACTTTAACCCCCATCGATGCCCGGGGCAGTGTCACCTGTGTTCTTAATGGCATGTCGGAGTTCCAAGTCCATGAGGTCTTCATCAGTCACATCTTCCGACTCACATGCAGCTTGTATCGTTAGCTGGCGTTGTGGCAGAAGATCCGTCTGTATATTCTGGATGTCTGTGGGAGCTGAGTGGAGGCCCCCCTGGAAGTGAAAAGCTCCACTAGTTTCTCAGCTTCCTGGAAGGGGTTTTCGGGTGTACGGGTTTGGCTCGGCTTGCTCTTGCCAGTTGCTATGTTTAGCTTGCCCCATATCTCAGATAAGGTGGTGTGATGCCCGAAAGTTGAGCACCACTCCAGCCATTTCTCAGTTTTTACTCTGAGAGAGACTCTGCGGGCATGCTGCACAATGACTCAGAGTATTCCTGTTCTCTGCCGTAGGGTTACGCCTGTATAGTTTCCCTAAAAGAGTTGATGCGGTGATTCTGCTCCCGCACCTCGTCACTGTAGAACCACCAGCCTCTTTTGTGAGTGCGTCCTGCGGACTTCTTTGGAATTGCGCACTCTGCTGCCTGGTTGAGAACAGTGATTAGTTCCTGTTCAGCTGTATCACAGTCTTCGGATAGAGTGTATGTGGACCACCAGTCATGAAGATAATCCTGGAACACCTTCCAGTTGGCCCTCTTTACGTCCCATCTAGGAGGCAGCACAACTGTGGGAGGCCTGTTGATGTTGAAGGTGGTGATCACTGCAAAGTGATCACTGACAATGTGAGAATGAGTTTCCCATGTGGCTCCTGCTACGAGTTGTCTTGTCCCGAAGGTAAGGTCGAGACAGCCACCCAACAGGTGTGTGGGGTCTCCATTGTTTAGCAACTTTACCTCTGGAATATCGTGTAAAAGCATTGCTATGTGTCTGCCAGCAGCATTGGTTGCTGAGTGAGAGTGCAACATTGGGTGATGTGCGTTGAAATCTCCACCCACAATAATATGCTCAGTGTGTGCTAGCGCTCGGAGCTCTGCAATGTCGAGGGTATGTCTTGGGTTCTTGTAGATGTTATAGATGGTAATGGGTGCCCCAGGTATGTGTGCAAGGATGGCCTGTACCTCGACATCCTCCCCACAGTCCACAGGGTTGGCTATAACCTCGTGTGGTATTGTATCGGATACAAATACAGCTGTGCCTCTGCAGTGAACGCCTGCGTCCATGTGCCGAAAATACCCAGCAAAACTGGGTAGTCTTGGGCACATAGTTGGGACAGTCAGAGTTTCCTGTAGCAAGACGATGTCAACCCAATCCCGAATTACTGCCTCCAGCAAGAAGGTGCTGTTTGCCCTCAGGCCCTGAATGTTCCATTGTAGAACCTTGAGGGTGTGATTTGGTACCGAAGTTATTCCATTGCTGTTGTTTCCTGAGCTGGAGGCTGAGCCCAGCCCACTCTGAGAACCTGCAAATTCATGGCATCCACTGTCTCCTCCTCAGTCAGTAAGCACACTCTCAGGAGCATACTGACCATCTGCCGGAATACGCTCTGTTGTTCCGTGGAGTTGATTGTGTTGCAAATAAGATCCGTGAACACCTTGATGAGTGCTACAAGATCCTCCCTGGTGAGGGCCTGCTTTGGGGTTCGAAACAGTGGATATTACCTGGGTTGTTGTGGTCTGTAGGGACTGCTGAGGGTTGGATTTCTTTATTGTATGCACCGTGGCCTGTTGCTGTATACCAAGTTGGGTTGCCGGGATCTGCTGTTGAGTTGCCAGTTGAGCCTGTAAAGGGGCTGTACCGGGTAAGGAGTGCCTGCGCTGTCTTGCTATGGCCGGTGGGGGCTCGCTTATTGCCGCCTGCTGATCGCGTTGACCAGATGTACCCTGTTGATGCCTCCTGTTCCTCTTGTTTCTGTTTCTTCGTTGAGGTAGGGGTGCAGGAGGTTCCTGACCATGACGCCTGGTTGAGGCTTCGAGGATTGGGAATTCCTGGGCATTGAGTTGGGTTAGCTGATGAGAGATCTGCGGTGTGGGAGGGTACTCTGCACCCATCGTCTGCTGAGAGTGATGATCCGTCGTAGCCTGCTGCCGAGTTTTTGGCGTCTTCCAGACTCCTTGAATTCTGGCGAGCCTCTCAGGGCATCAAGGATTCCAGGCATGGTGTTTCTGCCTGCAGTTTGGGCATTGTGGAGTGGGTGGCAATGCATTTTTCAGCTTGGTGATGCATTCCTCGGTAGGGTGGTGCTGACTGCAGACACCGCAGATTATTCTGTTCAGACAGAGTGCACCCAGGTGTCTGTAACGCTGACACTTGAAACAGCGAACTGGTTCTGCTGTGAAGGTCTGACTCGACCTGCCCCAAGAACCGGGTCCAGCTGGGATTGGCAGAGGTCCTACATGCTGTATGAGGACCTGTCGGGTTGGTGCATTGCCTGCCGTCTTTACCTTGAGACGTTGAGCTGACACCACACTGGGGTGAGCTGCTACTGCCTCGACGGGCATCATCAGCGGGTATCGCATCACTACACCCTTGGTGATCTTCTGCCGAGAGTCCAGTTTCTCCAGGGTAAATGAGCGATCTGTCTCTATGACTCTCTTCAAGGTGGTGTACATTTCCTTGTTGAGAGGAGTCAATATTGGTTCTCCCCCCCAAGTTGAACCATATCTTGAACTTCAGGTTGTGTCGTGATTCCAGGTATGAAACAACGCCATAGTGGGTTCTGCGGTCCCCATAAGACTTCACCTTGAATTTGCCAGGTGGGTTGAGCTGGTTTGCCTGCTCCTTGGACAGACAGCGCTTCTTGTTGTTGTCCACAGTGATCCATCCTTCTTGGTTCTCCGGGGGGTGGGGTGTTTATTTCCTCCCCTGTTTCCATATTCGCTGGCTCCATGGTTGGAACTGTCAGATCTGCTACAATGTGACCAGGGTCTTCCTCTTCCTCTTCCTCTGATGACACGGAGTGGTCTCGCAACTTCTTCGCTAGAATTGCGCCCACATTTCTAAATCTGAGTCCTCCATCGTATTCATGGAGCATCGTGGCCTCTTCTTTTCGGCAGAAGCCATGTGCCTATCTAGTGATAAGGAAGTGTACTCCGTGAACTGAGTGTGACCTGTGAATGTTGTGACTCAAGTCACGTGGATGACTTGAATAAAGATTCCCATATGTTGCATAAGTGTCTCAATCTTCAACTTGTCGGTTTTTCAAACCATTCATCACAACTGTCAGACACTGCAGCATCATGGTATCTTGTTACAAAGAATTCTTCAACACTTGTCCAACCTTTGGACGAAGACCTACTTCGACTAGTGGATGGTACCACTATGACCCTGCGTCCTCCAGCTTCGCCTCACCTGACTACAGTATATAAGCCATGTCTACGGCCCTATGCTGTACATTCTATAAGATTGATGGACTGAACACATCGACTCCAGGCTGAGGGACTGATTACCTCAAATTCCTCCTCTCCTTACACCTTCTGCTTTGTATTGGACTGATGAAGCCACTGTGTGGCAAAACGTTTCCTGAATAAGAATTCCTATATGTTGCATAAGTGTCTCAATCTTCAACTTGTCGGTTTTTCAAACCATTCATCACAGCTGTCAGACACTGCAGCATCATGGTATCTTGTTACAAAGAATTCTTCAACATTTGTCCAACCTTTGGACGAAGGCCTACTTCGACTTGTGGATGGTACCACTATGACCCCGCCTCCTGCTTCTCCTCGCCTGACTACAGTATATAAGCCACGTCTATGGCCCTATGCTGTACATTCTACAAGACTGATGGACTGAACACATCGACTCCAGGCTGAGGGACTGATTACCTCAAACTCCTCCTCTCCTTACACCTTCTGCTTTGTATTGGACTGATGAAGCCACTGTGTGGCGAAACGTTTCCTGAATAAAGATTCCCATATGTTGCATAAGTGTCTCAATCTTCAACATACAAACCTAATGGAGTTCTATGACAGGGTGACAGGGTAGATTGCATTTTCTTGGACTGTAAAGCATTTAACACAGTTCCACACAAGAGATTAGTGCAAAAGCTGGAGGACCAGGCAGGGATAACAGGGAAGGCACTGCAATGGATCAGGGAATACCTGTCAGGAAGACAACGGTGAGTCATGGTATTGCCCAAGGTGTCAGAGTAGGTGCCTGTGACGAGTGGGGTTCCACAGGGGTCAGTCCTAGGATCGGTGCTGTTCTTGGTATATGTGAATGATATGATGGAAGGAATAGACTCAGAAGTGTCCCTGTTTACAGACGATGTGAAGCTGATGAGAAGAATTCAATCGGACGAGTACCAGGCAGAACTACAAAGGGATCTGGACAGGTTGCAGGACTGGTCTAGCAATTGGCTCCTGGAGTTCAACCCCACCATGTGCAGTCATGAAGGTTAAGTAAGTAAGTAAGTTTATTCAGGTATACACACAGTTACATAGAATTATCATACATAGCAGCATATGTGTAGAGAACCTAGGATAACCCAAAAAAGTCAGACAGAGTGACTTATTTCCATTGGGGAAGGGCTAAGAAGACCGCAGATGGAGTACAGTCTAGGGAGCCAGGGAATACAAACCCACTCAAAAAAGGATTTTGGGGGTGATATAACCCCGGGCACATTCCGAGGTGCCATCAACCAAATAACTCTCAGCTGGGGTCCTAGAACCTAAAAACATATTTTGACATCTGAAAAAGGGAATCACCAGGCCCCTGTACACCGGTATGTTAGGCCTAATTGGAAATTGCAGCACCAGTTTGGAATCCCACCTACCAAACCGTAAGGAAGCAAAGGAAGTGAAGAAGTTTCAACAAATTACCCCGAGCTAAGGGGCATGTGTACGGGAGGGGTTAAGAGATACGACCTGACAACATGGAAGACGGAGAGAGGGGGGGATATGAAACGACAAAAAATCGAGAGGAATAAATAAGGGGACAGAGACGGGGAGCCCCAGAGAGGGGACGCAAAAAGAGGTCAGTTGAAATTGAAGACTCAGTTGAATCAAAAGGGATGTTAAAAAAGTTTTCATCAGCACGATTTTGTCAGGAAGGTAATACTCTGGGAAGTGACAAAAGTGGGGGCAGGATCCAAACATAGCTTTAGAAGAGGTATGAAAAAGCTCATGGAGCGGGGAAGAGTGCCTAGATGGCCATGGAAGGCAAGGACTGGCCCCGCCCCCTAAACCAAAAGTAGGTGAATACACACACACAAAAAGGGAAATGCTTTTACATAAAAAAGTCGGGGGTTTTTTTCCAAATGGTTTGTAAAAACCCCACTGAATCAAAACTTCGAATATCTTGAACTTTTCTGTTAAATTATTAAAATAAAAAAGAACGCTAAGCCAAAGGGCTATACAGCTGAACATTTCTGAGAGTTGTCACTGAATTCATTTTTTTTAACACATTCCACACAATGATGCAAGGTGTGGCATAGTACATCCGTCAATTTTTACATTTCTTGGTCTACATCTTGGTGATTTAACCCCCCAAAAATACCTGTACCCAGCATAACCAAGCGAAATAACACCCAAAAGGTCGCTTATTTTAATGGATCACCAAGACATGGGCTTCTCTGCACAATATTATTATTTATTATTTTTTATAACAAGGGGAAGCCTAAACCCGGAGGATTATACAGGCCTGGGGGGGGAGGGGAAGGCTTCAGTTTAAATTTCGGGGAACTGGAGCACAGATCCAATTCCCAAATAAAAGAGCCCCTACCAACTAAAGGAACCCTTCCTTGGGGGGCCCTGACAATAGAAAATGAAGAGGGATGATTGGTGCATTCCCCCTGAGTCTTAGGTAGGTCAGTAAATTTCATTGAAGTTTTTTTTATTTTTTAAAACTTACGGGGGCCCAAGTTGTCATCTATCCTTTTGAATCCCATATAACTTAGCTTTTTCATCAAATTTAAACATCATTGAAGACCGGGGTGCTACACCCCCTCCACCCAAGTCAAAACAACTTTCAGTATCCCCTAGGAGAGCTAATGTGTAACACTCCAGATTACACAAGAGTTATGAGGAATCATCAGGATTGGCTGCCACAAGGTAAATACAGGAACTCATGGGTCTTTATTGGAATGTGCAAAAGCCACCAATATAGCCCAATTTTACAAAATATTTTGTTTCCTGCATTACATATTCCCCTTTTGTTTTTGCCAGTATTTTTCCCTTCATGGTTGTAATTGATACAGTGAAACCCTTTTCCCAAAAAATTTGAGTTACCCTTTTTTGCCAAAAAGCCGTTAATTTCCCCTTCTCAGGTTGTGGTCACAGGGCGCCTATGCAAACCCTTCCATGGTGTAGAAATATCCCTATTGGCGAATCTTTTGTGGCTAGCTGGTTCAGTGGCTAACGAGGGTCGGGATTTTGAACACCTGATCGCGGGTTCTATCCCCCCCCTGGTATGGTTTGTTTGAAATCGTGTCATTACAGTTTCATGATATGGAAATATAAACACACAGCAGTATAAGTGATCCTTTATTGACAACTTTTGCCCACACAGTGGACTTTTCAAGTCACAAACAATTACCTGGGGGGAAGGTACACGAGTATTATAGTCAGGCAAAATGTTGAGTCAGGGGGAAAAAATGTGCATTGACCCAACATTTAACCCTGACCAAAATACCGCTACCTTCCACCCAGGTAATCTTTTGCGACTTGAAAAAGTCCACTGTGTGGGCAATACTTGTCGTAAAGGTCACATTATACTGCATGTGTTTTTAGTTTTTCCAAATTGTCGGTATTTTCCCATTTTTTTTCCTTCGTGAGTCATGTTGACGGCTTTGGGGGGACTTGAGCTAGAGTCGTCACGGCCACACTAGTGGAGATTCCTTAAAAACTTGCATTTGTGGCACAGTGGTGCCTAGCTAGTTTCCCCTTGGTGTGAAAATACCTATTTGGACGAATTTATTGTGCTTTGTGGTCCAGGGCTAACGCGACGGCTGATGTCTTGAGACTGATCGGGGTTTATCCCCGCCCGTGGTAGGGTTTTATCACCCAAATGGGTTTATTGCGGTTTTCTGGGTTTCCCGGTTTGGCCCGTTTTTCGCTTTTTTGGGCCAGGACCATAAACCCACCTGCCCCCAGCCGCTCGCGGTTTTAAGTCTTTTCGGGCCGCTCTGGGGGCAAGCGGGACCTTCTGCTATTCACCATTATTTTTATAATCAAAAGAAGCGCTAGCCAAAGGGGCTATACGCCGCAGGGTGGGGAAGGAAGCAAGGGAATTGGATGGCGGGAGGGAGGGGGGTGACGAGGTTACAGAAAAACAGCGGGGGGGGGGGATGAGGGGTAGAGGGTAGAAAGAGTACAATAGAAAGGGGGCGGGAAAATCAGAATTTGTAAAGTAAGTCAGTCTTTGTCAAAAGTCAATAAGAGAGCCCGGGATGAAAGGTGGGCCCCATCACGAGAAGGAGGTAAAGAGAGAACGGGCGAAGCGACGACGAGTAAATTCGCTGCTCGTTGAAAAAGTGGGAGCCCCAACAAATGTGGCGACTGAAAAGGAGCTTGGAAATTTCTCACAGAGGGGAGAAGACCCCTTCCCCCAGAGATTCCATGGAAGAAGTAGGGCCCAATGCGAAGGGGGGAGGTATTCCCAACCCGACACGGGAAAAAAGACGGCCAGTAACCTAACTCGGTTTAATAGACAGAAGTTTGTTGCCGAGCATAGTAACCAAACGTTGTTGCCACGGGTGTAAAGGGTGGGAAGATATTACAGCAAAATAGTCCGTACAGGGAAACTTAAAGAAACTGGTAGGTATGTACTGCTGACCGCGCAGCAGTGTCGCCTTTTCATTGCCCTGTACGTCAACTGACCAGGGCCCCAACAAAAAAAAATATTTTATGCTTTAAAGATCGGGTAGCCAAAGTTGGATAGGGGACTAAGGGGTGAGGTGTATAAAATTTTTGTATAGCCGTAAAGCACTAAGGGAGTTGAGACAAACAAATGATGACACAGGCATAGATAATAGGAAAAATGTGTAAGGATGGCTATATTCGCAGTAAAAATATAGCTGAAGAAGAAATCCCCTTGTACACCTCCCCGGAAAACACTGCTGCAAATCCTACGCCGTCAGAAACTTAGAGCCTCGTGTACCAGCAAGGCACAGAATGGAGTGAAAGGGTCAAAAAAAAGAGAGCGGAAGCGACCGTAGACAGTTGGGTTTTCGAGAAAGGGGAGGGAAAAAAGAACGACTCGAACAGCTGGAACTTCCGGGGGGGTAGGGAAATGAGATGCTACATGTAATAAAAAGGGTGGTAGTTAAAGAGAAAAAAAGAGCGAATGAAGGTGAAGAGAAAAGGGGACGGAGAAAGCAGGGCGGCGAACAAATAAAGAATGTCTACAATATCAGTGACCATTCTAAAAATGGAAGGGATTGGGGGGATCTGAGAGCGTAATAGTAGCGCAGGCAAGGCATCACGGCGATCGGATAAGGGGGAACTTTCGCTTTGCTAGAGGTTTTCACGGGGGAAGAGCAAAAGCCCCAAGGCATAAAACCTTTCCCTTTTATGAAGGGGGTTTAAGGCAGGAGAGAAAGCGGGAGATGCCCTGAATGATTGGTCACCATAATAATTTTTCGAAAAAAAAGGGGGTGGAAGAGGTGAAGGAGGGTTCGACGATCAGCTCCCAGAAAGATAGAAAGGGGTTTTTAAGGGGGGTTCACCGGGCTGTGACAATTGCCTTCGAGAGGAATGTGGGGTTTCCAGGAAACCTACGATCAAAGAGGGGGCCCCCAGAAACTTGACTTATCCTTTTCAGGGTTACGTGAGCCATAGAGGTACAAAGGATGATAGAATGACAAGCGTCTGTGAAAGTGATTTGGGGGTTTTTTTTGTCTGGAAAATTTAAACCCATGTGTGGTGGCCCAATTTGGGAAACCGGTCACTGCTGCTGGAGAGAAACTGTAAGGAGGTGACAGTCAGCCCCGCACAGGCAATAGCAAAGTCATCAACATAGGGGATCCCAAAATTTTTGAGGGAAGAAAGGGCAAATCATTAATAGCAAGGAAAAAAAAAAAAGTGTTGTGCTCAAAACCATCCGGGGGGACACCTTCGTTGGACAAAGTCCGGGGAGAGCACATTATTAACCCAAACACGAAATCCCTGTCAGTTAAAAATTTTCTTAAGAAGGATGGTAGATTGCCTCAAAGGGCCTAAGGAGGGGTTTGGGGAAAAATATTATACCCCCAAGTTTGTCTATCCCTTCTAAAGGTAAAAAAAAATAGGGCAAAAACTGAGTGGTTTTTTCGAAAAGGCTTAAACATACGAAATCCAAGCGCAGAAAGGGGTCTATGGTAAATCCCTTACAAAACCATTGACGAGTGGAGAGATGTTGTGTGTCTCTAAATCCACACTAAACGTCTTTTACAAACTTCCATTACTTTCAAACGCACGGGTAAGAGCAATGGGACATATGGGAGGTTTCTGTCCCGTAGTGCCTTTTTTGGGGAAAGGGGAACAATGGGGGTTTTCCACGGTGGAAGAACTCTTGTGCCCAAATAAATTGTAAGGGGAATAGGACTGCAAGGGCTGACGATGTAAAAGTTTTTTGCATACGAAAAAGAATTCGTCGGGCCCCGCTGCCGAGATCGACAAACGAGAGTGTTTTCTCCATTCTTGAAGTGTAAAAGGCACATTTACTTTTTTCTCTAGAGAAGAAAAGTCCAAGGTGCTAACTCCGGCAACTTGAGGAAAAAATGAGGGATAATGGGGTCCTGAAAATACGGACCAGATGATTGCCAAATTTTATTGGCAACACTAGGGGTTTGCTAATCAACCCGGCAACCCGCAGAACAGGAGCCGGGTCGGGGAAATATTTACCACTCATTTCTACTTTTTTCCAGACTGCACTCTAGAGGAACAGAGGGGAGGTGGGGACATAAATTTGCCGCAATGCTTTTGCCACGGATGACCGGCGAGCGATCGCCGCTTCTTTTTTAAAAAAACAAGGAGTCGCTCTGTGGTTTATTTTTCCCGGGAACCGCCCCCCTGCAGGGTTTTTTAAACGTCTGCACAGCACAACAGGAACCACCAAGGGGACGCATTTCTGAGATGCCTGCCCGAAGTTTGGGGTATAGAAAGAAAGTGCGTGAAAACGGGGGGCGGAAGAGTTAAAAGCCATCGATGGAGGACGAAGGAGGAACCTCTTTAAAAAAAAGTCAGGTGTGAAAAGGTTCCAAATTTTCCCGATTAAATTTCCCCCGTGGGGGGGCGAAGAGGTGGCGAAAATGAAGGGGAAGTAAGAAAGATGGGAAATGACATGTCTTAAGTCCGGGAGAACAGACCAAAATAAATCTAAGCGGGGGAGGAAGACAAAATGAGAGATCGATGCAAGAGAGAGTATGGGGCCGAGGGTCAAAAAAGGGGGTGGTACCTGTATTTAAAACAGGAGGGGTGGGGGGAAAAAAAGCCTCAATGAAATTTCCCCGGAATACAGTAACCCTCCCCAGAGAAAAGGTGGGCATTAAAAATCACCAAGTAACAGAATCGGGGGCGGTAAAACGAAAAAAGGAAGGAAAATCCGGGAAAAGATAATGCCCGAGAAGGAAAGATAAAAGAACAGAGGTATACCCCCTATGTAATGGATACGGGCTGCTGGTAAGCAGCGAAATGAAAAAATAGTGTGGTACGGAAAAACAGTGCGGAGAAAAGGGGCCTTTTATTTAAGGTCCCATCAGGGAAAAAATCTGAAAAATACAATAAAAATAGCCTGAGATGTGAGAAAAACAGCAAGGGGTAATTTTGGTTCCTGTAAGCAAACACCAACAGGGGGAAACTGGGGAGTAACATCTGAAGCCACCCGATTTTCCCGACCGCGTAATTCCCCTGTAAAAAGGCCATGATTGGGAATGAAAAAATACTTGAAATCCGCAGGTAAAGGGGTTTCCCACGGACTGAAGGGTTGAAAAGTCCACATCGGAGGCAGTGGAAAAAGTTCAAGCACGAAGGAAAAAGGGGCGGTGAGAAAGGGGTTGCGCAGATGGAGCAGAGGAGAGGAAAGAGCGGAAAGGGGGATCGGTCCCTTGTGGTTTGGGGCTCTGCAATATATTCAGAGATTGCTTCAAGGTTTTGGAATTCAGAAGTCGTATGGGAACAATTTGGAATGGTAGGGGGGGATGAGTAAAAAGATTGGAAAGTATTGGACTGTACCAAGGTGGGGGGGGGGAAAGGGGGAGGAAATGGAGAAGCGTTTGGGGGGGACAGAAGAGAAGGAACCTGGGAGGGGGCAGAAGAGGAAAAAACTTGGAGGGAAAAGGGGAGGAAGGGACATTACGAGGGGGAGGTGAACCTTGCACTTGTAACTGACCAGTGAGAGGGAAGAACTAGGGACAGAGACAGGGAGGGAAAATGAGGAGGTGGAAGATGGGAGGAGGTGTTACCGGACCTTTTTTTGCTTTTGAGAAGTAGAGGGGCGATTGGGAAGAGGGGTCGTACAGGGCTCGTCGAACTGAGGGTTGTAAAGAGAACTCGAAAAAGCGAGATTTTGACTAGGCGTTAAGTGGGACGTCGAGCCGAGACAGCAAAAGGATTAGATAAGGAGTGAATGGGGGAGGGAACCACAGGGTGGGTGTAGAAGATGGGATACCAGAAGTGGGGGGACGTTTTGAAACACGGGAATAAGAAACCGTGGGAGTCTCCCTGGGGGCGGGGATGAAAACTGCCATGGCATAAGGGGGACCTTCTGCTCTTTGAGGTAAGGATTTCCCGTGTTTTAAAAAGACCTGACAACGGCGAGAGCGAAGGGGGAGCCCAAGACAGTTAAAAGGGAAGAGGGGGATGATTGCAAAAATATTAGAATGGTCATCGGGACCACAGACTGGGCATTTGGCGATAGATTGCAAAATTTTGCGGATGGCCAAATCCCAGCAATTTCTACACTGTGTGGGTAGGGGTCCCTTTCGAACTTGTAACCCATGTCCCCGCTAATAAACGGGGGATGGGAGTTCTCGGGGTGTCAAAATTAAACGAGCCACATTGCAGGGTATCGTCTCCGCCCCCGGGCGGGAAAAACGTAAAAGGGCTACCCTTTAGGAATGGAGATCTTGGAGTTCCAGCTGTTTTGAATTTTCCGGTGCCACATGTCTGGAAATTTTGTTTAACTAGGTATGGGCAAATAACGTACCAACAAGAATTTAGGGAATGAGTTTTTCAAGGGGGACAGGAAAAAAGTATCTAAGGGGAAAAACGAGGATCCGACCCGGGGGACATTCTGTACGGGAATGTGCGCGTACCGCTCTTAAGAGCATGAAAAAAATATCTTTACCAACATGGCGTAGGAGGCCTTGCCAATACAGGTCAGAAAGATGGCAGTAGAGGAGTTTGGGCTAAAGTGAAAAATTTATCCCCCTGTTCATCTGAAACTGACGTGGAAAGGAGTGAAGACGTGTCGACGTTTTTTGAGAAAGAACAAAGGTAAGGGGGGGAGAAGTATCATCCAGGTAATTGTCGTGACGTTTGGCGTGGGACCCGAATTGGTCCACTGGAACGGGGCGGCATTTTAAATTGCCGCACCCAGAGGGAGAGGCCGGAAGCATAGTCAAGGGGAAACGAAGGTCGATAAATCGAAGGATCAGTCGAGGGGTCAGACCTGAAGCGGGGGAGGAAACGCACCGGCAAAAAGGGACAGAGGCATGAGGAATGTCTGAAGATGGTCCAAAGCGACGGGGGTCAGAACGGGGGGCGGTACAAGAAGGGGCCCGGGGGTACCCCGGTTCATGGACTAGGGCGCCTGGTTGGTTTCTTCTTTCTTTTTGTTTTTAAGAAAAAAAAGAAAAAAAAAAGAAAAAAAAATAAAAAAAAAAAAAAAAAAAAGGGGGGGGGCCGGGGAGGGATAGTTCCCGGAGGAAGAAAGGGCCCCAAAAACTCCCCCCGCCCCAAGAGGACTCGACACCGTAGTAGCGCAGAGCAGCAGGGGAAACCCTTTCCATACCCTACCCTTCTGCCCGTAAACCAGCAATTGGGATAGCAACCCCACATCTGCCGAGCTCCTCGGGGGACAAAAGAGAGGGGGGCCGGATATCCGCCACCCAAAACATACCCCTTCAGCCACCCCCCCGGAACCGAAAGGTGGCTTCCCCGAGCTACAACCCCCCGCCCAAAAGACACCCAAAGCTACTCCGGATCCGAGAGGGGGTCGGGGGCTCCCTGGGAATCCAATTCCCCCGGCAAACTAAGCCACCCCAAAAAACCCCACGATGGGATGGACCCCGGTGTCCTTTCCCCACCAGGAACTAGCGGCCCCCGTGGGAGAAATACGAAAGGGTAAAAAGGGAAGGCAAAAGGGAGGGTAGGAGGAGGGGAGGAATGGAAAAGGGGAGGATGGGGAGGAAAAGGGATAGGGGAGGGGAGAATGGGGGGGGTAAAATTTGGTTCGGTCTGAGGAAAAAGACCACAGGGCTAATTCCCAACCCCGAGCCCCTTCACCCCGCCAAGGGGCCCCCCTTGAAGAGGTCATTATCCAACATTAAGGAAGCTAATGTTGTGAAAAAGGGAAATTTAGCAGGAATGTATAGGGGGCAGGGGGTGTAGCAGCGGGAGTGTGTGTAGTAGGGAGCAGGCCCCCAAGGAAAAAAGTCATGACTTGGATTACCTAGGTTTTTTACACATCTGTGGAAAGGGGGCAGGAGTGGCAGGGAAATGGAGTGTGGAAGGGGGAGGATATAGCAGAGAAAAAAGGGAAAGGGGAAGGGAGGCAGGGAGTGTACCAGGGAAAAAAGGATGTGGAAGGGGGGGAGTGAGCAGGGAAACAGAGTGAAGCAGCAAAATGGAGGGGCAGGGAGGGAGGCAGGGAAAAAAATGTGGAGGCAGGGGGTGTAGCCGGGATTCAGGGGGGGGTAGCTGGGGAAGTGTAGAGGCAGGCAGGGGGGTGTAGGGGCAGGTGTAGCAGGGGTGAGGAGGAAAGGGAGGGAGGGGAACCCCAGAGGGGGGCTTTGATACCCCAAATCCTTATGGGGGGATTACCTTCCGAAAATCAATCCTCCCTCTTCCTCCTGTCTTCCATAAGCCAACAAGTCTTCAATAAAAGTATGTAATAGTGATTTAAATGTTTATTTTATTTAGTTCATTGTTTTGTGTATGTAAAACTATAATTAATCTTTAAAAATGTATTTTTTGTTAATATTTTTGAATGTCTGGTTGGATTAAAAGTATTTTCATAATTCATATGGGGAAAAATTTCAATTTTTTGGCCATTTTGGTTTTTGGCCCCCCATCTGGAATGGGTTTTTGGCCGATAACCAAGGGTCCACTGTATTAAAATGCTTGCCAGAGGAGCGTGTTATTTTCTTTGTGGGTAACTCCTTGTAAATCAGAGTATTAGACTATTATTACTGCATGCATAGGAATGCTAAGACAATAGGGATTATACTGCCCCTGGGATAAATGAGAGGCAATCAGGTTTGATCCAAGGAAAGGAATAGGTCCAGTTGATTAAGACAGTTTTTGCATCAAATTACTTTCCTGGAGGAATATTAGCAGGAAACAATGAAGTAAAGATGCAAAAGAGGAAGGTTACCCCCATCCTTCCTTCACTTTTCACAAACACTTCAGAGTACAAGAAACCAAGGCATAGCATTGTAGTATTTTACTGTATTCAGTCATCTGGTAAAAAATTTAATCCACAGAAAATTAAGTAAATGTTAATTCAAAATTGCTCCTCCTCCTGCTTGAAGTGCTTTTAAAAAATATTTTATCTTGCAACTCAGTTACAATATTTTTACTTGTCTTTCACAGACATTTACTCTACAATCATTTATTGCTATTTGTAAATGCATTACAGAAGTCTATTTTTACTCAAAGGGAGTCCATGCATTACTGTATTTTTGAACCATCCATAATGTACCCAGTTTAATACAGCTTGCAATATTGACATGTTTATGCTAAAATAAAAAAAAATTACATCATGTGTAGGACAAGATATAGTAATTAAAATTGCCAAAAACTATTATACATTTTATTAGACGGAATTCCAGTTATTATTTCCACAACTTTACAACACTGCTCTAATCCAGACCAAAGATACACTACATTTCTCTAAATTTTCTCCACATATTATACACAAGGTAAACACAAAAAAAGATAATAAATTAAAAGCATAATCTCTTATGTAAATAAGAGCAGCTGTGGTCAGTTCCTGGAATGTGTCAATGTGTGTCACCTGTGATTCCCTGTAGGTTGGAAACCTCTATCACCTAGTCTTTATGCATACAACACAACTGCTCCACTAATATATACAACAACTGCACCAAGTTGTGCTAAGTAACAACAGCATATTAAGAAAAATGTTTACAACCTACAGGAATATACTTACAAAAGCTATCAACTCAATATGTTTGAAGTTTGTTCTGTCAGCCTCAATGGTGGGTACCATGTGATTTTCTATTTAAAAACATTACTTATGTATCTCCATGTTTTTCCTTATTATGCTGAAAAAATTGCAATAAAAAAAGCATGGAAAAAAGATCCCTGGAATATTTCTTTTAATTTCATTTATCAGGCCTTTGTTGCCAACATTTCAATTAAAATTAACCAATAGTTAAAGTCATGGATGTTTATTGTCTTGTCATGCACACTAGTTATGGCTCAATGCACAATCAATCTATCAATATTTTCAACATCTTACTATACAACAAATCCTATCATGATTAAAAATGAGAACCATTATAAAAATGAAAACTTACGGGTTAGCCTTTAAAAAATATATGGTTCCAAAAATAACCTGATAAATTCTTTACAAATTATTTCTATCTTGATCATATTTGATAAATACAGCTAACATTTACCTTAAAACATGATTTATGTGACATTTTGTAAAATCCATAAACAATGATAACAATAACCTATTTTTCACAAATTTACAACCATTCCCTGATAAAATATAATTACCAAGTTTATAATCACCTGGAGATATATACACACTACTGTGGTCGGTCTCGTGGGTAGAACTCTGCAAGAGTAGAGGCTGGGATACGCTTGAGCATTTCTTTGGGGAAGATACGAAGCAACTGCCATCCAATGTCCAGAGACTCAAAGACAGTGCGCTTCATATACGATCCTTGAGAGATGAACGACTTCTCAAACTTTCCAAGAAACTCTAGATAAAGTAAATCATCAGAGGTAAGAGCCTCTTCACCCACCACAGCCTTCATGGCCTGAAGATCTTTGCCAATGGCATAACAAGCATATAGCTGGTTGGAGACGTCAGAATGATCCTTACGTGTCATTCCCTCACCAATAGCAGACTTCATAAGTCGAGATAGTGATGGTAGTACATTGATAGGTGGATAAATTTGACGATTGTGCAACTGACGCTCAACATAAATCTGACCTTCTGTGATGTAACCCGTGAGATCAGGAATGGGATGAGTAATATCTGTAAAAAGAAAGCATTTTACTATGTTATTCCCCACAACTGCAACTTTTTTTTTAAATCAAAAGTGGAGTACAGTATATCATATTACAGTATATCTGTAATCATTTCATAAGAAACAGCAACCTTTAATCAACAGAATGCATAAACAAAAATAAAGACATGGAGTAATAAAAAGAAAAAAAAAATTAACTAAATTCTTACCATCATTAGGCATAGTAAGAATAGGAATTTGCGTGATGGAACCTTGTCGTCCCTCTACTCTGCCAGCACGTTCATAAATAGTGGCTAAATCGGTGTACATGTAACCAGGGAAACCACGACGACCTGGCACTTCCTCTCTGGCTGCAGATACCTAATATGAAGAATTTTTTTTTTTTTTTTTTCAACAAGTCGGCCATCTCCCACCGAGGCAGGGTGACCCAAAAAAGAAAGAAAATTCCCAAAAAGAAAATACTTTCATCATCATTCAACACTTTCACCACACTCACACATTATCACTGTTTTTGCAGAGGTGCTCAGAATACAACAGTTTAGAAGCATATACGTATAAAGATACACAACATATCCCTCCAAACTGCCAATATCCCAAACCCCTCCTTTAAAGTGTAGGCATTGTACTTTCCATTTCCAGGACTCGAGTCCGACTATATGAAAATAACCGGTTTCCATGAATCCCTTCACTAAATATTACCCTGCTCACACTCCAACAGATCGTCAGGTCCCAAGTACCATTCGTCTCCATTCACTCCTATCTAATACGCTCACGCACGCTTGCTGGATGTCCAAGCCCCTTGCCCACAAAACCTCCTTTACCCCCTCTCTCCAACCCTTTCGAGGACGACCCCTACCCCGCCTTCCTTCCCCTATAGATTTATATGCTTTCCATGTCATTCTACTTTGATCCATTCTCTCTAAATGACCAAACCACCTCAACAACCCCTCTTCTGCCCTCTGACTAATACTTTTATTAACTACACACCTTTTCCTAATTTCCACTCTCCGAATTTTCTGCATAATATTTACACCACACATTGCCCTTAAACAGGACATCTCCACTGCCTCCAACCGTCTCCTTGCTGCTGCATTTACCACCCAAGCTTCACACCCATATAAGTGTGTTGGTACTACTATACTTTCATACATTCCCTTCTTTGCCTCCATAGATATCGTTTTTTGACTCCACATATACCTCAACGCACCACTCACCTTTTTTCCCTCATCAATTCTATGATTAACCTCATCCTTCATAAATCCATCCGCCGACACGTCAACTCCCAAGTATCTGAAAATATTCACTTCTTCCATACTCCTCCCCAATTTGATATCCAATTTTTCTTTATCTAAATCATTTGATACCCTCATCACCTTACTCTTTTCTATGTTCACTTTCAACTTTCTACCTTTACACACATTCCCAAACTCATCCACTAACCTTCGCAATTTTTCTTTAGAATCTCCCATAAGCACAGTATCATCAGCAAAAAGTAACTGTCAATTCCCATTTTGAATTTGATTCCCCAAAATTTAATCCCACCCCTCTCCCGAACACCCTAGCATTTACTTCCTTTACAACCCCATCTATAAATATATTAAACAACCATGGTGACATTACACATCCCTGTCTAAGACCTACTTTTACCGGGAAGTAATCTCCCTCTCTTCTACACACCCTAACCTGAGCCTCACTATCCTCATGAAAACTATTTACAGCATTTAATAACTTACCACCTATTCCATATACTTGCAACATCTGCCACATTGCTCCTCTATCCACTATCATATGCCTTTTCTAAATCCATAAATGCAATAAAAATTTCCCTACCTTTATCTAAATACTGTTCACATATATGCTTCAATGTAAACACTTGATCTACACATCCCCTACCCACTCTGAAACCTCCTTGCTCATCCACAATCCTACATTCTGTCTTACCTCTAATTCTTTCAATTATAACCCTACCATACACTTTTCCTGGTATACTCAGTAAACTTATTCCTCTATAATTTTTAGTCTCTTTTGTCCCCTTTCCCTTTATATAAAGGGACTATACATGCTCTCCGCCAATCCCTAGGTACCTTCCCCTCTTTCATACATTTATTAAACAAAAGTACCAACCACTCCAACACTATCCCCCCCCCCCCTGCTTTTAACATTTCTGTCATGATCCCATCAGTTCCAGCTGCTTTACCCCCTTTCATTCTATGTAACGCCTCACATACCTCCCCCACATTTACATTCTGCTCTTCTTCACTCCTAAAAGATGGTATACCTCCCTGACCAGTGCATGAAATTACTGCCTCTCTGTCTTCCTTAACATTTAAAAGTTCCTCAAAATATTCTCGCCATCTACCTAATACCTCCATCTCCCAATCTACTAACTCCCCTACTCAGTTTTTAACTGACAAATCAATACTTTCCCTAGGCTTTCTTAACTTGTTTAACTCACTCCAAAATTTTTTCTTATTTTCATTAAAATTTCTTGACAGTGCCTCTCCCACTCTATCATCTGCTCTCCTTTTGCACTCTCTCACCACTCTCTTTACCTTTCTTTTACTCTCCATATACTCTGCTCTTCTTATAACACTTCTGCTTTGTAAAAACCTCTCATAAGCTACCTTTTTCTCTTTTATCACACCCTTTACTTCATCATTCCACCAATCACTCCTCTTTCCACCTGCCCCCACCCTCCTATAACCACAAACTTCTGCCCCACATTCTAATACTGCCTTTTTAAAACTATTCCAACCCTCTTCAACCCCCCCACTACTCATCTTTGCACTAGCCCACCTTTCTGCCAATAGTCGCTTATATCTCACCCGAACTTCCTCCTCCCTTAGTTTATACACTTTCACCTCCCTCTTACTTGTTGTTTCCACCTTCCTCTTTTCCCATCTACCTCTTACTCTAACTGTAGCTACAACTAAATAATGATCCGACATATCAGTTGCCCCTCTATAAACATGTACATCCTGGAGCCTACCCATCAACCTTTTATCCACCAATACATAATCTAATAAACTACTTTCATTACGTGCTACATCATACCTTGTAATATTTATTTATCCTCTTTTTCATAAAATATGTATTACTTATTACCAAATCTCTTTCTACACATAGCTCAATTAAAGGCTCCCCATTTACATTTACCCCTGGCACCCCAAATTTACCTACTACTCCCTCCATAACATTTTTACCCACTTTAGCATTGAAATCCCCAACCACCATTACTCTCACACTTGATTCAAAATTCCCCACGCATTCACTGAACATTTCCCAAAATCTCTCTCTCTCCTCTACACTTCTCTCTTCTCCAGGTGCATACACGCTTATTATAACCCACTTTTCACAATCTTTATTTTACTCCACATAATCCTTGAATTAATACATTTATAGTCCCTCTTTTCCTGCCATAGCTTATCCTTCAACATTATTGCTACTCCTTCTTTAGCTCTAACTATTTGAAACCCCTGACCTAATCCCATTTATTCCTCTCCATTGAAACTCTCCCACCCCCTTCACCTTTGTTTCACTTAAAGCCAGGACATCCAGCTTCTTCTCATTCATAACATCCACAATCATCTCTTTCTTATCATTTGCACAACATCCACGCACAGACTTCCTATTTTGACAATTTTCTTCTTATTCTTTTTAGTAATCTTACAGGAAAAGGGGTTACTAGCCCATTGTTCCCGGCATTTTAGTTGACTTTTACAACACGCATGGCTTACGGAGGAAAGATTTTTATTCCACTTCCCCATGGATATAAAAGGAAAAGTAATAAGACCAAGAACTATTAAGATAAAATCTAAGAAAATTCAGACGAGTGTGTATAAATAAATGTGTACATGTATGTGTAGTGTGACCTAAGTGTAAGTAGAAGTAGCAAGACATACCTGTAATCTTGCATATTTATGAGACAGACAAAAGACATCAGCAATCCTACCATCATGTAAAACAATTACAGGCTTTCGTTTTACACTCATTTGGCAGGACAGTAGTACCTCCCTGGGTGGTTGCTGTCTACCAACCTACTATATGTTCTACTAATATGTTCTGTAATTACCAAATTTATTTTTTATTTTTTTTTTTTTTGGGGGGGGGGGGGATAATTTCAAGGTCAGAATATGGAATACAAATGAGACATTCAGAGAGGAAGACAGAATAACCACATTAGGATGCTGAATGAGATATTGAAAATTAAGTCAGCATACTCCCTGAAAACTGGGTCAGCATGCCCTATAAATTTTCAATGGGAACCTCTATGTAATGGTCCTTTGAGAAAATAAAGTGACCACTGTGCAGCTGAGAATGTTTCCAGTCCACACTATTTCCTAGATACAAAACGTTATTACATTTAACATTAGTGGGGATGTTTTTCAAGGCTTTCTTGGGCATGTTTTTGTGAAGGCATATTATCAAAACTGTTGAGGAATTGACAACCAGATCCTTGCTGGATGCTCACTGTTTCCTACTCCTGCCTTAAGTAATTAATGATCTTTGCAATTGTCTTGTGTCAGCAACTTTCTCCTGCCCATATTAATTCACCGAATGCAAAAATGACCAACAAACTAGGCCCTCAAGATCACACCACACACAAGAACCATGAACAGAAAGCAGTCCACAACACAAGCCCTGAATGTACTTATGATGCAGCCAGTAGCTGTAGGGAATCCTGAAATGTTCCACTGAGTTGCAAGACCAGCATCACTTCATCAACAAGCTTAATAGGATAGGGCATTTCTTTGTACATTGAAGTACACTGTGTGCTTTCTATATGGCACACTTTAATGACAAGCACTGTATGTGATTGACTGTCCACTTATTGAGGAATGCAGGGATAGACAACTAAGTAACTTATGTGATATGTTAAGGCATCACATTAATGAAAATAAGATACCATACATATTAAGCAAATACCTTAAATTTGCTTACAACAGATTAATACGACTTTTAGATAATATCCAGATTTACTCCTGCTAACCTAATTGGTGCCTAATTTTCAGGACTTTTGTGTATCCATATGCTTTTGCACTACTGTTCACAGGATGGACATAGGTTCACAATCAACAAGCTGCCTCAGTAGCAAAATCTAAAAAAAAATTATGTAAACATCCTGTGGCAATGCTCAATAATGGATCCTGCCTCACAAGAATGGCTGAAGAAAGGCAGGAGACAAATGAAGGCCTTGAGAATCCTGAGTATAAAAAAAAAAAAAAAAAAAAAAATTTGCTTCTGTCAATAAAATAGACTCGTTCTATACTATCAGTGTTAGTAAGAGCTTAATCAAGAGAGTACTTTGTTACTAGATTTTGCAGTTTTTTCTAGACTGCACTTAATAAGGAACAGGCAAAGAACATAGACAATTCAGCATACAAACAAGTACATTTAGTTGGCCTTATGACATAAATGAACCTGGGGTCTTGAAATCAAGATAGCTAGCACCAATAGCAAGACAGACATTCCATAAAACATGCATTAAACCGTCAGATCATCAAAGTGCCTAATGTATCTGGGAACAGTTTTCTCGAGAGCCAATAGCATCAGTAGCTGTTTTAAAACCAAAAACATGGTTACAGCTTTTTTTTCCCCCCATTATGCACTGCGTGCTGCAGGAATTTTTATATGGTGCACATTTACAGCACAGACCCATTCACTCTAGTCCCAAATTTACTGCTCACAGTTTATCTGAGTGAGCTGAGCTCATGGCGTAGAACTATGGGACCGACCCTGGCTTCAAAGCCATAGTACTACGGGACTGACACTGAAAGGGTTAAACGAGCAAGTCCCAGAGACTACATGGGCAGAAGCCCCCCCTACTTAGTAGGAGTCTCTCCAACCATTACGCAGCAAAACTTCACATCCTTATGCTAGGTATAGATAGGGTAAATGATAGGGGCAAAACTGCAAGGCAGGGAAAATAGGGTACCAGTCTGGAGTGCAAAGCTAAAGAGGTAGGAAGGTTGCGTCACTGAGCAGTCTGACTCCACTCCAGTTATAGTTTGACAAGAGCCAGAGCAATGATAAACAGTTATCATCAAAGACAAGAAATATTTAAGCAACAGCTGTAACACATTTGCAACAAAGAACAGACCCAAGAGACATTTAACATCACTTCTTTTAAGTTTTTAATACCTGACGTGCTGTTGGAGTGTGAACAAAGTAACATTTATGAAGGGATTCAGGGAAACCGGCAGGCCGGACTTGAGTCCTGGAGATGGGAAGTACAGTGTCTGCACTCTGAAGGAGGGGTGTTAATGTTGCAGTTTTATAAACTGCAGTGTAAAGCACCACTCTGGCAAGAAAGTGATGGAGTGAATGATGAAAGTTTCTTTTTCGGGCCACCCTGCCTTGGTGGGACTCGGCCGATGTGTTAATAAAATAAAGTAATAAATGTACAGGTCTCCCTCCACATTCGCGAATTCCACTTTCGCGGGCTTCAAACATTTGCAAATGCCCAGCCACCCAATCACATTTAAAATATGTCATTACGTATGTCAGGAATTGTGGGGGCGGCAGAGTTTGTTCGGAGACAGGACAAGATAGTCCTTCAATATGACACTAATATCAACTCTACGGATTATTTATCTACCACAATTGGTCTAATAAGACATAATAAATAATATTAATAAGAGTAATAACCCCTCGTTATTAGCATTAATAACAATATTAATAACGAGTGGTGTGTTGTTGTTGGATGTATAAGGGCCACTGAGAGCATAAGCCGTACATAGTGGTGGTGAAGGCCAACAGAGGCGGCGGTGTTCTCAGCAGCCCTATATACCTCTAACACTGGAGGAGTTAGGTTCATGCTGTCCTTCTATTGATTAATCACTTAACTTACTTGCTACAGTGTTAATACTACACTTTATCACTGGCTGGCGCTATAGCCTGTATCGACTCGTGCTGCTTTAGTATTATACATATCATAGAATCACTGAAGAAGGCACATTCACCCTTCTCTCTTCCTCCTCCACTTTGGTACTCTGCTACGAGTTCTTTCTTCAATTCTATAGCCTTTCTCACCTTTACCAAAGGGCTGGCACTAGTGCAATGATGTCCAGGCTCTGAGAGGGAGCTTACAAAGCTGTAACCTGAATTTTTCAAGGGCAAAAATCATCACTGTCAAGTATAGGTATCAGAAGAACAGATGGTACAGACTACTGTATGGGTAAAACTCCAGGCCAGCACATAAGCACTAGGCCAGCTGGCTACACTAAGATTCATCCAACTAGGTATATTTTCACACCATAGGGAGGTTAGCATGGGTCCTACTGTGGCACAAATGCAAGTTTTTATAGATAAATCTCCAGCCAGCGTGGCCATGACGAACTCTAGCTCAAGTCCCCTAAAATCCATCATCATAACTCTCACATTCGTATCATTATAATTTCGCAAGTCAAAAAATACAGGACAAGATATGACAATACAGCAGCAACAGCAGCAGCAGCAGCATAAAAATTAAGCTTATATGCACTCTGGTAATGTGTTACATTTGTGTTACATTTACAGGGTAGGCATCAAGGCATAAAAGTTACACAAAGTAAATGCACAGTAATTGTAAAAGTGGCTTCAAACATTAAGAATCCTCTTTGGGGAGAGGAAGGGTAACTCATGCTAATAAACAAATTACTGAAAAACATTTCTCTTTTCTCTACCACTGCAGCAGTATTCCAAATTTTTAAGAAATTAAATGTACAACATGAATATGGAAAAACTAAATGGATGATTTTATACCTAAGCATATCAGTTGTTAGGTTCAACACTTTTCAAAACAAAATAAATTAGTCAAACCCACCTCACGCAAAGCTTCAGCATATGAAGACATGTCAGTAAGAATGATGAGGACGTGTTTCTCACACTGGTAAGCCAGATACTCTGCTGTAGTCAGAGCAAGACGTGGTGTGATGATACGTTCAATGGTTGGATCGTTGGCAAGATTCAGGAAGAGGCACACATTCTCCATGGAGCCATTTTCTTCAAAGTCCTAGAAATTTGATTACAAGAGTACACACTATTACATTACTGATAAAGAAAAAAATGTTTTTAAATAAATTAAAATTTCATCAACTTTCTTTGACCCTTACTGATGAATAAAGCAACAAACTAATTACTTTGTGTTTCACTCCCATGAGCACAGGTCCCTCAACTTTAATGCATGCAAAATGGATAATACAGAGTATCAAGTTTCTAATGCAGTCAAATATCAGCAGTGAAAATTTAAAACAAATGAAAAAAAAAAAAGGCATTCACAATTTATTGCATGGAAAGTAATGTACTTATTTCTTCAATAAAAATGGCAAATTGGTACAACCTAAAATCAATTTGAACTAAACACTAAAACACATCAGCTTTAAAATCAATTAGTTTCTCCCAGTATCACACACAAACACTGAAGGTTTGAAGCCAACTGGACGAGTCATTCACAAAAATATAGCATGAAACCCAGTAGTACTATTCAATTTTCTCAATTTTTTTATAAAATTGGCAAGCAGGTACATACAAGGCCCAAAATCAAACTAAACTTTTCATCATTAGAGATACATCAGAGTTTAACCTTTGAAGCCAATCAAAAGAGGCATTCTCCAGTTATCCCACAGAATCTAACAACTCCAAGTTTATTAACTATGTTAGTACAGCAGGGCCCCGCTTTACGGCGTTTCACTTTACGGCGTTCCGCTAATACGGTCATTTCAAATTATGACCAAAACTCGCTATACGGCTCCCCCCACCTGACTTCCTAATACGGTCACCGCGCCCCACCTTGTTTGTTTACATTCTTCGTGAGCTCAGTAAGCACTAAGTCTCTCCATTTTGTCTGGAAACTCCAAAATTTCAAATGTTTTTAAAAGTTATTTCATATTTTATATATACTCTGATAATTATACATATGTATACCTATACTTTAATAAACTTACATACTGTGCTGGCGTGCAGGTACACATTAAAATCAGTAAGAGTCTTATGTCTCCAGACGTCATATTAGTAATGATAAAAATCATCGAGTCTCATTTAAATGTCGTATATTACATTAAATACACATTTTCATTAATCCATCTATGATATTTTTTCAAAATTATATAATAAACACGATACATAACATAAAAAGATGATAAATACACCCTACAATAGAATAAATAAGCAAATATGAGATGTGGTAGCCAGATAACTTTTACAAGTGATGCCAAGAATAACATTTTCTCTAATCTAACATAAGAGAAAATGTGTTACTGGGGGTAACTGTAGAAAATTATTCCTTTCGTATGTATGTAAGTTTATTCAGGTATACACAAATACAGTTACATAGATTATCATACATAACAACATATGTGTAGAGAACCTAGGATAACCCAAAAAAGTCAGAGTGACTTATTTCCATTGCCTTCACTCAGAGCATCATTTCTTCTCAAAATGATGTTACATGAGAATGGGAGTGTTCTTCTTTATTTATTCTAGCGTATCAATGTAGAGACAACCTGTACACAATGTAACTTGTACACAAACCAGACGTGTACACTTCATTTACAAAACTTACCTTCGCCTGGTTTGTTTACATAACTCTGCGCCTGTCCTTTCTCATGCACTCATTCTTTCTCTCTCTCGTTTATTCGTTTTATCTCATTTACTTACTCTTGACCCTACATTAAGACTACAAATATTTTAAGGTAAGTAATGAGTGAACTGTATATACATTTTATCGCTCTGGGATGCTTAAATGTAATAGAATATTATGTGTAGGTGGGTTGGCCTGGTATGGTAGCCCGGCTGACTACCATACATACCACACTTGATTTCTTACAATAAATACTACTCATCTCACCCTATATTTTAAGGTAAGTAATGAGTGAACTGTATATACATTTTATCGCTCTGGGATGCTTAAATATCATAGAATTGTATGTGTGGGTGGGGTGGCCTGGTATGGTAGCCTGGCTGACTACCATACACACCACACTTGATTTCTTACAATAAATACTACTTGTCTCACCCTAGATTAAGACTAAATATTTTAAGGTAAGTAATGAGTGCACTATGTGTGTATTGTACTTTTTTGTTTTTTGATGCCTGGTTCTATTGCTAACTTAATATATGTTAGTGTAAACTTGTTATCTAGTGTTTGTATGCATTTTTAAGTGGAAAAAAAGGGTGTTCCACTTTACGGCGGTTTCCGCTTTACGGCGGTAGCCTGGAACCTAACCAGCCTTATAAGTGGGGCCTTCCTGTAACTGCAAATTTGCAACTACAAAGCTTAAACCTAAATGGTATCTTCCATTTACAAGATGCATCAGCAATTAAAAATTTAATCTGCTCAGAAAAAATATATATAGTTGTTTCACCAAAATAACAATATATCATTTAAAAAAACATATAAAGTACTTGAACGATTCGCCGGTACACGTCCCGGCCTGGGTCTTTTCCAGATGGTGACCCGGCGCCAAAAATAAAGTTAACATATTAACTCATACACATTCCAATGATCTGAACCTCCATGCAAATATTTTAGACCAGTTTTGAAAGCTTGAAGTTTATCAGAATAGGAAGTATTCAATGACACCAATATCAGGAACGTTCATAAATGTCAATGGGCATCTGCCCTAACAGTTCATAACCTTGCAGGCTGTAGCTCACTAGCACTGTTGAATGAGCACTTGTGTGTTCTCTAATTATAAACAATTTCTTGAGGAACAAAACATTGTACAGAAGAGCCACCACTTATTACGGACGGGTTAGGTTCCAGGCTACCGCCGTAACGGAAACCGCCGTTAAGTGAACACTCTTTTTTTTTCACTGCTAATTGCATACAAACACTAGATTAACAAGTTTCACTAACATATATTAGTAGCAATAGAACCAGGCATCAAAAACAATAAAAAAGTACGAATCACACTTTAGGCACTCATTACTTACCTTAAATATTGTGTCTTCATTAGGGTGAGATTAGTAGTATTTATTGTAAGAACATCAAGTGGGTATGTATTGTAAAAGCAGGCTTACCATTTACCAGCACCCCACCCACACATTACTAGTTCTTTATATTAAGCATCCCAGAGCGATAAAAAATGTATATACAGTTCACCTTACTTACCGTAAATCTGTAGTCTTAATGTAGGGTCAGGAGTAAGTAAGTAATTATCAGAGTATATATAAAATATGAAATAACTTTAAAAACATTTGAAATTTTGGAGTTTCCAGTTAAATGGAGAGATTTATGCTACTGAGTCATGGAGGAATGTAAAACAAACAGGGTGGGGCAGTGACGTATTAGAAAGGTCAGGTGGGGGGAGCGTATAGTGATTTTGGTCATAATTTGCAATGTCCGTATTAGCGAACGCCGTAAGTGAAACGCGTAAAGCAGGCCTTCCTGTGCCTAAGTACATGACTGGCTCTACAATAAAGACATACAAAATTCATATATTCAAGTGTTCATTAGTCTTACGAAACTTAAAATTGCCATAAAAAAGATTCAATCCTTCTTTATATTCTTCGCAAACTTTCTATCATCCCTTAAGCAAACCAATCTGATTTTACTCTTTTCTTTTTCTTCTTTAGAAACTGGAATTTCTGTACCTCCTCTGAGTTACTAAACAAAGCAAATCTGCATTTACACAGTCAAAAAAAATCCTAAACTTCCTCTATGCAAGATATATGTGCAGTAAAGATTTGAAACCAAATGGATGAGGTATTCATAAATATCACATGACTAATATTTCAATGATCAATTTCATCAATAAAACTGGCACCTACACAGCCAAAGATCAATATAAAGGCCTATCATAAGCACTTCCACTTACATGAAAATCAATTTAAAAAAAAAAAAAAAAGGAAAAACTTTCACAGACCAAAATCGAAGCAAACATTTCTTTGAGCAAAATCAACTATCACTAAAAGTTTTTAAGTCAGTCAAAAGAGGCTGCCTTCAGTTATTACTCAGAACTAAAACTTATAGGGTACCATCCTAGCCATAAGATGAAATAGGAATTAAATACTGAAATCGCCCAAAGAAGGCATGGTCAAATAATCTAACAGAATAAAATTAAGAATAAAAGTGGCAAACAGCATCTACATATTCCCCTAACATTCCCAACTTTCTTCAAACTAGGATAGGCCAGTGTTTAAATACAGCACTCCATTAACAAACTAGGGAACAAGAGTTGAAAGCCTGAAGTAATCAGATGTTTTCACAGGCTACTGCAGGAAAATAAAAAAAACAAGAATGGTCTACATGTATATGCATAATATTTCCAGATGGCACTTACACATCAATAACTGCAAGAACTTTTCTTTAATTACAGTAAAACAGCTTTGAAAATTTAAAGTTAATAGTACCACACATACTTAAATCATGCAGAAACCTTGGAGGAAGGTTAAAAAAGGGTACCCAATCAGGAATACCCGATTTTTTTTTTTTTTTTTTTTTTACACATTGGCCATTCCCCACCAAGGCAGGGTGACCCAGAAAGGAAGGAACACTTTCATCATCATTCACTCCATCACTGTCTTGTTAGATGCGTGACTACACTACAGTTATAAAAGTGCAACATTAACACCCCTCTCCTTCAGAATGCAAGCACTGTACTTCCCATCTCCAGAACTCAAGTCCGGCCTGCCGGTTTCCCTGAATCCCTTCATAAATGCTACTTTTTGCGCGCGTACGTACACACACACACACACACACACACACACACCCCACACACACACACACACACACACCACACACACACACACACACACACACACACACACACACACACACACACACAGCAAGTCACATCCTCAAAACCACTTGTCTCCACTCGCTCCTTCTTAACACGTTCACTCATGCTTGCTGAAAGTCCAAGCCCTTCACAAACAAAACCTCCTTTACCCCCTCCCTCCAACCTTTCCGAAGCTGTCTCCTACCCCGCCTTCATTCCATTACAGATTTATATGCTCTCCAGGTCATTCCATTTTGTTCTATCCTCTCTAAATGTCCAAACCACTTCAACAATTCCTCCTCAGCCCTCTGGATAATACTTTTAGTAACCCTGCACCTAATTTCCAGAGACCAAACAAAACGTTACTCGTCAGTCCTAACCAGCCTGATAAGAAGGGCTAAAAAATTGTATTATGAGAACAGATTATCCAACTTAAAAGGTGATATAAAAAAGACCTGGAAAACCCTATTAGAAATTCTAGGAACAAAAAAGATATCACGAAATAGCACAATTGAACTAACTAAACCAGATGAACCCCAACTCCCACCAACTGAAACCAGCAGACTCAATGACTTCTTCTCCACCTTAGGAAAAAACCTAGCACATAAAATCCCAAGCTCAAATACCCCACCCAATAACTACCTCACTGGCAACTACCCAAACACACTGTTCCTAGCTCCGACTAACCCAACAGAATTCTCCCTTATTATCAACACACTTTAAAACAAGTCAAGAGATTTAAATACCTTACCACCCTTTATATACAAAAAAGAATCGCAAGTGCTGTCACCAATCATTGCATTTACCTGTGACCCTATCAAACTTTTTTTTTTAATTACATTACCTAACAGAATACTCCATTCTATTGAATGCACAGCAACTCTGCATAGGACCATATAACCGGTCTTTGAAATACTCATTTGTGCTTAATTGTTATTTGTTCACTATAATTTTTACTACTGAATATATCATTGCTTAGTTAATCTTAAGTTAATATTAAGCCTGCCCATAATGCTCTGCATACAAGGGGCTTCTGGCATGTTACACTTAACCACTGTATTTCTTTGTACAACTAAGTATCATGTCCAAATTAATAATAAACAAAAAACTACGAATTCTCTGCATCATATTCACATCACACATTGCCCTCTGACACGACATCCCCACTGCCTCCAGCCTTCTCATTGTTTCAACATCCACCACCCATGCTTCACATACATATAAAAGCATTGGTATGACTATATTCTCGTACATTCCTCTTTTTGCTTCCACGCATAATGTTCTTTGTCTCCACAGACCACTCACCATTTTCTCTCATCAATTCTATGATTCACCGTGTCTTTCATAGACCCATGTGCTGACAAGTCCACTCCCAAATATCTGAATACATTCACTTTCTCCATATTCCCTCCCTCCAATCTGATACCCAATCTTTCATTACCTAAATTTTTCATTATCCTTATCACTTTACCCTTTCCTATATTCACTTTTAATTTCCTTCTTTTACATACCCTACCATACTCATCCACTAGCCTCTGCAACTTCTCTTCAGAATCTCCCAAAAGCACAGTGTCATCAGCAAAGAGCAACTGTGACAACTCCACTGTGTTAGATTCTTTATCATTTAATCCCACGCCTCTTGCCAACACCCGAGCATTCACTTCTCTTACAATCCCATCTATGAATATACTGAACAACCTCAGTGGCCAAGCTGGGTGCAAGCTTCATCTTGTCTAGCTGACATATGATCGCAGCTGTCTTGGTGGGTGTAATTACTCGCAATGGGGAAGTGGAACGGAATTCTTCCTCCGTTAGTCATGCATGTCTTAAGAGAAAAATGCCAGGAGCAAGGTGCTAGTGAAGTCTTCTCCTGTATAAATTACTAATTTAAAGAGAAACTTTAGATTTTCTTTTTAAGTCATCCTGCCTCAGTGGGATATGACCAGTTTGTTTAAAAAAAAAAAAAAAAGGTGACATCATACATCCCTGTCTAAGGCCTACTTTTACTGGAAAATGATCTCCCTCTCCTACAAACTAACCCGAGCCTCACTATCCTAGTAAAAACTCTTCACTGCTTTCAATAGCCTATGCCATACATTTGCAACATCTGCCACATTGCCCCCCTATCCACCCTATCATGTCTTTTCCAAATCCATAATTGCCACAATAACTTCTTTACCTTTATCTAAACACTGTTCACCTAGGTGTTTGTTGCAACCCCTGGATGGGTTACAATGATTATTATGTATATATGTGCGCTGTATAGTCCTTGTGGCTTAGCGCTTCTATTATAATAATAATATGTATATATGTAATGTATATTACCTTTTCATATAATTTTATATTGCTTATATTTGCAATAATAGCTAAATCGCAAATGTATTGCCTTATATTGTTATTTGACGTGGCTTATGTTGTTAGGATGTACATAATATGTGCTCAGTTGGTCTTGATTGTCAAACTACTGTAATTATCGCTTGTCGCTCGTTATTTATTTATTTATTTATTTATTTATTTATAATTTGAGCACACTTACAGAGGTACAAAAAAAAATACAGATAAGAGCAGCATGCCAAAGCCACTTATACTATGCATAGCATTACGGGCTGGCTTAAAATTAACTTAAGATTAACTAAGCAATGATGAAATCAGTGAAAAACATTAATGTAAACTGATTACTATAAAGCATAAGTGAGTATTACAAAGACAGGTCATATGGTTGCATGCATTGTTGTAAATTCAGTAGAATGGAGTATTCTGTTAGGTAGT
The DNA here is from genome assembly GCF_026875155.1 of Cherax quadricarinatus. Classification (NCBI taxonomy): domain Eukaryota; kingdom Metazoa; phylum Arthropoda; class Malacostraca; order Decapoda; family Parastacidae; genus Cherax; species Cherax quadricarinatus. The sequence goes on from NC_069467.1 coordinate 22,424,827, forward strand.
GAATTTAAAAAATAATAAAGTTAGATTGGGTTTTAGGTTTAACATTTATGTGATATAATTGTGAGAAACATTTAAGATATACAATTATAAAGGTTCAGTTATTCAGTATTTATTTGGTTTTGGGTGAGTAAGTGATCTTTGAGAAGAGACTTGAATTTATAAACAGGTAGTGTTTCTTTTATATTTACAGGTAATGAATTCCAGATTTTAGGGCCTTTTATGTGCATTGAGTTTTTGCATAGCGTGAGATGGACACGAGGAATATCAAAGAGTGATCTGTGCCTTGTGTTATGGTCATGTGTTCTGTTGAGGTTGGCAAGGAGATGTTTGAGGGGAGGGTTAATATCAGAGTTGAGTGTTCTATGTATGTAATAGGTGCAGTAATAAGTATGGATGTTTTGTATGGTGAGTAGGTTGAGTGTATTGAATATTGGTGGAGTGTGCTGCCTGTAGTGAGAATTTGTTATCATTCTAACTGCAGCCTTTTGTTGGGTAATTAGTGGTCTGAGATGGTTACTTGTTGTTGAGCCCCATGCACAAATTCCATAGGTTATACTGCCGGCTTCTGAGCTGCGCTGTCCACGGGGCTATCACGTGATCGAGGGGGGGGGTGTCCTCACCTCTCGTGAAAGAGTCAGTCTGCTGTAGACTCGCTTGGTGGTTGGACAGATTGTCTGTCTCATTATTCTTGTTAGTTCTGTAGAACTCTGTTCTCAGAACATTGTATAGACTTAGTGATTTTCGACGTTGTACTGAGGTTGTGTGTCGCTTAGACACTCTGAACATCTCAGGTCCTTAGCTATAGCTTCTGACCTAATTTTGTACTGGTTTCTGTGTATTGTCACAGTCGCATTTTTCCTATGCTGAACATAGATTCAGTAGTATGGGAGTTTTGTAACTTTTGTGGAGGATCTGCTGATGGTCCCTACTTAGTGTCGTTATATTATTTCCCAGTTCCTGATTCTGTGTCGCAGTCGCTTGATATTGCATTGCTATTGGGCTTAGCATTCTTTGTTGTTCAAGCAGACTGTTCGGGTTGCCAGTCGGTCAAGAAGTTAGTTTATTTGAGGACTTTGTCAGTCACTTGTTTAAGTCTAGTCGAGTCGTGAGACATAGCAAACTACTTAGAGCACTTACACACATACACACTTACTTGTACATATTTGTAATATCTTATTAAATGTTAATGTACCTGACGGTACTTAAGAATTATAAATGTGATATGTGCTTTCAGCACGATAATATTGAACTCGAGAGATTGATTTTATTTTGATTGCTGTAATTTAATTTAATTTGATAATATACCTCTAGACTTAATAAATTTATTAAATTTTAATTTCTCTAGTTAGTAGCCTACCAGTTGTAATTCTAAAGCACTATTGAATAATATTGAATTATAATGGATAATTGGACAAGGATACTGACTACTTGTTACGAAAACCCAGTAACAGGCTGGATGCTAGAAGGGCAGTCCTTTCTAGTATTCACTGGAGATCTCTAAGCTTTTAGAATCGTGTTTTTTGTAACAGTGTTTCACTGTGAACACTTAATCTACACTCCCCCCTACCCTTCCTAAAGCATCCTTGTTCCTCTTATCCTGCTCTCTGTCTTATACCTAATTCTTTCAATAATAACTACCATACACTTTACCAAGTATACTCAACAGGCTTATTCCCCTATAATTCTTACACTCTTTGTCCCCTTTGCCTTTATACAATGGTACAATTCATGATCTCTGCCAATCCTTAGGTATCTTACCCTCTTCCATACATTAAATAAAAGCACTAACCACTCCAAAAATACATCCCTGCCTGCTTTTAACATTTCTGCCTTTATCATGTCAATCCTAGCTCCTTTACCCCCTTTCATTCTACCCACTGCTTCATGCACTTTCCCCACACTCACAACTGACTCTTCCTCACTCCAAGATGTTATACCTTCCTGCCCAATAGACAGCTTCTCTATCTTCAATAACATTTAACACTTAATAAAAATATTCCCTCCATTTTCCGGATACCTCTAACTCTCCATTTAATAACTCTCCTCTCCTATTTTTAACTTTCAATTCCATTCGTTTCCTAGGCTTTTTCAACTTAATATCACTCCAAAACTTTTATTCTCAGCAAAATTTGTTGATAGCATCTCACCCACTCTCATTTGCTCTCCTTTTACTTTCCTTCACCACTCTTAACCTCTCTTTCTCCATATACTCCTCCTGTCTTGTATCACTTCTACCTTGTAAAAACCTCTCATATGCTAACTTTTCTTCTCTTCTCTTACTACTCTCTTTACCTCAAAGATACCTGACTATCATATCTGATAAAGTTACTAAATATAGAATTTTATACATTTACTTGAAAAAATTATTGAGGTAAGAGGCTTTGCATCAAAGCTAGCTTATGTCTAACCTGTTTGAAGAATCTGGCAGTCTCCATATTTACACCCATAGCAGCAAACACAATGGCAAAGTTGTCTTTATGGTCATCATGAACACTCTTGGTGGGCAGTTTAACCAAACCTGCTTGACGACAAATCTGAGCAGCAATTTCATTGTGGGGTAGACCTGCAGCTGAGAAGATTGGAATCTTCTGCCCTCTGCCAAAAAGATGTTAAACTTGAGTACAGTATTATGAATTATGTCAATACAAATAGATTAGAGCACTTATTCCTTTTACAAACATTGTATTTAATTCATAATCAAATGAAATTTGCCAAATATTCACATTGTGTGCACACATCAATGAAAATATTAGTACTGTAAAAAGAGTTCTACGGGGTATTACAGATTGCCTTCTCACCCAAACGTATTAGTTGATCTGTTAAATTTAAAGCCATTTAACCCTTAAACTGTACCAACGTAGATCTACGTCCACGAGCGGGGGCTCCGAACGTAGATCTATTTTTTTTTTTTTTTTTTACATTCATAAATCAAGTCAACGCTACCATAACCCGGCCCCCCCAAAAATCTACAATATCCAGTTGGAAAAATCAAGGTCCAGTAGAGCATAGGTCATGTTGAAGGTAGATCATTTGACGGGGTTTGGGCCCAGGTTTAGGGTTAAGGGCTGGTTAAAACTGAACACAGTTCATCAATACAATGTAAGATCAACTTGAAATTTCCTTGTTTTCTACACCCCCATGAGGGTCTCCAGCTAATTTCTTTTTACTTTGTAAATAACAAGGGTTCATTGTCCCGGATGGTCTCTTACTGGCTTACGGAGGAAGAAGTTCATGACTTCAATGGAAGAGAATAAAAAAGAATAATACTACAGATAGTAGAAGAAGAACCAAGGGTTGAATGGCTGTACTGAAGGGAACAAAAAGTGAAGTATCCGGGAACTATAAAACGGGTGTCCTCATAGACCAAAAAAGGACAAGCAAACCACTATACATGTAAAACACAGGCCGTTTCACCACTACAAGTGTACCTCCCGGTTCTGAACTCTTGAAACAATTATGTAAGTGTATTTTTGAAAGTGCTTCTGTAAGTGTATTTTTGGGTGTCTGAAACAGATCAATCTACTTTACATTATTCCTTATGGGAACAAATTCGTTCGGTACTCAAACAGATCGGCACTCGAACAGCCTTCTGGAACAAATTAGGTTCGTATCCCAAGGTACTACTGTATGTGCAAATTTAGTACAAGACTTGTACAGTGCTCATCATTAAAAGTACACTGGCCCACTCTAAAATCACAACCATAAAACAGGTTGGCCCTTGAGCTTCAGAATATCCTTCAACTGTATACAAGTGATTAATAAACATTCTTCTGGGTTTCATGTAATAAATTTTCCTATGACAAATGGATGTTGTTCTAAAGCTATGGGAGTGAGCAGATATCCTTTCCCTAGATCTCCCTATCTCAGCCTGTAGGTTTTCAATGGGGTTCAAGTATTGGAAGTTTCCTGGCTAATCACCAAAGCAAGGTACCAACGAGTCACGAAGCCGAGGCAAGGAGCACTGTTTTGCATAACAACCTTGCACCACACCAAGTGAAGGATTCAGACAAATGATAACAGATCAATTCTAGGTACATTTGTAGCATTAACATCAGTGGGGACATTTTTCTAGGTTTCCCTGAAAGTGATTTTAGTGTGGGTGTGCAATGAAGACTGCCCTCCGCGGCCGACGCAACCATGTCCTCACCTGACACTGCTACTGCTTCTATTTCCTTCATTTGATGGCTCCCTGCCTTATGTAATCCAATAATCTCTGCAATGTTTCATGTTAACTTACTTATTCCTGCCCATATTAATTCATCAATAAGCCAAAAGTATCTGAATCTCAGCCCTCAAGACCACACGGTGAAGGGAGACCACGGACACAAAATCACCAATAACACAAGCCCAGAGGGCATTTAGGATACAGCCAGTAGCCATTAGGGAATCCTGAGAAATGTACCAGCATAGGGTATTACTCTGGACATGAAATTATATTGGATGCCTTCTACCTGGCGTATTTTAATAAGAAGCACTGTAAATTTATTTCTACCAAAAAATTATTATTATTATTCCAGACAAGCACCTCATAGCCATGTACCAAAAATTCAGTAAACACAAGAGAATTGAGTATTATTAGGTAATGCTATATGGCTTCAATAAGCCTAGTAGAGAAGTTTAGTAGAGAATCATTATAGTTTCAACTCATTTTATAAAAGTTACAGTATTATAAGAGAACAATTTAAACAATTTACAGTGTGAAGTATTACAATTTAGTATCAAACAATGAAATTTAGACATCCTAATTTTGAAGTAATGAGTAAATGGTTGAGCAATCCTCAGCACAATATACAGTAATGAAATTGAGAATTTTAAGTTGAGCAGTCTTAAATTATTTAGAAGTTTTTTTGTGTAGCTTTAGAGTAACTGGTAGGTATTAAGAATGGTTTGTCTTGTTAATTTTGGGTGATGAGATTTCTAAGTAGGGCCTTAAATTGATAAGCAGGCAGGGGTACTTTTAGTGTGTTCTAGCTACAAATTCCAGATCTTCAGGCCCTTTACGTGCATAGCATTTTTGTATAAGGAGAGATGGACATGAGGGATGTCAAGAGTGATTTGTCCTGTATTATGGTTGAGTGTTCTGTTACAGTTATCAAGGAGGAGTTTGAGAGGAGGGTTTATATTTGAGTGTAGTGTTCTGTGTATGCAGTAGGCACAATAACAAGTGTAGATGTTTTGCATATTAAGCTAGTTAAGACTCTTGAAAAGTGGAGGAGTATGTTGCCTAGAACAGGAGTTTGTAATCAATCGCACTGCAGCTTTTTGTCTAAGGTGATTTGCTGTGGTTGTGCCCCATGCACAAATATCATAGGTGAGGCAAGGGTAAATGAGAGAGTAGTACAGAGCATTTAGAGCTGATCGGGGTACATAGTACCATATCTTTGAGAGGATGCCTACTGTTTTAGAGACTTTCTTGGATATTTGCTGTACGTGTGTCTGGAATTTGAGATTGCAGTCTAAGTAGAGACCTAGAAATTTGCTGTGTGTGTGTCTAGAAATGGATGAACCATTTATCAATATGTTTAGCTGTAAATTTGCAGCTCTGTTTCCAAACAGCATGTAGTAGGTTTTGTCTATACTGAGACTAAGTTCACTGGCGGTCATCCAAGTAGATTTTTTTTTTGCAGCTCAGCATTTACAGTGTCTGTTAGTATGGGTGGGTTTGGGCGAGAGAAGACACAAGCAGTGTCATCTGCAAATAAAATGGGTTCAAGGAGTTTAGATGCATTTGGGAGGTCACTGATGTAAATGAGAAAGAAGTGGGCCAAAGACACTCCCCTGTGGGACTCCAACAAGGTTGTGTAGTGGAGTTAGCAATAGAACCCAGTATGTATTCACAAATGAAGCTAAGGTAAGATTTTAGGTAATCGAGTGTCTCCTCTGACCCCGTAATGTTCAAGTTTTTGGTGCAGTAGGGCATGGTCCAGGTGCCAGATCAACCAGGCTGTGATGGATATGTGGGGCAGCAGGCCTCCAGCAGCAACAGCCTGGTTGACCAGGCAAGCACCAGACAAGCTTGGCCCATGGCTGGGCTCCGAGATTAGTGAAACTCAAAACTCTTCAAAGGTATATCAAAGGTATGGTCAACTGCATCAAAAGCTTTTCATAAGTATGAAAAGTCCCAGTGGAAATTCATTTTTTCCGAGTACCAAATATATTAACTCTAGCATATGTATAATTGCATCATTAGTACTTTTATCAGTCTGAATCCAAAATGACAGGGGTTGAGTATGTTGTAGGATACTAAGTAGGAGTAGACCTGTTTGCGAGTTAACGTTTCAAAGATTTTAGATAGTAGGGGCAAGTCTAATATAGGTCTATAGTTGTTCAATTCAGTTGGATCACTTCCTTTGAGGATCAGAGTGATCCCTGCCATCTTGAGTATGGATGGGAAGGTGGAAGATTCAATGGATTTGTTAGAGAGTTGCAATAATTGGCGACAACACACGAGAAGCTTTTTTATACACAAGTGGTGTAAAGTTATTTAGGTCGCCTGCCTTGATTTTTAGTGTTTTGACGATGAGCGAGATTTCAGTAGGATTTGTTGGGGCTAAAAATAGAGTACTTGGGTAGTTGCCAGTGAGGTAGTCTTTTGGTTGAAGGTTTAAGTTTGGAATTTTGCTTGCTAGCTTTGTTTCTATGGTTGAGAAAAAGACATTAAGTTTGTTGGCAGTATCTGTTGGCTGGAGGAGAGGTTCTTCTGGTTTCGTTACGTTAATCATTCTGTTTTGTGACAGCTTTTTAAATCCTAGAATTTTCGATAAGGTTTTCCAGGTCTTTTTCATATCACATGTTATGTCATGAAATCTGTTTTCGTAATAGTTTTTTTTTTTGACCTCCTTATTAGATTGGTTAGTACTGTCGAGTAACGTTTTGCCAGACCCTTTGTTATTAGACCCATTCTGTACTGTTTTTCATATTTTTTATCAATAGATTTGAGGATGCTGTTTGTAAGACAAGGGCTGTTTAGTCACTTTGCTGTGATCTGCTTAGTTTTTATTGGGCAATGTGTGTTAGAGTTTTTTTTTTTTTTTAAGAAAATATTAATACATTCATCAAAATTGAGGTTGACTGCTAGCTCGTTTTGCCAGTCGATGTTATTTAATGTTGACAGATGACTCGTCATGCAATCAGGTGATCTTAGTTGTGTACCGAGATTTATTTATTTATTTTAGAAATTTAGCATACAAACAGATAATTTACATAAGTTGGTTATAAGAAAGGTGGGATAGTGGTCAGTGGTATTATTTGTGATTATGCCTGCTTTTAATGGGGATATTATGTTCGTTCAGATGTGGTCTAGTAAAGAGGCATTTGTCTTGGAGATTCTAGTAGGTCTTGTTATTGTTGGCAGAAATAAGCAGCTGCTCATAGTGTTTGTGAATTCAGTTACTTGAGGGTCGTGGTTATAGACGAGGTTTATGTACAAGAATGGTATACAATACCGACAAGATGAAATTAAGACATGTGCAACATCTGGGTATCTCTATTGTAGACGTTCCGCCATGATAAAGCCACTGGATGGCGAAACGTCTACAATAAAGATACCCAGATGTTGCACGTGTGTCTTAATTTCATCTTGTCGGTATTGTATACCATTCTAGTACAACTTGTCAGACACTGCAACATCATGGAATCTTGATTCTGAGGACATGTACATAACCTTCACGACTACTACTACTACTACTACTAGCCCATCTCTTTGGGTAGGACCTACTTCCACTGGAGAATCCTGCCTACCAGTGACTATGCCCTCGTCTGCTACCCGTCCCATTTGCACTTGACGTTAGTGTACAAGCTTCAGGCGCCTTGCTTCTGCTTCAGAATCTCCACGACTACGGTGATCTTCGCACCTACTCCAAGGTTAAGGGACTGATTACCTCATCTTCTGTACATAGTTGTCTTCAAGTTATGTCCTGGAATTTGTAAAGTGGACCCCCGGTTTACGATCACCTCCCAATGCAACCAATTATGTAAGTGTATTTATATAAGTGCATTTGTACGTGTATGTTTGGGGGTCTGAAATGAACTAATCTAATTCACAATATTCCTTATGGGAACAAATTCGTTCAGTAATGGCACCTGAACATACTTCTGGAATGAAATAATATCGTAAACCGGGAGTCCACTGTATTGATAAAGCCACTGGATGGCAAAACGTCTACAATAAAGATACCCAGATGTTGCACATGTGTCTTAATTTCATCAGATGAGGTTTATGTTGAAGTTCCCTGTATCAGGTGGTGTTTATTCATCTTTGCATCAGTTATCATGTTTCTTAGTTTTTCACTAAATGAGTAAATATTGGAGGTACCCCATAGATTGCTCAAACTGTTAAAGGTTTTTTAAGGCCTTTGGATTTAAATTTAGCAAATGTATATTCACTATATTCATCCCTTGTGCAAGTAGAATCTATACATTAAAGTTCATCATAGGAGTATATAGCTGTTCCACCTCTTAATTGGTCTGGACTACAATTGTGTATGGCTGTGTAGCCAGGTACAGCACAGATGTTTGTAACATCAGGTTTTAGCCATGTTTCAGTGAATTAAGCACATACTGTTACATATGTTGTTACTGGCAATGAGGAGTGTCTTAGCCTGACTTGCAGTGTAATAAAGGCAATTGTTGTTAGGATCGTTTAAGTCATTTAACCCTTTGACTGTTTTGGTCGTATATATACATCTTATGAGCCACCGTTTTTGACGTATATATACTCAAATTCTAGCGGCTTCACATCAAGCAGGAGAAAGTTGGTAGGCCCACATGTGAGAGAATGGGTCTGTGTGGTCAGTGTGCACCATATAAAAAAATCCTGCAGCATGCAGTGCATAATGAGAAAAAAAAAAACTCCACCCTTTTTTTTTTTTTTTTTTTTTTTAATTAAAATGCCGACTTTGTGGTCTACTTTCATATAGTATTTATGGTTGTATTCTAGTTTTCTTGGTCTCATTTGATAGAATGGAAAACATACTATAGAAACAGAGGTGATTTTGATTGGTTTTACTATGAAAAGAACCTTGAAATGGAGCTCAAAATAGAGGAAATGTTTGATTTTTGCCAATGTTCAAAAGTAAACAAATTATGTCATTTTCCAATAAATGCCCAACTAGCCATTCTAATATGCAGTCATGAATGGGTTGACATTATTTAGACTATTATAATATTGCAGTAGTTTGCATAACAGTAAATCTTCTATTTTTGGTTTGAATAAAAATTCAAAACAGAAAGCAAGAGTAACATCAGAGGAGCCTGGAGACGTGACTGATGAACAAAAAAAAAAATGTTAAAATAACATTTTTTTTTGTTCATCAGTCTGCATTGTTCATTTTGAACCCTATTTTGAAATTGTCATATTTTTTAATTTTCATGAAATTGGCCAAATTACAAAGTTCTGACCATGTTATTAGGTAATTGAAATTGGTAAATGGGCAGTTTCTTGTACTCAATCAATAGAAAAAAATAAAAATAAAGAAATAGCTATGAGTTTGGTCGACTGGAACAATGGAATTAGCCGAAAATAGGGCTCAAAGTAGGCGAAATTGCAAATTCATAAATATCGCCGAGGTCACTAACTTTGCAAGAGCGTAATTCCATCAGTTTTCCATCAAATTACATCCTTTTGGTGTCATTACAATTGGGAAACAATTCTCTATTTCATTTTTTTTTTTTTTTTTAAATTTTGCGACACCAGGAGACACCTCAGGATTTGGGGCTGCAACAGCGAAGGGGTTAATAAGAAGTTAACATCAAGATCAATGTTTGTAAGCATATGATTGAAGTAGGATTTAGGATGTATAACCCCTATTAATAGGGGTTGATATAATGATTATGACAAGTATTAAATCAATATTGCACAACTTTTGGGATTCAATATTGCACTGGAAGTAATATGACAATTTACAGAAGGCAGTACAAAGTATTGGTATGTAAAGAACTATTCCAAGAAAATATATAGAGAAATGGCCGATGTGTCAAAAATATATAGACGGCCGACTTGCTAAAAAAAAAAATACATATATATACATGTATTCTCCATGGGGAAGTGGAACAGAATTCTTCCTCTAAGCCATGCGTGTTGTAAGAGGAGACTAAAATGCCGGGAGCAAGGGGCTAGTAACCCCTTCTCCCGTACAAATTACTAAATTTAAGACACTTTCGTTTTTCTTTTTGGGCCACCCTGCCTTGGTGGGATACGGCCGGTGTGTTGAAAGAAAGAATATACATGTATATATATATACATATATAAAATGGACAGATAGTAAATATGGTATAAAACAAATTCAGACTAATATTTAACTTGTAGCACAAAATTTAAGCAAGTAAGAGCATTAAGAAAAAGTGCATAGGATATGAGGTACATAGTTGGTACTAACTAGTAAAAGACAGTACGTACAAGGATTTGCACGATAATGCAATAGGATCATACACTACAAGTAGATGATAACGTTAAGAACGAATTAGTTAATTTGTCATGGAAATATTGGCTTTTCTAAGGAAGTTGGAGAGATCATGTTCCTTTGTGATAGTATATAAGCAGCCTACTTTGTTTTTCTCAGTTATTTTCCCATCTCAAGTGAAGCACTGATGGATTTTGTCAGTTTTCTTGTTTAAGTTTTCTTAACCTGAACAAGAGGTTTTGAAGGTTTTGAAGTGCATATGTTATGGACCTGCAAATACACTATCCTCCTACTATTCTTTACTCTCTTCTTCCATCCTTAGTCCAGACTGTGTAAAAATAACCCAACTTCATCTGGCCAGGTGTCCTTTTTTTCATTTAGTGAAAGACTGTAAAACCAACCAGAGTATTTCATTTACAATATGCTAGTTTGATTTCCCCAAGCTGAAATTTATTCCTTTCTTTCATAAAAGTCATAATAAAAAGTTTAGCATGATATTTAATAAGACACTTAAAAAGAATCAAGTAACACTGGGCTGAGAAAATCACATGAGCAAATTTATACCTCACACAGCAAATTATTGCTTGAAATAGTATCACTGCCTATAAGTGATTTGTACATAGTAAAACCACATAAAATAATGGAAACCTACACAATACACTGTACAGACAGGCCCCCCTTATACAGCAGGTTAAGTTCTGGGCTACTGCTGTAAAGTGAAAATCGCTGTCAAGGGGAAACCATTTTTCACTTTCAAATGTATATAAAAGCTTGATAGCATGTTTACACTATTATATATTAAGTGAGCAATACAGCTACGCTTAAAAAATGCATATCCAGTACAAACATTACCACTTCTTTGAACGAACTGGCCATATCCCACCGAGGCAGGGTGGCCCAAAAAGAGACAAGTTTCTCTTTTTAACTTAAGTAATGTATGCAGGAGAAGGGGTTACTAGCCCCTTGCTCCCACACATTACTTACCTTAAAATATTTTCATTTTTGGCTTATGGTAAGTGGTGAATATATTCATTGTTGGAAGTCTGAATACATGAAGAATGGTTAAAATTGAAAATGCTGCAATAGCTAAATGCCATAAAGCGAAGCGCAGTAAAGTCGGGCCCTCTTGTACCATAAATTCTGTACTGTGAAAACTAGAAAGTCCTGACAAAAATTACAAGCTGTTCATATAAATCTGAATCCTAATTTACCATCTTCTGAAGTTCAGACATAAGCCACTATTCTTTCAAAATGCATACTGTATAACCCAGATGGGTTTAGCATTTTTCATTAATAATTTTCAATGTGTCACCTTACTGATCCAGCCACAGTCAATCATTCTATTGTTAACTATAATCCTTACAAACTAGAGACTATAAATGTATTAATTCAAGGATTATGTGGAGTAAAATAAAGATTGGACGTGAAAAGTGTATGCACCTAGAGAAGAGAGAAGTGTAGAGGAGAGAGAGATTTTGGGAAATGTTGAGTGAATGCGTGGGGAGTTTTGAATCAAGTGTGAGAGTAATGGTGGTTGGGGATTTCAATGCTAAAGTGGGTAAAAATTTTATGGAGGGAGTAGTAGGTAAATTTGGGGTGCCATGGGTAAATGTAAATGGGGAGCCTTTAATTGAGCTATGTGTAGAATGAGATTTGGTAATAAGTAATACATATTTTATGAAAAAGAGGATAAATAAATATACAAGGTATGATATAGCACGTAATGAAAGTAGTTTGTTAGATTATGTATTGGTGGACAAAAAGGTTGATGGGTAGGCTCCAGGATGTACATGTTTATAGAGGGGCAACTGATACATCAGATCATTATTTAGTTGTAGCTACAGTTAGAGTAAGAGGTAGATGGGAAAAGAGGAATGTGGCAAAAACAAGTAAGAGGGAGGTGAAAGTGTATAAACTAAGGGAGGAGAAAGTTCGGGCGAGGTATAAGCGACTATTGGCAGAAAGGTGGGCTAGTGCAAAGATGAGTAGTGGGGGGGTTGAAGAGGGTTGGAATAGTTTTAAAAATGCAGTATTAGAATGTGGGGCAGAAGTTTGTGGTTATAGGAGGGTGGGGGCAGGAGGAAAGAGGAGTGATTGGTGGAATGATGAAGTAAAGGTGTGATAAAAGAGAAAGTTAGCTTATGAGAGGTTTTTACAAAGCAGAAGTGTTATAAGAAGAGCAGAGTATATGGAGAGTAAAAGAAAGGTAAAGGGAGTGGTGAGAGTGCAAAAGGAGAGCAGATGATTGAGTGGGAGAGGCACTGTCAAGAAATTTTAATGAAAATAAGAAAAAAATTTGGAGTTAAACAAGTTAAGAAAGCCTAGGCAAAGTATGGATTTGACAGTTAAAAACAGAGTAGGGGAGTTAGTAGATGGGGAGAGGGAGGTATTAGGTAGATGGCGAGAATATTTTGAGGAACTTTTAACCCTTTGAGGGTTTCGGACGTACTAGTACGGCTTACGACCCAGGGTTTTTGACGTACTAGTACGCCTAAATTCTAGCGCCCTCAAATCTAGTGGGAGAAAGCTGGTAGGCCTTCATATGAAAGAATGGGTCTATGTGGTCAGTGTGCACAGTCTGAAAAAATCCTGCAGCACACAGTGCATAATGAGAAAAAAAAACTGACCGTTTCTTTGGAATAAAACAGCGACTTTGCACTGTATTTTCGTATGGTATTTATTGTTGTATTCTAGTTTTCTTGGTCTCATTTTATAGAATGGAAGACATATTACAGAAATTGAGATGATTTTGACTGGTTTTACCATGAAAGATACCTTGAAATTGAGCTCAAATTAGCAGAAATGTTCGATTTTTACCAAATTTCAAAAGTAAACAAATGGTGCCAATGGTCCAATACACGTCAACTGGTGAGTCTAATATTCTTTCACAAGTGCGCCAATATTATTTATACCATTTTTTACACTAATGCAGTAGTCTAAATAACAGTAAATCTTATATTTTTTGTGAGAATAAAAATTCAAAGTGGAAAGCAAAAGAATATAAGAGGGGCCTTGAGACATGACTAATGACCAGAGGAAATGTCATTTTAGTGCCAGGAATGTCTTTCTTGTTTATTCTGGACCCTATTCGGAAATTGGCATCTTTTGAAATTTGTATGAAATTGGCAAAATTGCTAAATTCTGACCACTGTACTGGATAGTTGAATTTCATAAATGGGTGGTTTCTTGCACCCATTCGATAGAAAAAATAGAGTTCTAGAGAAATATTCATGTTTTTTGTCGACTAGTACAGTGGAATTGGCCGAAAATGTGGCTCAAAGTGGGCAAAATCGCCGATGTGTAAATATCCCCAAGACCGCTAACTTCGCGAGAGCATAATTCCGTAAGTTTTCCATCAAATTTCAAACTTTTGGTGTCCTTATGATCGGGAAAAGATTCTCTATCTTTTCATAAGAGAATTTTTTTTTTTTTTTTTTAAATTTGGCCGACCCTGAGAACGAGTTTCGGAGAGGGCCTGTCGACCCTCAAAGGGTTAAATGTTGAGGAAGAAAGGGAGGTGGTAATTTCATGCACTGGTCAGGGAAGTATACCATCTTTTAGGAGTGAAGAAGAGCAGAATGTAAGTGTGGGGAAGGTACGCGAGGCATTACGTAGAACGAAAGGGGGTAAAGCAGCTGGAACTGATGGGATCATGACAGAAATGTTAAAAGCAGGGGATGATAGTGTTGGAGTGGTTGGTACTTTTGTTTCATAAATGTATGAAAGAGGGGATGGTACCTAGGGATTGGCGGAGAGTATGTATAGTCCCTTTATATAAAGGGAAAGGGGACAAGAGAAATTGTAAAAATTACAGAGGAATAAGTTTACCGAGTGTACCAGGAAAAGTGTACGGTAGGGTTATAATTGAAAGAATTAGAGGTAAGACAGAATGTAGGATTGCGGATGAGCAAGGAGGTTTCAGAGTGGGTAGGGGATGTGTAGATCAAGTGTTTACATTGAAGCATATATGTGAACAGTGTTTAGATGAAGGTAGGGAAGTTTTTATTGCATTTATGGATTTAGAAAAGGCATATGATAGAGTGGATAGAGGAGCAATGTGGCAGATGTTGCAAGTATATGGAATAGGTGTAAGTTACTAAATGCTGTAAAGAGTTTTTATGAGGATAGTGAGGCTCAGGTTAGGGTGTGTAGAAGAGAGGGAGACTACTTCCCGGTAAAAGTAGGTCTTAGACAGGGATGTGTAATGTCACCATGGTTGTTTAATATATTGATAGATGGGGTTGCAAAACAAGTAAATGCTAGGGTGTTCGGGAGAGGTGTGGGATTAAATTATGGGGAATCAAATTCAAAATGGGAATTAACACAGTTACTTTTTGCTGATGATACTGTGCTTATGGGAGATTCTAAAGAAAAATTGCAAAGGTTAGTGGATGAGTTTGGGAATGTGTGTAAAGGGAGAAAGTTGAAAGTGAACATAGAAAAGAGTAAAGTGATGAGGGTATCAAATGATTTAGATAAAGAAAAATTGGATATCAAATTGGGAAGGAGAAGTATGGAAGAAGTGAATGTTTTCAGATACTTGGGAGTTGACGTGTCGGCGGATAGATTTATGAAGGATGAGGTTAATCATAGAATTGATGAGGGAAAAAAGGCAAGCGGTGCGTTGAGGTATATGTGGAGTCAAAGAACGTTATCTATGGAGGCAAAGAAGGGAATGTATCAAAGGATAGTAGTACCGACACTCTTATATGGGTGTGAAGCTTGGGTGGTAAATGCAGCAGTGAGGAGACTGTTGGAGGCAGTGGACATGTCCTGTCTAAGGGCAATGTGTTGTGTAAATATTATGCAGAAAATTCAGTGTGTGGAAATTAGGAAAAGGTGTGGAGTTAATAAAAGTATTAGTCAGAGGGCAGAAGAGGGGTTGTTGAGGTGGTTTGGTCATTTAGAGAGAATGGATCAAAGTAGAATGACATGGAAAGCATATAAATCTATAGGGGAAGGAAGGCAAGGTAGGGGTCATCCTCGAAAGGGTTGGAGAGAGGGGGTAAAGGTGGTTTTGTGGGCGAGGGGCTTGGACTTCCAGCAAGCATGCGTGAGCATGTTAGATAGGAGTGAATGGAGACGAATGGTATTTGGGACCTGACGATCTGTTGGAGTGTGAGCAGGGTAATATTTAGTGAAGGGATTCAGGGAAACCGGTTATTTTCATATAGTCCTGGAAATGGGAAGTACAATGCCTGCACTTTAAAGGAGGGGTTTGGGATATTGGCAGTTTGGAGGGATATGTTGTGAATCTTTATACGTATATGCTTCTAAACTGTTGTATTCTGAGCACCTCTGCAAAAACAGTGATAATGTGTGAGTGTGGTGAAAGTGTTGAATGATGATGAAAGCATTTTCTTTTTGGGGATTTTCTTTTTTTTGGGTCACCCTGCCTCAGTGGGAGACGGCCGACTTGTTAAAAAAAAAAAAAAAAAACACGTAAAATAAAAATGGACAATGGATAATCTGATATGGGACAAGCTAAGGCTATCACATCAAGAATTATGCCAAAGTATTACAAGACAGTTAGCATACTTCATCACCCAATGCATCTTCCTGGAATTAAGTGAAATTAAAAGAAAATTTGCATGCATATTGGGAGACTATCCAAATACATGAAGGGTAGTTCACCAAGTGACAAAACTATCCCCATCTCAAGCACTCAGTCTTTTCTGTCTCATATCCATAGACAACCTTTCTGTAAAACTACATTTTCTTCTCTAATTTATATGTGATATCATTCATAGAAGAGATTTTTCAACATTCAGAAGGTGGGAGCTAACCTCTTGGCATTAGTGACAGTTTGGTATATTAGACCTAGATCATAAATCCTTCCTAAGGTGCACAAAACCATTATTATTACAGCACATTTCATAAGGATGTGTTACACCTATAGGCTCAAGAGCACCTGGGAAATAAACAAGTTTGATCCAAGGAAAATACAGCTTCAATTCCTTGGAACATACATCCTACACCAGCACTTAGCATGGTGGAGCATGAACTCTGAATATGTGAAACTAGGAAACCATAGCTAACAAACTTCTTTCAATTCTTCTGACGAATCTAAGTATCAAACTACTAAATTTATCAAAATCTGACTTGTCTACTACACCCAGAAATGCTTGTGCTGAAATACTGTCTTCTCTTTTAACATCTTTGTGATACATGTTGTGCCTTTTATGCCACTGTTTTTTTTTTAACAACAGCTGTTTCCCATGGAACCACGGTGACCCGATAAAGAAGAAATGCTTTCATAACTTTTTTTTTTTTTACATTTAGTAATTTATACACCCAAGTAGTAAGTTGGCAGACAGCAACTGCCCAGGGAGGTACTACCGTCCTACCAAGTGAGTGTAAAGCGGAAGTCTGTAATCGTTTTACATGGTAGGATTGTTGGTGTCTTTTTTCTGTCTCAAACATGCAAGATTTCAGGTACGTATTGCTACTTCTACTTAAACTTAGGTCACCCTACACATGCATGTACAAGCATATATACACACCCCTCTGAGTTTTCTTCTATTTTCTTACCAATAGCTCTTTATTTCCTCTCATCTCCATGGGGAAGTGGAACAGAACTCTTCCTCCATACGCCATGCATGTCATAAGGGGCGACTAAAATGCAGGGAGCAAGGGGCTAGTAACCTCTTCTGTATAAATTACTAAATTTAGAAAGAAAAACTTTCGTTTTTCTTTCTGGGCCAACCTGCCTCGGTGGGATACGACCGGTTTGTTGAAAGAGGAAGTAATTTATACAGGAATTACTAGCTCCTTGTTCCCAGCATTTTAGTTGCTCTTACAACACACATGGCTTACAGAGAAAGAATTCTTCACCAATGCCCAATGGAGAATTTTGGATTATTTATCCTTAAAAATAATGTCTGTTTTTTCTTATTAATCATAGATATTATAGAACAGACAAAGAAAAAAAGGTGAGCGATGTTTTGAGTCATCTGTAGAAAGATTTAAATGAAAGCAGCAAAAGAGGAACAGTACCAGTGTATAGGGATACCAACACTTGTGTGGGTCTGAGGCATGGGTTTTGAATGTTTTAATGAGGAAGATGGAGGCAGTGGATAAGGTATGCATCCAAGAACTCAGAGCATGGAGATTAGAAGACAGTATGGGATTCTCAAAAGTATAAAACTTAAGACTGATGAGTTGAGATGGTTTGGACATTGAGAGAATGGAGCAGCATACAATGACTAAGGGTACACTGTATAAATCTAGGGTGGAAGGAAGAAATAGGGTGTCATCCCAGGAAAGCTGGAGGAGAAAGGGTAAAGCAGGTTTTGAGTGCTAGGGGCATGAACACCCACCAGGATTTTTGAGAGCATGGCAGATCAGAGCGGAAACAAGTGGCTTTATGGCGTGATATGTAGCTAGTGCAAGAGCAGGGCAACAAATTTAGAGGGATTCAGGAAAAACTGATTAGCCAGACTCAGGTCCCAGTTGTAGTAGATGCAATGTATGTACTCTAAAGGACAGGAGAGGATGCTGCAATATGGAGGGTCATCTGAACTCACTGATTTTTTTGTGGGGAGGGTGAGTAATTTTATTCAGTTACAGATGCACATAAATACAGTATGAAATGTACTAATTTACTTCTGACAGGTTAAAGAATAACAGAAAATTTGTTAACCCTTTCAGGGTCCACAGGCCCTCTCCGAGACTTGTTCTCAGGGTCGGCCAAATTTCAAAAAAAAAAAAAAAATTATTTTTTCTTATGAAAAGATAGAAAATCTTTTCCCAATCATAATGACACCAAAAGTATGAAATTTGATGGAAAACTTACGGAATTATGCTCTCGCGAAGTTAGCGGTCTCGACAATGTTTACGCATCGGCGTAAACATTGTCGAGACCTCTATTTTCGGCCAATTCCAATGTACTAGTCGATAAAAGTCATAACTTTCTCTAGAACTGCATTTTTCCTATCGAATGAGTACAAGAAACCACCAATTTACCGATTTCAACTATCCAATACAGTGGTCAGAATTTAGCAATTTTGCCAATTTCACACAAATTACAAAAGATGCTAATTTCAAAATAGTATCCAGAATAAACAAGGTAGTCATTCCTGGCACTAAAATAACATTTCCTCTGTTCATTAGTCATGTCCCCATGCCCCTCTTACATTCTTTTGCTTTCCATTCTGAATTTTTATTCCCACAAAAAATAGAAGACTTACTGTTATGCAGACTACTACATTAGTGTAGAAATGGTATAAATAATATCTGCGCACTTGTGAAAGAATATTAGACTCGCCAGTTGACGTGTATTGGACGCTTAGCATGATTTGTTTACTTTTGAACTTTGGTAAAAATTGAACATTTCTGCTACTCGGAGCTCAATTTCAAGGTACTTTTCATTGTAAAACCAGTCAAAATCATCTCAATTTCTGTAATATGTCTTCCATTCTATACAATGAGACCAGGAAAACTAGAATACAACAATAAATACCATACAAAAATACAGTGCGAAGTCGCTGTTTTAATCCAAAAACATGGTCAAAGTTTTTTTTTCTCATTACTCACTGTGTGCTGCAGAATTTTTTTTATACTGTGCACACTGACCACATAGACCCATTCTTTCATATATAGGCCTACCAGCTTTCTCACTAGATTTGAAGGCGCTAGAATTTATGAGTACTAGCACGTCACGGACCCTGGTGCATAAGCCGTACTAGTACGGCCGAAACCCTGAAAGGGTTAAGAGATGGTATTTATTCAATATGGGATGAATGAAAAAAAAATTTATCTAGCACTGCTCTAATTTGTTATATTTTAGATAGAACGTAATGGGCAAAAAATAAAATGAGACCCTGACATGCCCAACTTTCAGATAGGTAATGAAATGCTGAGAGCATGTCTGACTTACCTTGAATGTCGAGGAAGTCTTCAGCCAACACTGTAGGACCCTGATCAATAGGTTTGCCAGAACCATTGAAAATACGCCCTAACATATCCTCAGAAACAGGAGTCCTCAAGATGTCACCAGTGAACTCGCATACAGTGTGCTTGGCATCCACACCAGAGGTTCCTTCAAATACCTGCAAAGTCAAAAACCATGAAATAATGCCATAGGCACAATAAGAGACTGCAAAAATCCAAAGAACTCTCAAAACTAAACAGATACTGTACATCACATGATTCAGTACAGTATACAAGAGGTCCCCACTTTACAGCACTTCACTTTACGGTATTTAGCTAATACAGCGGTTTTCAATTACTATACCCACTATTCAATTATTCAGATTTCCTGCAATAAATATATTCACCACTCACTATAATCCAAAGACAAAAATATTGTAAGAAGTAAGAGAGCATGTATAGTTCCTTTACATAAAGGGAAGGGGAGATAAGAGAGATTGTAAAAATTATAGGGAAATAAGTTTACTGAGTACAAGTGTATGGTAGGGTTATTTCTGAAAGAATTAGAGGCAAGACAGATTGCAGATGAACAAAGAGGCTTTAGAATGAGTAGAGGATGTGTAGATCAAGTGTTTACATTGAAGCATATATGTGAACAGTATTTAGATAATGGTAGGGAAGTTTTAATTGCATTTATGGATTTAGAAAAGGCATATGATAGAGTGGATAGGGGAGCAATGTGGCAGATGTTGCAAGTACATGTATATGGAATAGGTGGTAAGCTACTAAATGCTGTAGTGTTTTTATGAGGATAGTGAGGCTCAGGTTAGGGTGTGTAAAAGAGAGGGAGACTACTTCCCGGTAAAAGTAGGTCTTAGACAGGGATGTGTAATGTCACCATGGTTGTTTAACATATTTATAAATGGGGTTGTAAAAGAAGTAAATGCTAGGGTGTTCAGGAGAGGGGTGGGATTAAATTATGGGGAATTAAATACAAAATGGGAAGTGACAGTTACTTTTTGCTGATGATCCTGTGCTTATGGGAGATTCTAAAGAAAAACTGCAAAGGTTAGTGAACGAATTTGGGAGTGTGTGTAAAGGTAGAAAGTTGAAAGTTAACATAGGAAAGAGTAAGGTGATGAGGGTATCAAATGATTTAGATAAAGAAAAATTGGATATCAAATTGGGGAGGAGTAGTATGGAAGAAGTGAATGTTTTCAGATATTTGGGAGTTGACGTGTCAGCGGATGGATTTATGAAGGATGAGGTTAATCATAGAATTGATGAAGGAAAAAAGGAGTGTGGTGCATTGAGGTATATGTGGAGACAAAAAATGTTATCTATGGAAGCAAAGAAGGGAATGTATGAAAGTACAGTAGTATCAACACTCTTATATGGGTGCGAAGCTTGGGTTGTAAATGCTGCAGCGAGGAGGCGGTTGGAGGCAGTGGAGATGTCCTATCTAAGGGCAACGTGTGGTGTAAATATTATGCAGAAAATTCGGAGTGTGGAAATTAGGAGAAGGTGTGGAGTTAATAAAAATATTAGTCAGAGGGCTGAAGAAGGTTTGAGGTGGTTTGGTCATTTAGAGAGAATGGACCAAAGTAGAATGATATGGAGAGCATATAAGTCTGTAGGGGAAGGAAAGCAGGGCAGGGGTTGTCTTCGAAAAGGTTGGAGGGAGGGGGTAAAGGTGGTGTTGTGGGCGAGGGGTTTGGACTTCCAGCAAGCGTGCGTGAGCGTGTTAGATAGGAGTGAATGGAGACGAATGGTATTTGGGACCTGACGAGCTGTTGGAGTGTGAGCAGGGTAATATTTAGTGAAGGGATTCAGGGAAACCAGTTATTTTATATAACCGGACTTGAGTCCTGGAAATGGGAAGTACAATGCTTGCACTCTAAAGGAGGGGTATGGGATATTGGCGGTTTGGAGGGATATAGTGTATTTTTATACATATATACTTCTAAACTGTTGTATTCTGGGCACCTCTGCAAAAACAGTGATTATGTGTGAGTGAGGTGAAAGTGTTGAATGATGAAAGTATTTTCTTTTTGGAGATTTTCTTTCTTTTTGGGTCACCCAGGCTTGGTGGGAGACGGCCGACTTGTTGAAAAAAATAGGTTCAGGGTAAAAAATGACTCAAAGTGAAATACTGGGAACACAACTTAAACAAGATCATACATAATAGTATTAAAAAGTTAAAAGTCAGAGCTGAATATGAATGTAAATCTGTCATCACTGAGAACACTGTACCTGGACAACAGCCTTAGAGCCGCTCACTTCCAGCACTTGTCCCTTACGCTCAGTGCCATCAGCCAGATGAAGATTGACAATCTCAGCAAATTTGGGGAACTTGACATCATCCAGAATAACCAGTGGACCATTGACACCCGTTACCGTCTTGTAACATATACGTGGTTGTGCAATGTAGTCCCGCTTCACAGCAGCCACGTGGTCCAGGTGGCCAAGGCTCGTCATTTCTGAAACCCACGTCAAAAATATAAAGCTGTTTTTTAACAAATAAACCCAAGGATATTTAATAAAACCTAATTCCCCCCGACAGTGATAGAATTCAGTAAATTTGTACTGGAGCTAGCTAGTAATGTACAGGGCATGCATAAACAGTACTGCATTTTATAAATTGCAATTTAAAATCAATCAAGTCTCACAATCATAGTGCTTTCAATAATTTATAAAACCTTAGGTGTAGCACTTCAAGAGAGGTTACAATATTTAAAATTAATCATGAACAAGGTCAAATGTAAAATAAAGTAGGACCTCAAAATTAACAGGGCTACTAATTCATAGAATTCAATCATCCAGGATCATTACTAATTGTACTTGATAAAGATACACAAGCAGCAAATGGCAGCTATTTAGAAAACCTTTTTGCCTGCACAGCAAGCCATGTACAAATAGCTTTTTTCACTTTTTTCTTAATGCCCATTTTCTTTACTGAAACAACCCCTAAACTGGCACGTGACTCCTAAATTGGTGCACAACCCGTAAACTGAAAACAAATAAGAGAATTTTGTTTAAAATGTCATCACTGGATTCTCCACACCCCTAAACCTTCTTTAATTTTTTTTTTTTTTTTTTTTTAAATCAGCCCAGTCTCAACCCACACTTCAATCTCAAGCAGGCAGCAGCATTGCTGTTTAGTTCTTTTTTTTTGGGGGGGGGAGGGAGGGTTAAAACCCTGGTCTTTTAGAATGGCCTACTACTGTCCAATATGTGGATACCTAAGATGCCTGTGTCAAGTAAACCGTATCTAGCCAAATAACTACCAAAAATTGACCTGGCGCTCGCCCCATCTTGTCCTCCCACCATAACAGCTCCGCTGCCAGGCAAGCTATACCACCAATCAGAACAGATCAAGGAGTATCCTGACCACCACCCAGACATTATTCAAATGATTTATGGATAAACTAAAACATCAGAGGACCATCACCAGAAAAATCTCTGCTAATCAGCCTCTTCCCTCTGCATGAACATAAAATATGAAGCCCTTCAGACAGCCTTTTACCAAATATGAAACCACTCTTACTAACAAGATTGAATAATTACCAGTAGTTAAGGTGGTTGCTGATAAGCAATCATTACAAACAAAGGTTACAGCAATCCAAACTGACTTACAAAATACAGTCAGAAGTGTCAACGAGAAAGTGAATGAAATGGACAACGCAATTAAGTCCCTAAATGAAAAGATCGAAACACAAACTGAAAGAAATACATTGAAATAAGAGTTTACTGAACTCCTGAAGACACAAAGTGATTGAACAGACAAACAGGTTTATCAAATGCAACAGCAGCAGCTCGCAGATGTAAGTATCAATAGCGATCTGCTCCCAGAATCTGATTGAAGTATCTGTTGGGATGCTACCCTGCAAGTGAGCTCCACATCACAACAGACCCTAGGAATATGAAGGAAGCAGTATTAGATAAACCTGGAGGCAAATAACACGTAAACTTCTAAACCCGTGTTGCACTGGGTTGTGTAACCGATGGTTATCTAGGTGGTTGGCAATCTTGCTTCCTAGAACCCTTTCAAAGATTTTTATATGGGATGTCAATGCTATCTGTCTGTAGGTCTTTACAACTGCTTTGCTGCCACCTTTATAGAGTGGGGCTATGTCTGTTGTTTTTAGTGTGTGTGGGATGATCCATGTCCATGCTCACTCTCCATAGAATGCTGAAGGCGCATTGCAGTTCTTGATGAACATGGAGTTCCACGAGTCTGGGACTGGGGCTGAGGGGGTGGGCATGTCATTTATTGCCATTTCCAAGTCTTGTGGTGTTAGGATAATATCAGAGTTTTGAGATGGCCAAATTTTAGGTCTCGGTCATAAAGAATTCATTTAGATTGTCGACCCTTAGTCTGGATAATGGCTCGCTGAACACCAAGTCGTATTGAGACTTTAGTATCTCTCATTTCTTTGTTGTCGTCTGTGTAGGTCCCATCTGCCTAAGCAGGGGCCCTAATACTGGATGTTGTTTTACTCTTAGATTTTGCATAAGAATACAGTGGACCCTCGACTAACGCTATTAATTCGTTCCTGAGAGCTCATCGTTAGTCAAAATTATAGTTAGTCAAGTTAATTTTCCCCATAAGAAATAATGGAAATCAAATTAATCCGTGTAGGACACCTCAAAGTATGAAAAAAAATTGTTTTTACCACATGAAATATTAATTTTAATACACACAAACTGAAGAAGACATGCACAGTTACACAACACTTACCTTTATTGAAGATCAGGTGATGATTGATGGGATGGGAGGAGGGGAGTGTTGATGGTCTTAGTGTTTAGAAGGGGAATCCCCTTCCATTAGGACTTGAGGTGGCAAGTCCTTTTCCGGGGTTACTTCCCTTCCCTTTAAATCTCTCAAACCAACCTTTGCTGGCCTTAAATTTACTCACATCACCACTAGTTGCAGGCATTTTTTTAATTAAATCGTCATGCAACTTCCTAGCCTTTTCACATATGATCGCTTGAGAGATGCTATCTCCTGCTATGTTTTTCATTTATCCACACCAATAACAGTCTCTCAACATCTTCAAGTACTTGCGATCTCAGTTTCGGAAACATAGTTCCACCTTTGGCAAGAACAGCTTCCTTGATTGCCGTTTTCTTGCCCACAATAGTAGCGATGGTTGATTCGGGTTTTGTGTACAACCTGGCCAGCTCGGAGACACGCACTCCACTTTCATACTTAGCAATGATCTCTTTCTTCATATCCATAGTAATTCTCACCCTTTTTGCTGTAGGGTTGGCACTAGTAGCTTTCTTGGGCCCATGGTGACTTATTTTGCAGGTGCAATAACTAAAAAGGCTGTGAAAATATGAAATGTTCCGATTGTATGCTTGGAAGCGACCGCGGTGGCTGGCTGGCTTGTAAACACTGGCCAGAAGTGGACGCGTCTCAGACAGAACGAATAGTGTTGGTCGAGTTTTTTAGCGCTAGTCGAGGCAAAATTTTTGCGGTAAAATGTATTGCTAGTCGGATTTATCATTAATCGATGCCATCGTTGGTCGAGGGTCCACTGTAGTAGTATTTTGTGTTTTCTTCAATTTCCTTTATAGCTTTTAATTCTTCCTGAGATTCTTGTCTACTGTAAGATTTCTTAACCCTTTGAGGATCCAAGCCATAGATCTATGCTTTGTCCACAGAGTCCAAGCCATAGCTGTACGTCATGAGCTCAGCTCACTCAGGTAAGCTGTGAGTGGTAAATTTGGGCCTAGATGAGAGAATGGATCTATGTGGTAAGTGTGCACCATAAAAAATCCTGCAGCATGCAATGCATAAAAAACGGCAACCATGCATCTGGATTACAACAGCGACTTTGTGGTGTATTTTCATATGGTTTTTACAGTTTTATTCGTGGTTTCTTGGTCTCATTTGATAGAGTGAAAGATATATTACAGAAATAGAGATGATTGTGACTGGTTTTAACGCTGAAAATAGCTTGAAATTGAGCTCAAAGTAGCAGAAATGTTCAATTTTTGCCAATGTTCAAGAGTACACAAATGAAGTCACACGTCCAATACACATCAACTGGTGGATTTATCATACGTTCACAAATGCACTGATGTTATTTATACAATTACAGCCTCTCCTCACTTAACGACGGAGTTAGGGGCCTAAGACCCTGTCAGCAAACGATTTCGTCGCTAATCGAGGAATCACCCCTTACTGACACTTCAAAAATGTCACCACCCAAAATTAAAACATTCAGTTTTATGTTTGTTGGGAAATTCCTTTCAATCTGTTTATTATTAACGGTAATACTACACGAAATAGGTCAATGACTTACTTCCGAGATATTCCAGGAAACGTGTGCGTGGCCGATTGCTCGAGATTTTTTTTTTTTTTTTTTTTTTTTTTTTTTGAGAAAATCATATTTTTTCAGTCTGCAAAGGGTAAGAGTGATTTTCTATAGTTACCCTTCAGGCACGTAACGTTTTCCGTTATGGTCGTGGTCACTTTTTTTTTTTATCAGTACAGTGGACCCCCGCATAACGATTACCTCCGAATGTGACCAATTATGTAAGTGCGTTTGTACGTGTATGTTTGGGGGTCTGAAATGGACTAATCTACTTCACAATATTTCTTATGGGAACAAATTCGGTCAGTACTGGTACCTGAACATACTTCTGGAGTGAAAAAACATCGTTACCGGGGGTCCACTGTACCTCTCTATATAATGTCAGTTTTTATTAATTTGGGCATCTTTATCATGCTTCTGCTGCCTAGTTATTATGGCTTGAAATCCTGTTGATTTCACTGCTTCTTTCACTATCTTTATCCTTCAAGATAGTGGGAATGGTAGAATGCGCCAACTTCAAGTCATCGACTATCACTTGCGCTTTCTAACCAGCTTCATACTCATTTATAATCTTCATTTTTCACCTCAAGATCGAGAGCCTTCCTTTTCTTGGTGCATCCTTGAAGCGAAGATCTTCCTTTTCGCCGACATCTTGTACTATGGGATGCACAATCAAGTGCAAATCTGTACAAATACAGTGGTCCCTTGATAATCGTTGGGCTCGATATTCGTCCTTTTCAGAAATCGTCGCGTTATTTTCGTCCAAACATTGGCTCGCTAATCATCGTTCGTCCTGGACACGTACTCACGGCTCTGAGCCACCCCGGCCTCCCTTCCCAGCCAGTGTGCCATTGTTTACCGGTGAGCGACAGTCCCCTCACTTCATACGAAATATTTCATAATATTCCATCCATTTTAGTGCTTGCAAGTGCTAAATAAGTTACCATGGCTCCAAAGAAAGCTCCTAATGCCAAGCCTTTGGTAAAGAAGGTGAGAAATGACTGAATTAAAGAAAAGCATCATTGAACAATATGAAAGTGGCATACGTGTGGCCGAACTGCCCAGGATGTGTAACAAATCCCGTACAACCATATCTTCCATTGTGGCCAAGTAAAAGGAAATCAAAGAAGCTGTTGTTGAGAAGGGGGTAAATATGCTGACAAAAATGAGATCACCAGTACTCGAAGATGTTGAGAAGTTATTATTGGTGTGGATAAACGAGAAACAATTAGCAGGAGATAGTCTTATGACTTCGATTATTTGTGAGAAGGCTAGGCAATTGCATGCCAATCTGGTAAAGAAATTTCCTGCAACAAGTACATACTGATATTTGTGAATTTAAGGCCAGCAAAGGTTAGTTTGAGAGATTTAAGAACCATAGTGGCATACACAGTGTGATAAGGCATGGTGAGGCTGCCAGTTCAGACAAAATTGCAGCTACAAAATTCATAAGTGAATTCAAGGAGTACATAGAGGCTGAAGGACTGAAACCTGAACAAGTGTTCAATTGTGACGAAACAGGCCTCTTTTGGAAGAAAATGCCAAAGAGGACCTACATTACTCGGGAGGAAAAGGGACTGCCAAGACACAAGCCTATGAAAGACAGGCTGACGCTCATGTTCTGTGCTAATGCTAGTGGGGATTTCAAAGTGAATCTGTTACTAGTGTACCATTCTGAAAATCCCAGTGTGTTCAGGAAAAACAATGTTATAAAGAGTAAATTGTGCGTGTTTTGGAGATCTAATAATAAGGCATGGGTCACAAGGGAAATTTTCGTCGAGTGGTTCAATGAAGTGTTTGGCCCTAGTGTGAAGAATGACCTCCTGGAAAAGAAATTGGATCTCAAGTGCCTCCTAGTAATGGACAACGCGCCTGCTCATCCTCCAAACTTTGATGACCTAATTCTGCAGGAGTTTGGGTTCATCACAGTAAAGTTCTTGCCCCCCGAATACCACTCCTCTCCTCCAGCCCATGGACCAGTAGGTCATTTCAAACTTTAAAAAACTCGACACCAAAGCAATGTTTCAAAGGTGCTTTAATGTGACCTCAGACACTCACTTGACCCTAAGAGACTTTTGGAAAGAACACTTCAGTATCCTCCATTGCATAAGCCTTATAGGTAAGGCTTGGGAGGGAGTGACTACCAGGACTTTTAACTCTGCTTGGAGAAAATTGTGGCCAGATTGTGTCCACAAGAAGGATTTTGAAAAGTTTGTGGCTGACCCTGATGAGCCTATGTCAGTTGTGAAATCTATTGTGGCATTGGGAAGTTCCATGGGGTTGGATGCGAGTTTGGAGGATGTGGAAGAGTTGGTGGAGGACCACAACAAAGAGCTAACCACTGAGGAGCTGCAAGAGCTTCAGCAGGAACAGCAACAGATCGCAGCTCAGAATCTTCCTGCAGAGCAGGAAGAGAGATGGAAGAAGGTGCCTTCTTCAGAAATTAAGGAGATTTTTGAATTGTGGGGTAGGATGGAAAGATTTATGGAGAAACATCACCCTGAGAAGGATGTTGCAAGCCATATTGGCAACTTGTACAGTGACAGTCTTGGCCCATTTTTGGGAAGTTTTAGAGAAGCCAGAAACAGAGCTCTCTGGAAACTTTTTTTGCAAGACAGGACTCTAGTGACTCAAGCTGGTCCTAGTGGCATTAAGAAACAGAGAAGAGAAGTAACCCCAGAAGAAAACTTGGTACCTGAGGTATTGATGGAAGGGGATTCCCCTTCCAAACAGTAACTAATCCAATCTCTCCTCCTCCAGTCTTCCATACACTAAGAAGAATCGCCAATAAAGGCAAGTGTTGTGCTGTTAATGTTTCATCATGTCCCATTGTATTCTTTATGTACTACTACTATATTTCACGTAAAAATTTTTTTTGTTTTAATACTTCTGGGTGACAGGAACGGATTAATTGTATTTGCATTATTTCTCATGGGGAAAATTGATTCGAAAATCGTCTATTTCGATAATCGTTGCACTTCCAGGAACGGATTAACGACGATAAATGAGGGACCACTGTATATAGTCTTGGAGACAGTGAAAGCTAGTGTTCTGGGTAGCTGTAGGAAGGAGTCCGAGATACTCGACACTGAGATGCCGTGCTGCGTGTTTCCATGACCCAAGTTCTCGTATGGCATTAAATCCTAATAATAAAATAATACAGGTCCTCCATCACAAATCCGGCATCATTGGGACCTGTAGTGTGCCGGATTACTGAGTTTGCCGAATTACAGTGGTTAGGTTAGAATACACTTAATAAAATTAACCAACTTGACTTACACAGTTCATTGAACATCGCAAAAATCAAACATTTTCGCTACTTTGAGCTCAATTTCAAGGTACTTTTCGTTATGAAAGCAATCAAAATCATGTCTATTTCTGTAATATATCTTCCATTCTATCAAATGAGTCCAAAAAATAAGAATACAACCATAAAAACCATACGAAAATATACTGCAAAGAGGCGACTAATGGCCGAGAAGTGAACTCCCTTATTTATCGTCCGTCTTTTATTTTTGTTGTATGTTAAGAAGCATCTTTCCATCATACATTGCCCAAGTTTCAATGAGATAGCACAACAAACAACCGAGAAAAAAAAAATATTTACCAAAAATCAAAAAAGGGAAAAGCCCAAGCCAGGTCTGGAAAAAAAGTCATTTTGTCTGATTTTTTCGGGGGTTTCCCTAGGTTCTCTAATCCCAACCCACTGCTATTATGATAATTTTAAAACTGTATTTTGTGTATCCCTTGAAAAAAATTATTTACTTCAAGCCTGTTAACCGAGTACAAAAAAAAACCGCCCAATTCCCCTTATTTCAACTATCCATAAAGTGGTCAAAAATTTGGGGCAACTTGGCCGATTTCACAAAAAATTTCAACAGATGCCAATTTAAAAATAGGGTCCAAAAATTAAAAAAATGCGGGGACATTACTGGCACTAAAAAAAACTTTTTTTCTTGTTCATTGGGTCACGGCTCCACCCCCTCTTATTTTTACTTTTGCTTCCCCTTTTTTTTTTTTTTTTTTTTTTGTAAAAAAAAAATTTTCCAAAAAAAAAATTTTAAAAGGGTTTTTACGGGTCATGCGGGGACTGCGCTTTATTGTAATAATTGCAAAAAAATTTAATGTAAATCCATTCTTAAACTCTGTATTTGGAATTTAGACGGCAGGCGGACAGGTATTGGAAGTGACTTCATTTTTTTTACCCCTTTGAGCTTCGCTAAAAAAATAAAACATTTTCGGTACTGTGAGCAAAATTTTAAAAGGGTATTTTTTCGTCATGAAAGCAACCCAAAAATCATTTTCTTTTTCTGAAATGTATTTTTTCATTCTATAAAATTTGAGACCGAAAAATGAGAATATAACCATAACAAAAAAATAAAACCCCCTTAAAGCGGCCCGGCAAATTTGGCTGAGAAGTAAACCCTCGCTATTTAGGGCCTGATTTCTTTTTATTTTTGGGTACGTGAAGAAATAACCCTTTTCCCTCATACATTGCCCAAGTTTGAATAAGATAAAACCCCAAAAAAAAAGAGAAAATAATAATAATAACCAAAAAAAAAAAATAATAACCAAAAAAAATAACAAAAAAAATAAAATTAAAAACAAAAAAAAACAAAAAACAAAAAAAAAACAAAATAACAACAACAAAATAACAAAAAACAAAATAAAACAAAAAAAAAACAACAAAAAATAAAACAAAAAAATAACAAAAAACAAAATAACAACAACAAAATAACAACAACAAAATAACAACAACAAAATAAAAACAAAAAATAACAACAACCCAAAAAAACAAAACAAAATAACAACAAAATTAAAAACAACAAAATAACAAAAAAACAAAATAACAACAACAAAATAACAACAACCCAAAAAAACAACAACAAAAAAAACAACAACAAAAAAACAACAAAAAAATAACAACAACAAAATAACAACAAAAAAAAATAAAAAACAAAAAATAAAAAACAACAAAATAACAAAAAAACAAAATAACAACAACAAAATAACAACAACAAAAAAACAACAACAAAATAACAACAACCAAAATAACAACAACAAAATAACAACAACAAAAAAACCCAACCAACAAAATAACAACAACAAAATAACAACAACAAAATAACAACAACAAAATAACAACAACAAAATAACAACAACAAAATAACAACAACAAAATAACAACAAACAAAATAACAACAACAAAATAACAACAACAAAAAAAAACAACAACAAAATAAAAACCCAAAATAACAACAACAAAATAACAACAAATAATAACAAAATAAAAAAACCCAAAATAATAACAAAATAATAACAAAATAATAACAAAAAATAACAAAATAACAAAATAACAAAATAACAAAATAACAAAAATAACAAAATAAAACAAAATAATAACAAAAATAACAAAATAATAACCCAAAATAACAAAATAAAAATAATAATAATAATAATAATAATAATAATAATAATAATAATAATAATAATAATAATAATAATAATAATAATAATAATATTTATTAACTACACGTACATGTACAAGGTATACAGGCCTAGCTGACATCAGTGACATACTACTGTATAGAAAGGCACTTGTTATGCTGAGTAATTCAAGAAAATTAGGTCAGTGTCCCAGGATAACACCCACACC
Source organism: Cherax quadricarinatus (assembly GCF_026875155.1). Classification (NCBI taxonomy): domain Eukaryota; kingdom Metazoa; phylum Arthropoda; class Malacostraca; order Decapoda; family Parastacidae; genus Cherax; species Cherax quadricarinatus. The sequence goes on from NC_069467.1 coordinate 22,456,080, forward strand.
AGTCCACTAACACCCAGGTACCCATTTACTGATGGGTAAACAGACAACAGGTGTAAAGAAACACGCCTAATGTTTCTACCCTGGCTGGGAATCGAATATTTACCAAAAATCATATATGGTTAACCCAAGCCAGGTACTAAAAATAAGCTATGTTGACATTTTTGGGGTTATCCTAGGTTCTCTACACACATGCTGCAATGTGTGATCATCTATAGAAAGAAAATAACTTTTTTGTTTCATGTTTATGGTGGAGTACGAGTGTATATCATAGTTAGCCCTGTGCTACACTCCGTTTTCTCTAATATAAGCCACCATGACAAGGATAGGAGAAGATAAGATAAGATTTCGTTCGGATTTTTAACCCCGGAGGGTTAGCCACCCAGGATAACCCAAGAAAGTCAGTGCGTCATCGAGGACTGTCTAACTTATTTCCATTGGGGTCCTTAATCTTGTCCCCCAGGATGTGACCCACACCAGTCGACTAACACCCAGGTACCTATTTGCTGCTAGGTGAACAGGACAACAGGTGTAAGGAAACATGTCGAAATGTTTCCACCCGCCGGGAGTCGAACCCGGGCCCTCCGTGTGTGAAGCGGGAGCTTTAGCCACCAGGCCACCGGGCCACCATGGTACAGTGGACCCCCGCATAACGATTACCTCCGAATGTGACCAATTATGTAAGTGTATTTATGTAAGTGCGTTTGTACGTGTATGTTTGGGGGTCTGAAATGGACTAATCTACTTCACAATATTTCTTATGGGAACAAATTCGGTCAGTACTGGCACCTGAACATACTTCTGGAGTGAAAAAATATCGTTAACCGGGGGTCCACTGTATTTGTTTACCATATCCTCTTCATAACTCTGTTGAACTGCTCGGTGTTATGCCAATTATTATTCATTCTGGAGTATTTAACATGTTTCATGTTACTTATATTGTTTCTTACGTCATATTAAATCAACTGTGATAGGCAAATAAGTTGTAGTGTTGACATTAGCGTAATAATAAAGCATATTCTCCTGCTTCATGAGACTGAGCTCATGGCAACCGACAGTGGCTTCAAAGCCACCTTATCTTTAATGGATAATGTACTGTGTAAGTGCTTTACATAATGTGAAGCATTTCTTTTATTCATTGGAACCATGGCTAGGGCTTTAGTAAGCAGGTTAAAACAATAAATGGAGAAAAAGAAATTGGAATGACTTATGCAGCAAGTAGCACCACCAAACAGTACCGTACCAGCAGGTTGGTGTGGCGACCCTGGAAATTTGAAATTATGCTAGCCAAAATTAGTGCCGAATAACTGATTGCCGGATTTGTGATGGCGGACCTGTACAGTGGAACCTCGTTTTTCGGCCTTAATCCGTTCCAGAAGGTCAGCCTAAATTCAAAGCAATATTTTCCATAAGAATTTATGTAAATACAATTAATCCGTTCCAGACAACCAAAAATATTAACAAAAAATACATTTTTTAAAGATTAATTATAGTTTTACATAAACATGGGGAAATGGAAAAGAATCTTTCCTCCGTAAGCCATGCGTGTCGTATGAGGCGACTAAAATGCCGGGAGCGATGGGCTAGTAACCCCTTCTCCTGTAGACATTTACTAAAAAAGAGAAAAACTTTATAAAACTAGGATGCTTGAATGTGCGTGGATGTAGTGCGGATGACAAGAAACAGATGATTGCTGATGTTATGAATGAAAAGAAGTTGGATGTCCTGGCCCTAAGCAAAACAAAGTTGAAGGGGGTAGGGGAGTTTCAATGGGGGGAAATAAATGGGATTAAATCTGGAGTATCTGAGAGAGTTAGAGCTAAGGAAGGGGTAGCAGTAATGTTGAAGGATCAGTTATGGAAGGAGAAAGGAGAATATGAGTTTGTAAATTCAAGGATTATGTGGATTAAAGTAAAGGTTGGATGCGAAAAGTGGGTCATAATAAGCGTGTATGCACCTGGAGAAGAGAGGAATGTAGAGGAGAGAGAGAGATTTTGGGAGATGTTAAGTGAATGTATAGGAACCTTTGAACCAAGTGAGAGTAATTGTGGTAGGGGACCTGAATGCTAAAGTAGGAGAAACTTTTAGAGAGGGTGTGGTAGGTAAGTTTGGGGTGCCAGGTGTAAATGATAATGGGAGCCCTTTGATTGAACTTTGTATAGAAAGGGGTTTAGTTATAGGTAATACATATCTTAAGAAAAAGAGGATAAATAAGTATACAAGATATGATGTAGGGTGAAATGACAGTAGTTTGTTGGATTATGTATTGGTAGATGAAAGACTGATGAGTAGACTTCAGGATGTACATGTTTATAGAGGGGCCACAGATATATCAGATCACTTTTTAGTTGTAGCTACACAGAGTAAAAGATAGATGGGATACAAGGAGAATAGAAGCATCAGGGAAGAGAGAGGTGAAGGTTAATAAACTAAAAGAGGAGGCAGTTAGGATAGATGGGCTAATGAGAGCATAGGCAATGAGGTCGAAGAGGTATGGGGTAGGTTTAAAAATGTAGTGTTAGTGTTCAGCAGAAGTTTGTGGTTACAGGAAAGTGGGTGCGGGAGGGAAGAGGAGCAATTGGTGGAATGATGATGTAAAGAGAGTAGTAAGGGAGAAAAAGTTAGCATATGAGAAGTTTTTACAAAGTAGAAGTGATGCAAGGAGGGAAGAGTATGTATATGGAGAAAAAGAGAGGTTAAGAGAGTGGTGAAGCAATGTAAAAAGAGAGCAAATGAGAGAGTGGGTGAGATGTTATCAACAAATTTTGTTGAAAATAAGAAAAAGTTTTTGGAGTGACATTAACAAGTTAAGGAAGCCTAGAGAACAAATGGATTTGTCAGTTAAAAATAGGAGAGGAGAGTTATTAAACGGAGAGTTAAAAATATTGGGAAGATGGAGGGAATATCTTGAATTGTTAAATGTTGATGAAGATAGGGAAGCTGTGATTTCGTGTATAGGGCAAGGAGGAATAACATCTTGTAGGAGTGAGGAAGAGCCAGTTGTGAGTGGGGGAAGTTCGTGAGGCAGTAGGTAAAATGAAAGGGGGTAAGGCAGCCGGGATTGATGGGATAAAGATAGAAATGTTAAAAGCAGTGAGGGATGTAGTTTTGGAGTGGTTGGTGCAATTATTTAATAAATGTATGGAAGAGGGTAAGGTACCTAGGGATTGGCAGAGAGCATGCGTAGTTCCTTTATATAAAGGTAAAGGGGACAAAAGAGTGCAAAAATTATAGGGGGATAAGTCTGTTGAGTATACCTGGTAAAGTGTATGGTAGAGTTATTGTGTACGAATGGTATATAATACCGACAAGATGAGAGTAAGACACATGTGCAACATCTGGGTATCTTTATTGTAGACGTTTCGCCATCCAGTGGCTTTATCAATACAAATTCCAGGACATAACTTGAAGACAGTAGAACTATGTACAGGGACTGATTACCTCATCTTCTGTACATAGTTCTACTGTCTTCAAGTTATGTCCTGGAATTTGTATTGATAAAGCCACTGGATGGCGAAACGTCTACAATAAAGATACCCAGATGTTGCACATGTGTCTTACTCTCATGGTAGAGTTATTATTGAAAGAATTAAGATTAAGACGGAGAATAGGATAGCAGATGAACAAGGCTTTAGGAAAGGTAAGGGGTGTGTGGACCAGGTGTTTACAGTGAAACATGTAAGTGAACAGTATTTAGATAAGGCTAAAGAGGTTTTTGTGGCATTTATGGATTTGGAAAAGGCGTATGACAGGGTGGATAGGGAGGCAATGTGGCAGATTTGCAGGGGTATGGTGTAGGAGGTAGGTTACTGAAAACAGTGAAGTTTTTTTATGAGGATAGTGAGGCTCAAGTTAGAGTATGTAGGAAAAGAGGGAGATTATTTCCCCGTAAAAGTAGGCCTAAGACAAAGGGTGTGTGATGTCACCGTGGTTGTTTAATATATTTATAGATGGGATTGTAAGAGAAGTAAATGCGAGGGTCTTGGCAAGAGGTGTGGAGTTAAAAAAATTTAAAAAATCACACAAAGTGGGAGTTGTCACAGTTGCTCTTTGCTGATGACACTGTGCTCTTGGAGATTCTGAAGAGAAGTTGCAGAGGTTGGTGGATGAATTTGGTAGGGTATGCAAAAGAAGAAAATTAAAAGTGAATACAGGAAAGAGTAAGGGTTTATGAGGATAAAAAATTAGTGATGAAAGATTGGATATCAGATTGGAGGGAGAGTATGGAGGGGGTAAATGTATTCAGATATTTGGGAGTGGGACGTGTCAGCGGAGGGGTCTATGAAGATGAGGTGAATCATTGAATTGATGAGGGAAAAGGGTGAGCGGTGCAATTAGGAGTGTGAGACAACGAACTTTGTCCTTGGAGGCAAAGAGGGGGAATGTATGAGAGTATAGTTTTAACAACGTTCTTATAGGGTGTGAAGCATGGGTGATAAATTTGTTGCAGCGAGGAGAAGGCTGGAGCAGTGGAGATTCATGTCTGAGGGCAATGGTGGTGAATAAAAATGCAGAAATTCGTAGTTTGGAAGTTAGGAGGAGGTGTGGGATTACCAAAACTGTTGTCCAGAGGGCTGAGGAAGGGTTGTTGAGGTGGTTTGGACATGTAGAGATAATGGAGCGAAACAATGACTTCAAGAGTGTATCAGTCTGTAGTGGAAGGAAGGCGGGGTAGGGGTCAGCCTAGGAAGGGTTGGAGGGAGGAGGTAAAGGAGGTTTTGTGTGCGAGGGGCTTGGACTTCCAGCGGGCATGAGTGAGTGTGTTTGATAGGAGTGAATGGAGACAAATGGTTTTTAATACTTGATGTGCTGTTGGAGTGTGAGCAAAGCAACATTTATGAAGGGATTCAGGGAAACCGGCAGGCCAGACTTGAGTCCTGGAGATGGGAAGTACAGTGCCTGCACTCTGAAAGAGGGGTGTTAATGTTGCAGTTTTAACTGTAGTGTAAAGCACCCTTCTGGCAAGACAGTGATGGAGTGAATGATGGTGAAAGTTTTTTTCTTTTTCGGGCCACCCTGCCTTGGTGGGAATCGGCCTATGTGTTAATAAATAATAATAAAATGAGCACTAAATAAAATAAATGAACGTTTAAATCACTATTACATACCTTTATTGAAGACTCTTGTTGGCTTATGGCAAGAGGGAGGACTGATTATTGTTTGGAAGGCAAATCCCCCTCCTTAAGGACTTGAGGTATCAAAGCCCTCTCTGGGGTTACTTACTGAATCAGACTTATTAACCATTAAACTGTCCAAGAAGATCTACGTTCACATGCATAGTGGTCGAAAAGTAGATCTATGTTTTTTTACATATTTTCAAATACAGTATAACAAAAAAACACTTATCAAAGTTTTTTTTACACTTTTTCAAGTTTAAAAAAAGAAAAGATTACTTTTTTTTACGTACTTTCAAATGTTGAAAAAACGTAGATCTACGTTTGGACAGTTTAAGGGTTAAAAGCCTGTATAACAGACCGGTGGTTACAGGGAGGTATTACCCATCCTCTGGAATATCTTTTAAAAATTGAATATTCCCACCTTCCTACTATTTGGTTTATTACCCAATCAGAACCCCTACAATATTTTATAACCAAAAGCACCAACATACTACTACGTATATACAAAAAATGTGAAAATTACTAATTTATGCAAACTGTTTTTAAGCGATATTATGCAAAACAGCATTTGAACTTACCAACAGCATATTATGCAAACTCTCCAGTACTTGAATTGTACAATGGACAATTATGTTTTGAGCAAATATAGTTATAAAAAAAGAAAAAAAAACACTAGCATGGCAATTTAACCTAAACAAAGAATTAAATTATTAGTGATAAGCTAACAAAAGGACCCCAATAGAAATAAGTCACTGACTTAAATAAGTGACTATTTTGGGTTATCCTAAGTTCACTACACATGTGCTGCTATGTTAGATAATCTATGTAAGTGTATTGTGTATACCTGAATAAACTTACTGCTATATATCAGAAAAAGTGAATGTGTACAAATGCTCCTCACTTTACAGTGGTTTGACTTACAGTATATTTCGACTATGATGCCGGAAGTCAAGGCTTTCAAAAATTGTGTTATGCTGCCTCTGGGTGGAAATGTTGCAGGTTTTAAACTACAGCCTTTCCTAATCTACCACTCGAAGAATTCCAGAGCATTCAAGAATGTGAGCAAGCATACACTTTCCATCTATTACTGCTATAACAAGAGAGCCTGGATGACATTAGCACTGTTTGACAATTGGTTCTTGAAGTGTTTTATTCCCCAGGTGAGAGTATATTGTCAAAATAACGTACCATTCAATACTGGTATTTAGTTACAATAATTATTTGTTTATTTACTTACTCAGTGACAATATTTATTTATAATATCGTGCAATATTTTCAATTTACAGTGGTTTCATCGGAACCTAACCCCAATGTAAGTAGAGAAACACCTACTTCATTTCCTGGTCCCATTTCAGTATTATTTTTTAAGCTATATGATACCAAATTGATGTGCTTGTGTATTTGAGATGGTTTTCATTTGTGCAAATATAAGAAATAATAATGTAACGTAACAATCTAACATAACCCAACCTAACATACAATAAATAAAGATACCTTTATTGTCGAAGGTGGAAGCGTATGATATTTCATTGACCGGTAATAATAAACTGACCTATTAAGAGTTTAAAACTATACTCTGGCATGTAGACTCACCCCTGTGACACAAAGGAACATTATAGTCAATTCATCTAACTAAATATCTTAATTTATATTTTGATTTTGTAGACAAAATAAAATTTTACAAAAAATAATCCCCCCCAATTTTTTTTTTTTATTAACACATGGGACGTGTCCCACAAGGCAAGGTGGTGGCCCGAAAAAGAAAAACTTTCACCATCATTCACTCCTTCACTGTCTTGCCAGAGGCACACTTGTACTACAGTTATAAAACTTCAACATTAACGCCCTTTATATGTGACAGAAGTAGTTAACTGTGTAGGTGAAACATTCATTAATAAAGATACACAACTGTTGCACATGTGTATCTTAATTTGTCAGTATTTTATATAATTTTCAACAAGCCTCGACTCGCTTAAGATGAAGTAGACTTGACTGATCTACTATAACAAGCTGAGTGAGACTGATGAGTTAACACAACACTGCAAAATATATTCTGGTACTTTATTAAGTTATTATGAAGTAAAGAAGCCAAAGAGAGATAATCTTCAACAGTAAGTTACTGACGTACTGTTAATCACTAACATACCTGACAGTGATATATTTAGTGTACCTACAAGTTCAGATGTCTTACTTCAAGCCATGACACTGTAATAATGTTCTTACATATATAAAGCCAGGGTTCCATCCCCAACACAGAACAAACCAACATCAACAAATTTACTCTCAACATGCACAATTCCACCATCATTGTCATATACACTGATCCTGGTGTCTACTTCCTCCAGTACTCACCTCATTACTTCACTCAAGACTCACCGATAACACCATAGCAAGTATATTTATCCAAATACAGACCTGATAGTGGTTGGAGGTGTATGGAGAAGGTTGTGTGAGCGTCGGTGCGGTGTGGTAGCGTCTGCGCCTCTGTCATATGATGTCAGCTGATCAATGCCAGGTGCGCCGTGCTGGGATCGAACCTTCACTCACACTCTCGATCCCATCATGGCGCACAACACACCATCACCCGCTAACTTTGAATTAAGCTCGACCTTATAACTATAATATAATAATATCTTTATTCCTACAAGTACATGTACAAGGTATACAGGCCTAGCTGACATCAATGACATGCTACTATATAGAAAGCCCCTTGTTATTCTGAGCATTTCCCGCAAATTAGGTCAGTTTTTTTCCAGGATGCGACCCACACCAGTCCACTAACACCTAGGTACCATTATTACTGATGGGTGAACATGGACAATCGGTGTAAGGAAACACGCCGGGAATCAAACCCAGACTCTCACCGTGTGAAGCGAGAGCTTTTGCCACCAGGCCACAGGCCACTGTCTCCAGGCCAAGGGCCACAATACCAGGCCACAGGCCACTGTACCAGGCCACAGGCCACCGTACCAGGCCATAGGCCACCATACCAGGCCACGGGCCACCGTACCAGGCCACCGTACCAGGCCACGGGTCACCGTACCAGGCCATAGGCCACCGTACCAGGCCATAGGCCACTGTACCAGGCCACCGTACCAGGCCACGGGTCACCGTACCAGGCCATAGGCCTGGGTCCTACACAGATGACAGCAAGGAAATGAGTGAGCTACTCAAGTCCCAATATGACTCAGTTTTTAGCAAGCCGCTAACCAGACTGAGAGTCGAAGATCAAAATGAATTTTTTATGAGAGAGCCACAAAATTTGATTAACACAAGCCTATCCGATGTTATCCTGACGCCAAATGACTTCGAACAGGCGATAAATGACATGCCCATGCACTCTGCCCCAGGGCCAGACTCATGGAACTCTGTGTTCATCAAGAACTGCAAGAAGCCCCTATCACGAGCCTTTTCCATCCTATGGAGAGGGAGCATGGACACGGGGGTCGTCCCACAGTTACTAAAAACAACAGACATAGCCCCACTCCACAAAGGGGGCAGTAAAGCAACAGCAAAGAACTACAGACCAATAGCACTGTTACAAAAAACGCGATTCTAAAAGCTTAGAGATCTCCAGTGAATACTAGAAAGGACTGCCCTTCTAGCATCCAGCCTGTTACTGGGTTTTCGTAACAAGTAGTCAGTATCCTTGTCCAATTATCCATTAAAATTCTGTATTATTCAATAGTGCTTTAGGATTACAACTGGTAGGCTACTAACTAGAGAAATTAAAATTTAATAAATTTATTAAGTCTATAAGTTGTCTAGAGGTATATTATCAAATTAAATTAATTACAACAATCAAAATAAAATCAATCTCTCGAGTTCAATATTATTGTGCTGAAAGCACATATCACATTTATAATTCTTAAGTACCGTCAGGTACATTAACATTTAATAAGATATTACAAATATGTACAAGTGTGTGTATGCGTGTAAGTGCTCTTAAGTAGTTAGCTATGTCTCAAGACTCGAATAAGACTTAAACAAGTGACTGACAAAGTCCTCAAATAAACTAACTTCTTGACCGACTGGCAACCCGAACAGTCTGCTTGAACAACAAAGAATGCTAAGCCCAATAGCAATGCAATATCAAGCGACTGCGACACAGAATCAGGAACTGGGAAATAATATAACGACACTAAGTAGGGACCATCTGCAGATCCTCCACAAAAGTTACAAAACTCCCATAATACTGAATCTTTGTTCAGCATAGGTAAACTGTGACTGTGACAATACACAGGAACCAGTACAAAATTAGGTCAGAAGCTATAGCTAAGGACCTGAGATGTTCAGAGTGTCTAAGTGACACACAACCTCAGTACAACGTCGAAAATCACAAAGTCTATACAATGTTCTGTGAACAAAGTTCTACAGAACTAACAAGAATAATGAGACAGACAATCTGTCCAACCAGCAAGCGAGTCCCGAGCAGACTGTCAGACAGACAATCTGTCCAACCAGCAAGCGAGTCTCCAGCAGACTGACAATTTCACGAGAGGTGAGGACACCCCCCCCCTCGATCACGTGATAGCTACGTGGACAACAGCAGCTCAGAAGCCGGCAGTATAACGAGCGACAAGCGATAATTACAGTAGTTTGACAATCAAGCCTAACTGAGCACATTTTATATACATCCTAACAACATAAGCTAAATAACAATATAACAGTCAAATAATAATATAAAGTCATACATTTACGATCTAGCTATTATCGCAAATATAAGCAATATAAAATTATATGAAAAGATAATATACATTACATATATACATAATAATCATTGTAACCCATTCAGGGGTTGCAACAAGCACTAACATCCCATATCATAAAAATCTTTGAAAGGGTCCTAAGAAGCAAGATCACCACCCATCTAGAAACCCATCAGTTACACAACCCAGGGCAACATGGGTTTAGAACAGGTTGCTCCTGTCTGTCTCAACTATTGGATCACTACGACAAGGTCCTAAATGCACTAGAAGACAAAAAGAATGCAGATGTAATATATACAGACTTTGCAAAAGCCTTCGACAAGTGTGACCATGGCGTAATAGCGCACAAAATGCGTGCTAAAGGAATAACAGGAAAAGTCGGCCCGATGGATCTATAATTTCCTCACTAACAGAACACAGAGAGTAGTCGTCAACAGAGTAAAGTCCGAGGCAGCTACGATGAAAAGCTCTGTTCCACAAGGGCACAGTACTCGCTCCCATCTTGTTCCTCATCCTCATATCCGACATAGACAAGGATGTCAGCCACAGCACCGTGCCCTTCCTTTGCAGATGACACCCGAATCTGCATGAACAGTGTCTTCCATTGCAGACACTGCAAAGTTTCCAGGCGGACATCAAACCAAATCTTTCAGTGGGCTGCAGAAAACAATATGAAGTTCAACGATGAGAAATTTCAATTACTCAGATATGGTAAACAGAGGAAATTAAAATTTTCATCAGAGTACAAAACAAATTCTGGCCACAAAATAGAGCGAAACACCAACGTCAAAGACCTGGGAGTGATCATGTCGGGGATCTCACCTTCAAGGACCATAACATTGTATCAATCGAAATCTGCTAGAAAAATGACAGGATGGATAGAGAACCTTCAAAACTAGGGAGGCCAAGCCCATGATGACACTCTTCAGGTCACTTGTTCTATCTAGGCGGAATATTGCTGCACACTAACAGCACCTTTCAGGCAGGTGAAATTGCCGACCTAGAAAATGTACAGAAAAATTTTCACGGCGCGCATAACGGGGAAAAAAACACCTCAATTATTGGAGCGCTTGAGGTTCCTAAACCTGTATTCCCTGGAACGCAGGAGGGAGAGATACATGATTATATACACCTGGAAAATCCTAGAGGGACTAGTACCGAACTTGCACACACGAAAATCACTCACTACGAAAGCAAAAGACTTGGGAGACGATTTCACCATCCCCCCAATGAAAAGCAGGGGTGTCACTAGCACGTTAAGAGACCCTACAATAAGTGTCATGGGCCCGAGACTGTTCAAAACTGCCTCCCAGCATACATAAGGGGGATTACCAACAGACCCCTGACAGTCTTCAAGCTGGCACTGGACAAGCACCTAAAGTCAGTTCCGGATCAGCCGGGCTGTGGCTCGTACGTTGGTTTGCGTGCAGCCAGCAGCAACAGCCTGGTTGATCAGGCTCTGATCCACCAGGAGGCCTGGTCACAGACCGAGCTGCGGGGGCGTTGACCCCCGGAACTCTCTCCAGGTAAACTCCAGGTAAACCGTACCAGGCCACCGTACGAGGTCACGGGTCACCGTACCAGGCCACAGGCCACCGTACCAGGCCACGGGCCACCGTACCAGGCCATGGGTCATCGTAATAGTCAAAATTTGATTTCTTTCCGTAGTATACAATGTAAAAATATTTTAAGCAAAAAAAAATGATTTAGCAGAATGAGCTTTTCAGGCAAAGGAATATAAGAAAAGCATAAAGAAAAAGGACACGCAGGGGCCTACTTGTCGATCAAATCTCAAACCCCACTATTGCAGATGCCTACATACTCTTCTCTCCCCGACCCAGTCATGCTAGCCAATACTGAAAAATACCAAATAAAGAAAAATATTTCCTGGGTGTGATTAACAAAATTTTTTTCAAATATTTACAAAACCTACACATTCAGGAAGCTAAACTAGTTATTAAAGAAGACGGCTAAAACGGAGAAAATGCATTGAAGCTGCACTAATTTTTGTCATAACACTATAAAGCAAAAATCCCGGGAGTTACGTATTTCAAAAATTTCTAAGCAAGAGGATATTACCCATCCCCGGGAACTGGTGTTACTTGATGCCCAGCAGGTCCCCCTCTCCTCCCTCCTTAGTTCCCTTACTACTACTACAAATACTACTACACTTACTACTACACAACTACTCTACTCTTACTATACACTACTATACCCCCCTACCCAGCGTCACCTCACCCGACCCTGCCCCTATATAATAAAAGTTTTTTTTTAGTTTTCTCTGTATTTGGACTGAAGAAACCCCTCGTGGCGAAACGTTTCCTTTAATAAATGTCCTGAACTGTACATAAGTGTCTTTTTCCACTACTACATTCAGTTTGGAAACAGAACTACAGATGTTCCATTTAACATAATGATAAACGGATCACCTATCACGAAACTCACAGAGGGAAAATTCTTAGGAATCCGCCTTGATAATAGACTCAAATTTCAAACACATGTACAACAAATTTCCAGGAAAATTTCCAAGACCGTAGACATACTATCGAAGATACGGTACTATGTTCCACAGTCAGCCCTCCTGGCCCTATATCACTCACTTATTTACCCCTATCTCACCTATGGAATTTGTGCATGGGGCTCAACAACAATTAACCATCTCAGACCACTAATTACCCAACAAAAGGCTGCAGTCAGAATGATAACAAATTCCCACTACAGGCAGCACACTCCACCAATATTCAAAACTCTAAACTTAGTCACAGTACAAAGCATCCATACTTATTATTGTGCCTAGTACATACATAGAACAATTAACTCGGATATAAACCCTCCCCTCAAACTTCTCCTTACCAACCTCAACAGAACACATGACCACGTGTCCATCTCACACTATGTAAAAACTCAATTCACATAAAAGGCCCAAATATCTGAAATTCATTATCTGTGAATATAAAAGAAATACTGTCTGTTTATCAGTTCAAGACTCCTTAAAAAACACTTACTCAATAAATAAATACTGATAAACTGAATCTCATAAATGTATAACCTGTGACCTATCAAACTATGTTCTTTTTAATTACATTACCTAATAGAATACTCTATTCTCTTGAATGCACAATAACTCATCTAATAACCATATGACCTGTTTCTGCACTACAAATCATTGATTTTACTCGATTTGATTCGATTATATTATACATTGTTATGCTACAAATTTGTACAACTTTAATGCTTCTTATTTAAAATACTCATTTGTACTTCATGTTGTAATTTTTACCACTGAATATATCATTGCTTAGTTAATCTTAAGTTAATTTTAAGCCTGCCCATAATGCTCTGCATACAAGGGGCTTTTGGCATGTACACCCATTCACTATATTTCTTTGTACAACTATGCATCATGTCCAAATAAAAAATAAATAAATAAATAAATAAATGGTATAAAATGCCGATAAGCTGAAGATTACTCCTTCATGATCAAGTTGATATGTTAACCAAGAAGAGTCCCCAGAAGAAGAATGTAGAATATAACTTCGGTATATCTGTGTCTAGCATTAGGAATAATATTAGGAGAGAAGTAAATAATGAAAATGATTGTTACAGGAATGCTGTCTGAGTAGATCTATAACCCACTATGATAACATGAACGTAGATGAGTATGTTTACCTGGAGTTTACCTGGAGAGAGTTCCGGGGGTCAACGCCCCCGCGGCCCGGTCTGTGACCAGGCCTCCTGGTGGATCAGAGCCTGATCAACCAGGCTGTTACTGCTGGCTTCACGCAAACCAACGTACGAGCCACAGCCCGGCTGGTCAGGAACTGACTTTAGGTGCTTGTCCAGTGCCAGCTTGAAGACTGCCAGGGGTCTGTTGATAATCCCCCTTATGTATGCTGGGAGGCAGTTGAACAGTCTCGGGCCCCTGACACTTATTGTATGGTCTCTTAACGTGCTAGTGACACCCCTGCTTTTCATTGGGGGGATGTTGCATCGTCTGCCAAGTCTTTTGCTTTCGTAGTGAGTGATTTTCGTGTGCAAGTTCGGTACTAGTCCCTCTAGGATTTTCCAGGTGTATATAATCATGTATCTCTCCCGCCTGCGTTCCAGGGAATACAGGTTCAGGAACCTCAAGCGCTCCCAGTAATTGAGGTGTTTTATCTCCGTTATGCGCGCCGTGAAAGTTCTCTGTACATTTTCTACGTCAGCAATTTCACCTGCCTTGAAAGGTGCTGTTAGTGTGCAGCAATATTCCAGCCTAGATAGAACAAGTGACTGAAGAGTGTCATCATGGGCTTGGCATCCCTCGTTTTGAAGGTTCTCATTATCCATCCTGTCATTTTTCTAGCAGATGCGATCGATACAATGTTATGGTCCTTGAAGGTGAGATCCTCCGACATGATCACTCCCAGGTCTTTGACGTTGGTGTTTCGCTCTATTTTGTGGCCAGAATTTGTTTTGTACTCTGATGAAGATTTAATTTCCTCGTGTTTACCATATCTGAGTAATTGAAATTTCTCATCGTTGAACTTCATATTGTTTTCTGCAGCCCACTGAAAGATTTGGTTGATGTCCGCCTGGAGCCTTGCAGTGTCTGCAATGGAAGACACTGTCATGCAGATTCGGGTGTCATCTGCAAAGGAAGACACGGTGCTGTGGCTGACATCCTTGTCTATGTCAGATATGAGGATGAGGAACAAGATGGGAGCGAGTACTGTGACTTGTGGAACAGAGCTTTTCACCGTGCCTGCCTCGGACTTTACTCTGTTGACTACTACTCTCTGTGTTCTGTTAGTGAGGAAATTATAGATCCATCGACCGACTTTTCCTGTTATTCCTTTAGCACGCATTTTGTGCGCTATTACGCCATGGTCACACTTGTCGAAGGCTTTTGCAAAGTCTGTATATATTACATCTGCATTCTTTTTGTCTTCTAGTGCATCTAGACCTTGTCGTAGTGATCCAATAGTTGAGACAGACAAGAGCGACCTGTTCTAAACCCATGTTGCCCTGGGTTGTGTAACTGATGGGTTTCTAGATGGGTGGTGATCTTGCTTCTTAGGACTCTTTCAAAGATTTTTTTTATGATATGGGATGTTAGTGCTATCGGTCTGTAGTTCTTTGCTGTTGCTTTACTGCCCCCTTTGTGGAGTGGGGCTATGTCTGTTGTTTTTAGTAACTGTGGGACGACCCCCGTGTCCATGCTCCCTCTCCATAGGATGGTAAGGCTCGTGATAGGGGCTTCTTGCAGTTCTTGATGAACACGGAGTTCCATGAGTCAGGCCCTGGGCAGAGTGCATGGGCATGTCATTTATCGCCTGTTCGAAGTCATTTGGCGTCAGGATAACATCAGATAGGCTTGTGTTAACCAAATTCTGTGGCTCTCTCATAAAAATTCATTTTGATCTTCGACTCTCAGTCTGGTTAGTGGCTTGCTAAAAACTGAGGTCATATTGGGACTTGAGTAGCTCACTCATTTCCTTGCTGCCATCTGTGTAGGACCATCTGTTTAAGTAAGGGCCCAATACTGGACGTTGTTCTCGACTTTGATTTGGCATAGGAGAAGAAATACTTTGGGTTTCTTTCGATTTCATTTATGGGCTTTTTAGTTCTTCCCGCGATACCTGACTCCTATAAGATTCCTTTAGCTTAAGTTCGATGTTTGCTATTTCTCTGACCAGTGTCTCCCTACGCATTTCAGATAGATTGACCTCTTTAGCCGCTCTGTTATTCTTTTCCGTCGCCTGTAAAGAGAGCGCCTGTCTGTTTCTATTTACATCTACTCCTCCTTTTTCATAGAGGAATAAGTCTTGTGCATACATCGAGTGCCACCAAGTTAATCTGTTCTAGGCATAAGTTGGGGTCTGTGTGCTTAGTATATCTTCCCAGCTTATATCGGTTAGGACTTGGTTTACTTGGTCTCACTTTATGTTTTTGTTATTGAAGTTGAATTTGGTGAATGCTCCCTCGTGACTAATCTCATTTTGTCGGTCTGGGGCTCTGCGCATACATGTCTGAACCTCAATTATGTTGTGATCTGAGTATATTGTTTTTGATATGGTGACATTTCTTATCAGATCATCATTGTTAGTGAAGATGAGGTCTAGTGTATTCTCCATTCTAGTAGGCTCTATTATTTGCTGGTTTAAATTGAATTTTGTGCAGAGATTTAAAAGCTCGTGTGAGTGTGAGTTTTCATCAGAGCTGCCTCCTGGTGTTATTACTGCAACAATATTATTTGCTATATTCCTCCATTTTAGGTGCCTTAAGTTGAAATCCCCCAGGAGCAAGATGTTGGGTGCAGGAGCTGGAAGATTTTCCAGACAGTGGTCAATTTTTAACAGCTGTTCCTGGAATTGCTGGGATGTTGCATCCGGAGGCTTGTAGACTACCACAATGACTAGGTTTTGGTTCTAGACCTTTACTGCTAAAACTTCCACTACATCATTTGAGGCAGTAAGCAGTTCTGTGCAAACAAGTGACTGCAATGTACAGGCCACCCTCCCTCCTTTTGCCTGTTCACTCTGTCACATCTGTATAGGTTGTAACCTGGGATCCATATTTCGTTGTCTAAGTGATCCTTTATGTGGGTCTCAGTGAAAGCCGCGAACATTGCCTTTGCCTCTGCAAGCAGTCCACGGATGAAAGGTATTTTGTTGTTTGTTGCTGGCTTTAGACCCTGTATATTTGCAAAGAAGAATGTCATCGGACTGGTGGTATTGTTGGTACTGGGGGGGGATTTTTTTTCCGGCTTTAGTATCTGTATCTGTTGGTTTGGAGTGGAGGCCATCGACTGTGGTTCCACTCCAGGAATGACTGGATTTGGTGTACAATTTCTGCCATTTCCTGCCAGTTTTTTTTCCTTCCTGGCACTAAAAAGCCTCTCCCTCTTGAGTGGCTGTGGCTACCCAGGTTTTCCCATGGCCTGGATGTTTTGTATCTTTTTGTCCCCTTTAGATGGTGTGCCTGGCAATTTAAGTTATAGCACAGTCTTTCCCGTACTGAAGAGGTACACATTTCAGGGTGAAAAAGCTTACAGGAAGGGAGTTTGCATTTTCCTGTTGTCATATGGGCACGGCATTTTCTAGGGTGGTCATAGTTGCACGTCCCATCTGTTTTTCCAGATTTCCCATGTCTGCAGATACCAAGTGCATAGTATGTGCACAGGCTTGGTTTCCGTTTGCCTTGGGTTTCTGTGACTGTATTCCCTGTTGGTGCATGTTTACCTGTCTTATTCCTATCTTCCCTAGCACCAACAATGGAGCTCCCACCAGTTGTTTTTGGTAATATATCCTCACTATTGCTAGTGGAGTACTCTTGTTTGCTATTTCCTGTTGTATTTCTTGTTTGCAATATTGGTTTTATCTTATCTTTGACTACACTTGTTTCCCCACTACGGCTCATGTCCCCTATGAGGTCATTTATATGCATTCCTTCCTGCGTATAATTCCCGACTACCTGGACAAAATCTCCAGCTTCACCATTACTGTCTCCCAGGACAGCACCTCCAGCTTCACCATTACTGCCTCCCAGGACAGCATCTCCAACTTCACCATTACTGTCTCCCAGGACAGCATCTCCAGCTTCACCATTACTGTCTTGGTTTAGAACTTGGTTTAGAAAGACACATAAGCAAACACTATGACATATTTATTAGAAAACGTTTCGGTCCTGGGACCTTAATCACTTCTAACATACAGAGGTAGAAAAACATCATACATAGGCGGAGAGTGAGGTGTGAGTGACGCATGGTGACCTGAAGAATGCCATGTTGGGATGAGGACGGGTAGACGATGAGATCATGTGACTCCTGTGTTGTTGGGTTGGTGGTGCTTAGCCTGCTTAAGTATCATGTATGCTAATGTTTTTGAAATTTTGTGGTTTCCAGTGTTACGTTCTATTGTGTAGGTGACGGCAGTTAGCGAGGCTTCTAGGCACCGTCGGCGTCTGAGGTCTGGTTCGCTGAGAACGAGTTGTGCCTCATCCCAGTTCATCAAATGCCCCGTGGAGTCTCTGTGGAGGACACAGGCGTACCTTAAATCGCCTCTATTACAGGCACTTCGATGCTCGTTCAGGCGGACCGCAAGATCTCTTGCCTGTCTCGCCTTCATATTTCTTGGGACAGAATCCACAAGGGATGGTGTAGACGCTTGCTGTGAAAGTTAGAGATATGGGGCTGCGTTTCATAGTGAGGTCTTTGATAGATGATGTGTTTATGGTGGCAACGTTGATGTTACTCTTAGCAAGTGCCCGGTGAGTATTCGTGGCAACATCACTACATGCGAGCACTATGAACTGCTTAGAGGGCTGTTCCATGGGCGGTTTGTTGAGGATAGCTTGTACCTTGAGTTTGCAATCTCGGATGAAGAAAGATGGAAACTGAAGACGTGTAAAGGCTTGTGTTATGTAAATACATTCTTCTTCAAAAAAACAAGAGCTGGAGATGCGAAGAGCTCTCAAGAAGAAGCCAATGAGGAATCCTCATTTAGTGCGGGTGTCTTGGTGTGAGTAGAAGTGTATAAGATCGTCATTGTTGGTAGGTTTTCTATACACTTTGAAGAGAAGTTTGTCACAGTCGGAACAGACTTCTACTCACTTCATCATGGGCTTGGAGTACCTAATTTTGAAGGTTCTCAATATCCACCCTATCATTTTCCTAGCAGATGAGGTAGATACATTGTTGTGGTCTTTGAAGGCGAGATCCTCTGATATTATCACTCCTGGGTCCTTCACATTACTTTTCCGCTCTATTGTATGGTTAGAATTTGTGGTATACCCTGACACATTTTTAATTTCTTCAAGTTTTCCATATCTGAGTTGTTGAAATTTCTCCTCGTTGAACTTCATATTGTTTTGAGTGACCCATTCGAAGATTTGGTTGATGTCCGCTTGGAGTCTCGCAGTGTCTTCGATGGAGGTCACTGTCATGGTAATCCGGGTGTCATCACTGTATATCTTTTTTTTTTTCTAATAATCACCTTAACAGAAGATCTGTCTATCTGTATTGTAACTATTTGTTATAGTTACTGTTTGAGTGTTTAATAAGAGTGCGTAGAGCCCTGTCAGTTAGTGAAACCAGTCAGAGGATACCTTGGTATCAACGAATCCACTTGAATCCGGTCATTGGATGAATCCGGGCAAATCTGGATTAAGCTCACTTGGTGATTTTAGACTAGCTCATGAAAAGGACACTGGAAAAAAATTTAACAGTAATATGTGTTCTGTTTGATACAGAAAGTATAACTTGCGTGTTTTGGCGCCGGTGGCTTCAGTATATGAAGATTACTGGAGGAATAATGATTTTCGTTGTGTACATTGCGACCGCTGCTAATTACAGGTTTACCACACACTGTATACGTCACTCCATCACAATAAGTACTAACAACTATACACTATTTATCATATTTCTACAAAACTGAATACTGAACTCTTCTCCAGGCTGAGAGACTAACCACATCAAATGCTTTTTCTCCAAAGTTGATGGACTGATTACATCATCTTCATTTCAGTACTACTGTTCCTTTTATTTTTGATTGAAGAAACCTACTGTAAGCCGTGACCTGGTGGCAAAAGCTCTCGCTTTAGATGCTGAGTGTCCGGGTTCGATTTCCGGCAAGGGTGAAAACACTGGGCGTGTTTCCCCACACTGGTTGTCGCTGTTCACCCATCAGTAAAATAGGTACCTGATGTTAGTCGACTGGTGTGGGTCGCATCCTGGGACAAAACTGACTTAATTTGCCCGAAATGCTCTACATAACAAGCGGCTTTCTACATAGTAGTATGTTAGGCTTGTATACCTTGTGCATGTGCTTGTAGAAACAAAGATATTAATATGTTAACGTTTCATCAATAAAGACACCCAACTGTTGTACATGTGTCTTAATCTTCAGCAGGCCTACTGGTCCATGCTAGGCAGGTCCAAGTCACACTCGCTCAAGAAGGAAGAGAATCTGGATAGAGACATTTCTGAAGAGTTGAGGGTAGAATTACCGGTATCTTGCCAGGATTTTGTCAGCTTCGTCAAACTAGGTGTTCGTTATAACTGTTTTAGATTTGAAAACAAGAATAAACAACTGTTCGGGATAGCCAAGGGGTCACCTGTTAGTGCAGTACTGACCAATTTATATATGGAGGACCTAGAATCCAGACGGATCCTAAATACCATCTCTAGGTCAGTTACAGGTATGAGATACGTTGATGATATTCTGGTCATTGTACAAAAAATGTCTAGAAGTACATGATACCCTAACACATAAGAACATAAGAATGGGGGAACACTGGCGCAGGCCTATTGGCCCATACTAGGCAGGTCTTTCTCAAACCCCAACCCACAAAGTCCTAGTTCTAGGGAATAAAAATAACCCTCGATGTTATTGTTACAAAAAACGCGATTCTAAAAGTTTAGAGATCTCCAATGAATACTAGAAAGGACTGCCCTTCTAGCATCCAGCCTGTTACTGGGTTTTCGTAACAAGTAGTCAGTATCCTTGTCCAATTATCCATTAAAATTCAGTATTATTCAATAGTGCTTCAGGATTACAACTGGTAGGCTACTAACTAGAGAAATTAAAATTTAATAAATTTATTAAGTCTAGAGGTATATTATCAAATTAAATTAAATTAATCACAGTAATCAAAATAATATCACATCTCTCGAGTTCAATATTATTGTGCTGAAAGCACATATCACATTTATAATTCTTAAGTACCGTCTGGTACATTAACATTTAATAAGATATTACAAATATGTACAAGTAAGTGTGTATGTTTGTAAGTGCTCTAAGTAGTTCGCTATGTCTCACGACTCGACTAGACTTAAACAAGTGACTGACAAAGTCCTCGAATAAACTAACTTCTTGACCGACTGGCAACCAGAACAGTCTGCTTGAACAATAAAGAATGCTAAGCCCAATAGCAATATAACAAGCAACTGCGACACAGAATCAGGAACAAGGAGATAATATAACGACACTAAGTAGGGACCATCAGCAGATCCTCCACAAAAGTCACAAAACTCCCATACTAGTGAATCTAAGTTCAGCATAAGAAAATCCCCGACTGTGATAATACACAGAAACCAGTACAAATTAAGTGAGAAGTTACAGCTCAGGACCTGAGTTACTCAGAGTGTCTATGAGACACAACCTCAGTACAACGTCGAAAATCACTAAGTCTATACAATGATCTGTGAACAGAGTTCTACAGAACTAACAAGAATAATGAGACAGACAATCTGTCCAACCACCAAGAGAGTCTAGAGCAGACTGAATACTTCACGTGAGGTGAGGACACCCCCCCCCCTTGATCACGTGATAGCTCCGTGGACAACTGCAGCTCAGAAGCCGGCAGAATAACGAGCAAAGAGCGATAATTACAGTAGTTAGACAATCAAGACTTGAACTGAGCACATAATATGTTACATCCTACCTAACAACATAACTACGTCAAATAACAATATAAAACAATACATTTACGATTTAGCTATTATCGCAAATATAAGCAATATAAAATTAAATGAAAAGGTAATAATTATATACTATATACATAATAATCATTGCAACCCATTCAGGGGTTGCAACAGTTATAAACTAAATGATTGTTGAAAATTATATAAAATACGGACAAATTGAAGATTAAGACACATGAGGAACATTTGGGTATTTTCATTTCGGCTGTAGACGAAATGTTTCATCAGTAAAGATACTCAACTGAGAAATAGTATGGCGATACCGACATGATGTGGAAAAATGTGTCTTGCACATGTGTGTTAATCTTCAAACTATATAATATAGAGTTTGATCACACGAGTGTGAAAAACAACTTAGGAGTCATGGTAAGCAGAAATCTAAAGCCAAGACAACAGTGCCTAAGTGTGCGCAGTAAGGCTAACAGATTACTAGGATTTATTTCAAGAAGTATAAGTAAGAGGAGTCCAGTTCTATACATCACTAGTGAGACCTCACTTAGATTATGCCTCTCAGTTTTGGTCTCCTTACTACAAAATAGATATAAATTCATTGGAGAACATACAGAGAAGGATGACAAAAATGATTCACTGTATAAGGACTCTCCCGTATGAAGACAGACTTACAGCCTTGAATCTCCACTCTCTGGAGAGACATAGAATGAGGGGAGATATCATCCAAGTGTTTACCTGGAGAGGGTTTCGGGGTTCAACGCCCCCGCTGCCCGGTCTGTGACCAGGTCTCATGGTGGACCAGGGCCTGGTCAACCAGGCTGTTACTGTTGGCCGCACGCAACCTGACGTACGAACCACAGACCAGCTGGTCAGGTACTGACTTTAGGTACCTGTCCATCGCCGTCTTGAAGATAGCCAGGGGTATATTGGTAGTCCCTCCCTCTTATGTATGCTGGTAGGCAGTTGAACAGTCTTGGGCCCCTGACACTTACTTTGTTGTCTCTTATCGTGCTAGTGGCGCCCCTGCTTTTCACTGGGGTGATGTTGCTTTCATACGAAGTGATTTTGGTGTGCAAGTGGATAATGGACATCAACAGAGGTGATGTTAATAAAACACTGAGGATATCGAATCAGGTAAGAACCAGAAATAGCAGATTTAACTTAGATAAAATTTAGATTTAGAATGGACATAGGTAAGTATTGGTTTTGATAAATTAGACATTTTTGCAACATTTGGGTATCTTTATTCTGGAATTTTTTGCCACACAGTGGCTTCTTCAGTCCAATGCAGGAAAAGGTGGAATAAGAGGAGGAGTTGGTGTTAATCAGTCCCTCAGCCTAGAGTCGATGTGTTCAGCCCATGAATCTTGAGAAAAGTGGCTGAGATTGATTACCTCAGTATCCCTCCAATGAGTTAGTTTAGTTTAATATGTTTATTATGCACCTATACCCATCCTGTGGGCGGTAGACAAAAGATTACAGAGGTACATAATGGGTCCAGGGACTGGACCCCAAAGTTTTGATAGCTGAGCAAGTTACAAAGGTAATGAACCACCTACACTCCAATGAAAAGCAGGGGCGCCACGAGAACGCAATAAGTGTCAGGGGCCCAAGACTGTTCAACTGCCTCCCAGCATAAATAAGGGGGATTACCAATAGACCCCTGGCTGTCTTCGAGAGGGCGCTGAACAGGCAACTGAAGTCAGTACCTGACCAGCCGGGCTATGGTTTGTACATTGGTTTACGTGTGGCCAGCAGTAACAGCCTGGTTGATCAGGCCCTGATCCACCACGAGGCCTGGTCACAGACCGGGCCGTGGGGGCGTTGACCCCCGAAACCTTCTCCAGGTACTTCCTGCATTGGACTGAAGAAGTTAGTGTGTGGTATACCTGGAGAGGGTCAGCGCCCCAGCGGCTCGGTCTGAGACCAGGCCTCGTGGTGGATCAGGGTATGTTCAACCAGGCTGTTACTACTGGCCGCACGCAACCTGACGCACGTATGTCCCATCCTGCTTAGACGAGATGGGACATACACAGATGATAGTTAAGAAATGAGACAGTAAATTAGCAGCAGCGAACCGCCGCCCAGACTAAGCGTCGACATTCCTAATGAATTTTTCATGAACGAGACCCAAAATTTGGTCATTTCAAAAATCTCGGATATTGTCCTAACACCACAAGACTTGGAAAAGGCAATAAATGACATGCACAAATAATCCGCACATAGGAGAGAGGATCTTACGACGACGTTTCGGTCCGACTTGGACCATTTACAAAGTCAAATTGACTTTGTAAATGGTCCAAGTCAGACCGAAACGTCGTCTTAAGCTCCTCTCTCCTATATGCGGATTATATGTGTATTCCAGTTACGGTATTGTGCATTTTTGTTATTTATTAATGAATGACATGCTCATGCACTCTGCCCCAGGCCAAGACTCACGGGACTCTGTGTTCATCAAGAACTGCAAGAACCCCGTGTCACTTGCCTTCAGCACTGTATGGAGAGGGAGCATGGACACAGGGGTCATCCCACACTCACTAAAAACAACAGACATAGCCCCACTCTACAAATGTGGCCAGGCTTAGGCTTGGTTACAAGTACATACTTCTGGCAGTTTGGGTGACACACACATGATGGTCACTGTCTTGAACATTATGTGCTTAATTGTCCACTTATTGAGGAATACAGAGATAGGCAGTATAATAACCTATATGACATGTCAAGATATCTTATTAATGAAAATAAGATACTGGATATACTAGGCAAATTTCCTAAATGTGATTGTAACAGATAAGTGAACTGTAGATATGTAGATATAAATCCAAGTGTACACCTGTTAACCCTTTTGGGGCCTAGTTCCTAGGTCTTTTGTGTATCCATATGCTCTCGCGCTACCGTCCACAGGATGGATATCGGGTGCATAATCAACTAGCCACTTCGGTGGCAAAATCTAAAATCTAAATCTACAAAGGTGGCAGTAAAGCAATTGCAAAGAACTACAGACCGATAGCACTAACATCCCATATCATAAAAATCTTTGCAAGGGTAGAAGAAAGATCGCCAATCACCTAGATACCCATCAGTTACACAACCCAGGGCAACACGGGTTTAGAGCAGGTCGCTCTTGCCTGTCCCAGCTACTGGACCACTATGACAAGGTTCTGGATGCTGTAGAAGATAAATCAAATACAGAGGTAGTATACTCTAACCTTGCAAAAGCTGTCGACAAGTGTGACCCTGGTGTAAAAGCACACAAAATGCGTGATAAAGGAATAACAGGAAAAATTGGTAGATGGATCTACAACTTCCTGACAAACAGAAGACAAAGAGTAATAGTAAACAGAGTAAAGTCTGAGGCAGCTACGGTGAAAAGTTTTGTTCCACAAGGCACAGAACTCGCTCCCATTCTATTCCTCATCCTCATATCTGACACAGACAAAATGTGATCCAGTACAGAATGGGAGCTTTAGCCACCAGGCCACCTGTGATGAGCGGGGTCCCACAGGGGTCGGTCCTAGGACCAGTGCTATTTTTAGTATATGTGAATGACATGATGGAAGGGATAGACTCAGAAGTGTCCCTGTTCGCAGATGATGTAAAGGTAATGAGGAGAATTAAATCAGATGAGGATCAGGTAGGACTTCAGAGACCTGGACAGACTGGACACCTGGTCCAGCAGCTGGCTTCTCGAATTTAGCCCCGCCAAATGCAAAGTCATGAAGATCGGGGAAGGGCAAAGAAGACCGCAGACAGAGTCTGCGGGGTCACAATTAGAAGTCGAAGACCCAGATGAGTCAAAGGGATGTTAGGAAGTATTTCTTCAGCCATAGAGTAGTCAGGAAGTGGAATAGCCTAGCAAGTGAGGTGGTGGAGGCAGGAACCATACATAGCCTTAAGATGAGGTATGATAAAGCTCATGGAGCAGGGAGAGAGAGGACCTAGTAGCACTCAGTGAAGAGGAGCGGCCAGGAGCTGAGTCTCGACCCATGCAACCACGACTAGGTGAGTACAATTAGGTGAGTATACGCACACACACACACACACACACACACACACACACACACACACACACACACACACACACACACACACACACACACACACACACACACACACACACACACACACACACATGGTAATGCTTTATTTACAGGGAGCAAAGTCAGGGTATTTTTCCAAAATGGTCTGTAATATACCACTGTGGATAAAATACTTTGACATTTCTTGAACATTTCTGAGTGAGTTGTCTCTGAATGCATTAATCTGATCACATTCCAGTACATAATGACGCAGGGTGTGACAATAGTCCATCTGGCAAAGTTTACATTTCGTTTGGTCTACATCTGGTGGTGGTGATTTAACCTGCCAAAGATACTTGTAACCCAGCCGGAGCCGGGCAGTAGTGACATCCAAGAGTCTGCTTATCTTGTTGGATGCACCATAGACATGTGGCTCCTCCTGCATGATGGAATGATGATAGATGGACTCACTGGTGTCAGTCAATAAAGTTCAATTGAAGTTCTTTTCGTATTATTGTTCTCAAACTGCTAACTGACGACCAAATATTCCTAGAGGGATTAGTACCAAACTTGCACACGAAAATCACTCCCTATAAAAGCAAAAGACTCGGCAGGAGATGCAACATTCCCCAATGAAAAGCAGGGGCACCACGAGTACACTGAGAGACAACTCAGTAAGTGTCTGGGGCCCAAGACTGTTCAACTGCCTCCCAGCATACATAATAGGGATTACCAATAGACCCCTGGCTTTCTTCAAGAAGGCACTGGACAGGCACCTAAAATCAGTACCTGACTAACCGGTCAGTTTGCGTGCGACCAGCAGTAACAGCCTGGTTGATCAGACCCTGATCCACCACGAGGCCTGGTGTCACACCGAGCCGCAGGGGCGTTGACCTCTGAAACCCTCTCCAGGTAAACTCCAGGTATTTCAAAGGGGCTTTTGGCATGTACACCCATCTATTATATGCCTTTGTACAACCATGTATCATGTCAATATAAACTTCTTCTTATTGTTATTATTATTATTATTATTATTATTATTATTATTATTACTACTACTACTACTACTACTACTACTCTTTAACAAATCACTAGAAACCAGCACTTTCCCGACACTACTCAAGATAGCAAGGGTCACACCAATACACAAAGGTGGTGACCCCACAGATGTAAACAACTATAGGCCAATATCAAACTTACCGTTGCTATCTAAAATCTTCCAGAAACTCGTGCACAAGAGATTATATTCCTTTATAACAGTGCAAAGCATCTTCAACCCCTTGCCAGTTTGGCTTCAGGAAAAACAAAAGCACAAACAATGCTTGAAAAAAATGAATATCCATTAGGACTCTTTATCGACTTAAGGAAAGCTTTTGATACAGCAGACCACAACATCTTACTCCACAAACTTGATCATTATGGTATAAGAGGCCACGCACTTACATATTTCAAGTCGTACTTTACTAACAGGCATCAACACGACCATTGGTTACTGGAGTACCACCGGGAAGTGTCCTTGGTCCCCTACTCTTCCTCTTACACACCGGTGATCTTCCTAATGTATCACAACACCTGAAACCTGTTCTCTTTGTTGACGACACGACTTACGTCATCTCTCACCCTAATCTTGCCTCACTCAACACTATTGTTAACGAAGAGCTGGTAAAAATATCGACCTGGATGACTGTTACTAAACTTACACTTAATATTGACAAAACCTTCTACATTATGTTTGAGAACAGAACAGAGTTGCCGAGCTAAACATTATGACTGACAACACTCTTATTGGTAAATACAATGAGGGCAAATTCCTGGGTCTGCACCTAGACAGCAAACTGAAATTCAGCACACATATCCAACACATGACAAAAAAAGTATCAAAAACAGTTGGGATCCTCTCCAAGATAAGTTACTATGCACCACAATCAGCCCTACTCACACTATACTATTCATTCATCTATCCCTACCTCACCTATGCTATTTGTGCCTATGGATCAACAGCAGCAACTCACCTAAAACCAATAATAACCTAACAAAAGGCTGCAGTAAGAATCATCATGCAGCTCAGTGCTAGACAACATACCCTTCTACTCTTCAAAGACCTATACGTACTTACTGTACAGAATATTCACACCTAGTAAGTTCATTCAGGTATACACAAATACAGTTACATGGATTATCATACATAGCAGTATATGTGTGGGGAACCTGGGATAACCCAAAAAAGTCAGATAGTGTGACTTATTTCCATTGGCGTCCTTTTACCTTATTATTATAATATAAAGGTGATAATATTTTATTATCATACTATTAGTACTGTGCAACCTACATTTACAGAACCATAAATTATAATATTAGCCCTGAACTAAAACACTTTCTTGATAGTTGCAACAGGACGTATAGACACAATACCAGACACAAAAATCTCTACGACATTCCTCGTGTCCGGCTACATATCTACAAAAACTCAATGTACATAAAAGGTCCTAAAATCTGGAACTCCCGCCTGAAAACACTAGAACCGCAGACTCAATCACCATTTTCAAAACTACCGTTGAAAAACATCTTATGTCCCTAACACACCCCATCATCAGCTAACTATATGAAAACCACATATTCTCTTATATGTATCATGAACACATCCAAAACAAAATGGACTTACTCTTGTTATCTGTAATTCCCCCAAATTTACACTTACACTCGCCCAAATGACTGTAAACATATAATTCCTAATATAGTTATTGCCTAATAAATCTTAAGTTAGTCTTAAGTTTGCCTAAGATACTCTCCCAATAATGAGCTTTAATAGAAACAGTGAATCATGTCAAGTCAAAAGCATTCCCATTGTGGAAAATTTTCTAGGGGTGATTACCTGTATGTACCTCAACATTATATACATACAAGTAATCTCATTGGGAGACCATATTGTTTACCGTAGTCACCCCGTGTAGACATGTGAGAAAACTTAACCACCCCTGGTCACGGCAGGTGGTCCCTTCGACCTCACAATCTTATCCATATCTATCCGAGACCAGTATGGATTGGATAGCACCCACAAGTACGGTGCTACTAATTAATTGTGGACTGTATAGATTATATTAGTGTAACTGAATGAAGGGGAGGGGGGTAGGTTACACATGGATATATCCATCAAGAAAAAACACTTGTGCATAATCTCTCCACTTACCAGATATTCTCTGGTGGTCACTTGATGTAGCTGGATCACTCATAACCTATCCAATTACAACATACCTAACTGGCCAGTATCAGTCTGCTATAACTAGAAGGGTTACTTAACTGTGGGTGATTGATACTCCTTATTTCCTCCATTCACCCTCTCATTTCGATGTCCTGCTACACCGACACGGTTCTCATTCCAGCAGGACGAGGTATCCGTTGGTTTGTCCCGGTTTAGAAGTCGTGACTCAATGAACTTCATTTTCCTCGTCCCGGGAACGAGGTCTAACGTGTTCACTCGGAGCAAGGCGACTTATTTCACTTCACACATTCTCTTAACTTAGCGTTATTATCATTAATTACATTACAATTCACAAGACGATTTAATGTCTCATAATTATTATACACATTAGAGATCACTCCATTAAGATCTGAGACCGATGAGTGGTGATTAAACCAAGGGTAATTTTCCCCGGGACACAGTCCATGGTGACGTGCCAGTCATCCGGTCCTACCCTTATTCACTCATTTTACCACTTTATTACGGTGGTCCCGTAAATCACGTTCCCTTACTCTCCACCAGGAACAGTTACGACACTTCCTATTATGAAATGAGGCCTATATTAATCCTTAGGCCGCCGTGAACGCCAATTTCCTGGTTCCATGCTTTCCCAGCCTCCTCACTCTATTCAAAACACTCCCGCCTCCCCCATGCCCCGAGTCAACCTCTACCCCCGCACATCCGCGCATGCGCAAAGGGAACTCTTGGTTCTGTCCTATTGTCAAATACATTTTTGACTCATATCGACACATTAAACACCTATTAGGCACTATAGCTTCAGAAAATCAAAAAAATTTCCACACCCATTACATAGAGACTCTATGATAGAGTAAGAATTAGGATTAGTTTGCCCGAAATACCTGGGCATGCTAGTGGCCTTCTTTGTAATTAATATTTTATAATATGTACATCACACATTGTAAGTTTCGTAAGGAAATAAATATTTTCATTTTTCACCACTCACCGTCATCACTCACCACTATGACCACCACCACCGTCCAGACTACCACCACCCAGACCACCACCACCACTGTCCAGACTACCACCACCCAGACCACCACCATCACCACCACCACCACCGTCCAGACTACCACCACCCAGACCACCATCACTATGACCACCACCACTGTCCAGACTACCACCACCCAGACCACCATCACCACCACCACCACCGTCCAGACTACCACCACCCAGACCACCATCACGACCACCACCACTACCTCCCACCTCCACCATCTCCCACCGCCGCCGCCACCTTCCACCGCTACCACTACAACTGCTAATACCACTACTACTACTACTGCTGCTGCTGAGGAGAAAAGAACTTTTGGCAGTGCCGGTACGTGCCTATTTTCTGCCAAACCTTAGTGAAACTTTATATGACCATGTTTTATGCCCTCTTATTCAAAGAATTAAAAAGAATGAATAAAATCGGAAGATATATGAAAAAATGGAACCTCAGATTGTAAACTCCTTAATATTTTCAGGCTGAGGTAAACAGCGGATAACTGAATCCACGGATACTGGATCAGCGGATACAAGGGTCCTACTGTGTATAGGTGTATACAATGGAACCTCGGTACTCGAACAGCTCTGTACTCGAACAATTCAGTACCCAAATGCTTTGTTTGGTAAAAAAAAATGGCTCGGTAGTCGACCGTTTACTTGGCACTCGACTAAACAAACAAAACCTGCCAGAACATGTGTATCAGTCTCCCCGTCGCTCAGTCCAAACCTCCGCTGAACTTCACTGAAAACTATTTCATGTTTCTTCACATTTTTGGGTGTTTTTGTTTTTACATTATTTGTATAAATAAATTACCATGTTGCCTAAGAAGATTAGTGATGACAGTCAACCAAAAAGAAAATTGGTTCGAGTGTGTTTGCCCTGATGTAAACACTGCCTCCTCCTCTCCATATAATAGGCCTTTTATTAATTTCGGCATCTTTATTGTGCTTCTAGGTTATCTATCGTGTTTCTGATATCAAGCTGGAATAAGTGTGATAGATAACCTTTATTACTAATATTAACGTAATTACACAAATTGTATTCGCACCACCGCTAGTAACCGGCTATCAAGACGACTCATCAGATACTGAATGCTTCTTCTGCTGGCCCCTCCCTCTCTCTTGTATAGCTCTTTCCAATTCGGGCCCCAATTATATTATGCTTGCTTTCCATGTTGAATTTTTATTCACACACAAAAAATAGAAGATTTACTGTTATGCAGACTACTGCATTACTGAAAAAAATGGTATAAATCATATCAGTGCATTTGTGAAAGCACATTAGACTCATCATTTCCGCTACTTTGAGCTCAATTTCAAGGTACTTTTAGTCTGCAAACAATTCAAAATCATCTCTATTTCTGTAATATATCTTTCATTGTATCAAATGAAACCAAGAAAACGAGAATACAATCATAAATACCACACGAAAATACACCGCAAAGTCGCTGTAAGTGTATTTTTGGGGGTCTGAAACGGATTAATCAAATTTACATTATTCTTTATGGGAAAAATTCGTTCAGCGCTCAAACAGGTCGGTATTTGAACAGCCTTCTGGAATGAATTAAGTTCGAGTACCGAAATTCCACTGTACTTTCATGGCACACATAAATATGATAATGAATAATACTAAAATAAATAAAGCACCTAAATTACTGGGAACAGTTGAAGGCCCTTTATCTGTATTCCCTGGAATGCAGGCGAGAGAGATACACGATAATAAACACTTGGAAAATCCTATAGGGATTAGTACCAAACTTGCACACGAAAATCACTCCCTATGAAATAAAAAGACTTGGCAAAAGATGCAACATTCCCCCAATGAAAAGCAGAGGTGCCACGAGTATGCTGATAGACAACACAATAAGTGTCTGGGGCCCAATACTGTTCAATTGCCTCCCAGCATACATAAGGGGGATTACCAATAGACCCCTGGCTGTCTTCAAGAACGCACTGGACAGGCACCTAAAGTCAGTACCTGACCAACTGAGCTATTGTTCATACGTCAGTTTGCATGCAGCCAGGAGTAACAGCCTGTTTGAACAGACCCTGATCCACCACGAGGCCTGGTCTCAGACCGAGCCACGGGGACATTGACCCCCGAAATCCTCTCCAGGTAAACTCCAGGTATATATATATATATATAATATATATATAATATATATATATATATATTATATATATATATATATATATATATATATAATATATATATAATATATATATAGGGGATAAAGATAGAAATGTTAAAAGCAGGTGGGGATATAGTTTTGGAGTGGTTGGTGAAAATTATTTAATAAATGTATGGAAGAGGGTAAGGTACCTAGGGTTTGGGCAAGGCATGCATATTCCTTTGTAAAAAAGGCAAAGGGGAAAAAAGAGAGTGCAAAAATTATAGGGGGATAAGTCTTTTTGAGTGTACCTGGTAAGGTGTATGGTGGGGTTATAATTGAAAGAATTAAGAGTAAAAACGGAGAATAGGATAGCAGATGAACAAGGAGGCTTTAGGAAAGGTAGGGGTGTGTGGACCAGGTGTTTACAGTGAAACATATAAGTGAACAGTATTTAGATAAGGCTAAAGAGGTCTTTGTGGCATTTATGGATTTGGAAAAGGCGTATGACAGGGTGGATAGGGGGGCAATGTGGCAGATGTTGCAAGTGTATGGTGTAGGAGGTAGGTTACTGAAAGCAGTGAAGAGTTTTTACGAGGATAGTGAGGCTCAAGTTAGAGTATGTAGGAAAGAGGGAAATTTTTTCCCAGTAAAGGTAGGCCTTAGACAAGGATGTGTGATGTCACCGTGTTGTTTAATATATTTATAGATGGGTTGTAAGAGAAGTAAATGCGAGGGTCTTGGCAAGGGGCGTGGAGTTAAAAAAATAAAGAATCACACACAAAATGGGAGTTTTCACAGCTGCTCTTTGCTGATGACACGTGCTCTTGGGAGATTCTGAAGAGAAGTTGCAGAGATTGGTGGATGAATTTGGTAGGGTGTGCAAAAGAAGAAAATTAAAGGTGAATACAGGAAAGAGTAAGGTTATGAGGATAACAAAAAGATTAGGTGATGAAAGATTGAATATCAGATTGGAGGGAGAGAGTATGGAGGAGGTGAACGTATTCAGATATTTGGGAGTGGACGTGTCAGCGGATGGGTCTATGAAAGATGAGGTGAATCATAGAATTGATGAGGAAAAAGAGTGAGTGGTGCACTTAGGAGTCTGTGGAGACAAAGAACTTTGTCCTTGGAGGCAAAGAGGGGAATGTATGAGAGTATAGTTTTACCAACGCTCTTATATGGGTGTGAAGCGTGGGTGATGAATGTTGCAGCGAGGAGAAGGCTGGAGGCAGTGGAGATGTCATGTCTGAGGGCAATGTGTGGTGTGAATATAATGCAGAGAATTCGTAGTTTGAAGTTAGGAGGAGGTGCGGGATTACCAAAACTGTTGTCCAGAGGGCTGAGGAAGGGTTGTTGAGGTGGTTCGGACATGTAGAGAGAATGGAGCGAAACAGAATGACTTCAAGAGTGTATCAGTCTGTAGTGGAAGGAAGGCGGGGGAGGGGTCGGCCTAGGAAGGGTTGGAGGGAGGGGGTAAAGGAGGTTTTGTGTGCGAGGGGCTTGGACTTCCAGCAGGCATGCGTGAGCGTGTTTGATAGGAGTGAATGGAGACAAATGGTTTTTAATACTTGACGTGCTGTTGGAGTGTGAGCAAAGTAACATTTATGAAGGGATTCAGGGAAACCGGCAGGCCGGACTTGAGTCCTGGAGATGGGAAGTACAGTGCCTGCACTCTGAAGGAGGGGTAAGATAAGATAAGATAAGATAAGATTTCGTTCGGATTTTTAACCCCGGAGGGTTAGCCACCCAGGATAACCCAAGAAAGTCAGTGCGTCATCGAGGACTGTCTAACTTATTTCCATTGGGGTCCTTAATCTTTTCCCCCAGGATGCGACCCACACCAGTCGACTAACACCCAGGTACCTATTTGCTGCTAGGTGAACAGGACAACAGGTGTAAGGAAACGTGTCGAAATGTTTCCACCCGCCGGGAATCGAACCCGAGCCCTCCGTGTGTGAAGCGGGAGCTTTAGCCACCAGGCCACCGGGCCACCCACCAGGCCACCGGGCCACCCACCAGGCCACCGGGTGTTAATGTTGCAGTTTAAAAACTGTAGTGTAAAGCACCCTTCTGGCAAGACAGTGATGGAGTGAATGATGGTGAAAGTTTTTCTTTTTCGGGCCACCCTGCCTTGGTGGGAATCGGCCAGTGTGATAATAATAAAATAAATATATATATATATATATATATATATATATATATATATAATATATATATATATATATATATATATATATAATATATATATATATATATATATTAAAGCATCGGCCGTCTCCCACCAAGGCAGGGTGGCCTGAAAAAGAAAAACTTTCACCATTATTATTCAATCCATCACTATGTTGCCAGAGGTGGGCTTACACTACAGTTACAAAATCAAATCAAATCAAGTTTATTCTCTATAAAGATTACAATGTTGGGTTTACATGTTATAGGATATTGTGTGGTTTTCATATTATATAAAACTAATTACAGAGAGGGCCACTATAACACCTAGTGCAGACACTGTACTTCCCATCTCCAGGACTCAAGTCCAGCCTGCTAGTTTCTCTAATTCCCTTCATAAATGTTACCTTGAAGATTGAGACACTTATGCATATGGGAATCTTTATTCAGGAAACGTTTCGCCACACAGTGGCTTCATCAGTCCAATACAAAGAGGAAGGCGTAAGGAGAGGAGGAGTATGAGGTAATCATACTCCAACTTGTCGGTTTTTCAAACCATTCATCACAACTGTCAGACACTGCAGCATCATGGGATCTTGTTACAAAGAATTCTTCAACACTTGTTCAACCTTTGGACGAAGACCTACTTCGACTAGTGGATGGTACCACTATGACACCGCATCCGCCTGCTTCATCAAGAACTGCAAGAAGCCCCTATCACGAGCCTTTTCCATCCTATGGAGAGGGAGCATGGACACGGGGGTCGTCCCACAGTTACTAAAAACAACAGACATAGCCCCACTCCACAAAGGGGGCAGTAAAGCAACAGCAAAGAACTACAGATCAATAGCACTAACATCCCATATCATAAAAATCTTTGAAAGGGTCCTAAGAAGCAAGATCACCACCCATCTAGAAACCCATCAGTTACACAACCCAGGGCAACATGGGTTTAGAACAGGTCGCTCCTGTCTGTCTCAACTATTGGATCACTACGACAAGGTCCTAAATGCACTAGAAGACAAAAAGAATGCAGATGTAATATATACAGACTTTGCAAAAGCCTTCGACAAGTGTGACCATGGCGTAATAGCGCACAAAATGCGTGCTAAAGGAATAACAGGAAAAGTCGGTCGATGGATCTATAATTTCCTCACTACAGAACACAGAGAGTAGTCGTCAACAGAGTAAAGTCCGAGGCAGCTACGGTGAAAAGCTCTGTTCCACAAGGCACAGTACTCGCTCCCATCTTGTTCCTCATCCTCATATCCGACATGGACAAGGATGTCAGCCACAGCCCCCGTGTCTTCCTTTGCAGATGACACCCGAATCTGCATGACAGTGTCTTCCATTGCAGACACTGCAAGGCTCCAGGCGGACATCAACCAAATCTTTCAGTGGGCTGCAGAAAACAATATGAAGTTCAACGATGAGAAATTTCAATTACTCAGATATGGTAAACATGAGGAAATTAAATCTTCATCAGAGTACAAAACAAATTCTGGCCACAAAATAGAGCGAAACACCAACGTCAAAGACCTGGGAGTGATTATGTCGGAGGATCTCACCTTCAAGGACCATAACATTGTATCAATCGCATCTGCTAGAAAAATGACAGGATGGATAATGAGAACCTTCAAAACTAGGAGGCCAAGCCCATGATGACACTCTTCAGGTCACTTGTTCTATCTGGGCTGGAATATTGCTGCACACTAACAGCACCTTTCAAGGCAGGTGAAATTGCCGACCTAGAAAATGTACAGAGAACTTTCACAGGCGCGCATAACGGAGATAAAACACCTCAATTACTGGGAGCGCTTGAGGTTCCTAAACCTGTATTCCCTGGAATGCAGGAGGGAGAGATACATGATTATATACACCTGGAAAATCCTAGAGGGACTAGTACCGAACTTGCACACGAAAATCACTCACTACAAAAGCAAAAGACTTGGCAGACGATGCACCATCCCCCCAATGAAAAGCAGGGGTGTCACTAGCACGTTAAGAGACCATACAATAAGTGTCAGGGGCCCGAGACTGTTCAACTGCCTCCCAGCACACATAAGGGGGATTACCAACAGACCCCTGGCAGTCTTCAAGCTGGCACTGGACAAGCACCTAAAGTCAGTTCCTGATCAGCCGGGCTGTGGCTCGTACGTTGGTTTGCGTGCAGCCAGCAGCAACAGCCTGGTTGATCAGGCTCTGATCCACCAGGAGGCCTGGT
The DNA here is from genome assembly GCF_026875155.1 of Cherax quadricarinatus. Lineage (NCBI taxonomy): Eukaryota > Metazoa > Arthropoda > Malacostraca > Decapoda > Parastacidae > Cherax > Cherax quadricarinatus. The sequence goes on from NC_069467.1 coordinate 22,492,088, forward strand.
CACAGACCGGGCCGCGGGGGCGTTGACCCCCGGAACTCTCTCCAGGTAAACTCCAGGTTCACCTCACCTCACTACAGTATATAAGCCACGTCTACGGCCCTATGCTGTACATTCTACAAGATTGATGGACTGAACACATCGACTCTAGACTGAGGGACTGATTACCTCATACTCCTCCTCTCCTTACGCCTTCCTCTTTGTATTGGACTGATGAAGCCACTGTGTGGCGAAACGTTTCCTGAATAAAGATTCCCATGTGTTGCATAAGTGTCTCAATCTTCAACTTGTCGGTTTTTCAAACCATTCATCACAAATGTTACCTTGATCACTCTCCAACAGCATGTCAAGTCCCAAAAACAATTTGTCTCCATTCGCTCCTATCGAACATGCTCATGCATGCTTGCTGGAAGTCCAAGCCTCTCTCACACAAAACCTCCTTTACCTCCTCCCTTCAACCTTTCCTAAGCCAACCGCTACCCCGCCTTCCCTTCACTACAGATGTATACACTCTCGAAGTCATTCTATTTCTTTCCATCCTCTCTACATATCGGAACCACCTCAATAACCCCTCCTCAGTCCTCTGGATAATAGTTTTGGTAATCCCGCACCTCCTCCTATTTCCAAAGTATGAATTCTCTGCATTATATTCACACCATACATTCTCTCAGACATGACATTTACACTGCCTCCACTGGTTGTCCCACCAAGGAGGGATAAGTCCCTGTCAATATATGTTATTAGGGCAATAAATAGTAAGTTTATTCAGGTATACACAAATACAGCTACATAGATTATCATACATAGCAGCATATGTGTAAAGTACCTAGGATAACTCAAAAAAGTCCGAGTGACTTATTTCCACTGGGGTCCTTTTAAATGCATTCCCTAGAGATGATTATTAATTTCTGATATATATTCATTGTCTTCTACAGTGCTAGTCACGGTGTAATTATGCGGGTGAGCGCCCTGGCATAATGCCGTGACGAAAATCAAAGGCCTTCCATACAGTTTTTTTCGTCAGTGCATTATGCCGGGTAGCAGCCATTAACATGACGTCACGGCCTGCCACCTCACTCCACAGTGGCTCCTCAGTGCTCACGTGGCTGCCGTGGTGAGAGAAAGTATTGCACTTTTGTGTTTCATCCGCCCCATCTTTTGTCCAGTGTTCCCTTTAGCTTTAGGGCTATACGTGTTTGATTATGGGCAAAAGGAAGTCTTTAACAACTGAAACTATAGCTCAAATCATAGGGCTTCACAAAGCTGGTGGCAGTGCCGAGTTACCATCTGCCAAACCTCGGTCTGGCCCCCCGAAGAAAACATCTGTTCGTACCTTAACTGTGTTCAAAAAGCAGTTAGAAAGTACACTTAAGATAACTGCTAGAGAATTGAAAGAAAAGAACCTACATCTCTCAGAGGTGTGTGTAAGAACTGTTAACAGACATGTGTCAGAACTGGGCTACAGTAGTCACCGCCAGGTTAACTGTTCTTCTCCAAGCCACAGAAGCGTAGGTTGGATTATGGAAAGAAACATCGTCACTGGAATCCTCAACAGTGGTCTGAAGTACTCTGGAGTGATGAAGCAACCTTCACGGTCACCTGTAACCGTGGGAGACGTGTATCGGCCCAGAAGTAATGACCCGCTAGAGACCCATGCTACACCTGTGGGACCCCCAAACGCTGTATTGTAGAGAAATGGTTCAGAGAACCGACACGTTGATAAATTAAACACAAGTGCAACTCTTGGGTATCTTTATTGAGGAAAAGATACCCAAGAGTTGCACATGTGTCTAATTTATCACCCCCAAACACGCAGACTCGTTCACGGTTTGGGGGTGTTTCAGTGCTAAGAGTGTTGGTGAACTCATTTTTTTTTATTATTATTATCACACTGACCGATTCCCACCAAGGCAGGGTGGCCCGAAAAAGAAAAAAACTTTCACCATCATTCACTCCATCACTGTCTTGCCAGAAGGGTGCTTTACACTACAGTTTTTAAACTGCAACATTAACACCCCTCCTTCAGAGTGCAGGCACTGTACTTCCCATCTCCAGGACTCAAGTCCGGCCTGCCGGTTTCCCTGAATCCCTTCATAAATGTTACTTTGCTCACACTCCAACAGCACATCAAGTACATGGAGTTAGTGTGTGACAATTTACCTGAGGCGTTTAAAAAGTCTGGGGCTACGGTTTTTATGCAGGAAGATGTACCATGTCATTCCACCAAATATGTAGTTTAGTGGCTTAAGGACTGTGAAGTGAGGTTCTTTAATGGCTGGCCAGGCAACTCCCCAGACTTAAACCCTATTGAGAACCTCTGGTCAATAGTGAAACAAAGTTTATTGGGCAAGGATATCAGTTCCATCCCGTGGCTGGAGGCTGCTCTACATGAGGCATGGAATAATACACCTCCCCAAACCCTCAAGAATTTGTGTGAGAGTCTTCCTACACGGCTGAGGGCCGTGATTAAGCATAAAAGACGCAGCACCAAGTATTAAAACCTCAATAAGTGTGCAAATTTATATATTATGATTTATAATCTTTCATACATAAGGGGGATTACCAATAGACCCCTGGCTGTCTTCAAGAAGGCACTGGGCAGACACCTAAAGTCAGTATGTAACCAATCGGGCTGTGGTTCGAACGTCTGCATGCGGCCAGCAGTAACAGCCTGGTTGATCAGACCCTGATCCACCATGAGGCCTGGTCTCAGACCGAGCCACGGGGGCGTTGACCTCTGAAACCATAAGCAGGGAATGATATGTGTTTGTGTTTTGGTACGTGTGGGGGGGAGGGGCGGCATAATGCCGTGACTAGCACTGTATTTTTCATTTTTTTCATTGATTATTCATAATTTTACTAGCATTCTATAATTTATTCCTCTTGTATGTTCCTGCAATTCCAACATATTGACAATTGATTTTCAGAGTGAAATTTATTATTAAAGATTCGCCGGTATTCTCCCGGCCCGGGCCTTTTCCAAGTGGTGGCCCGGCCTTGGCTCCCTCTTTAGGGAGTGTCTGAGACCTAAGTCTGCCATGGGAGGAGGCACAAGTACCCCCTCATCTTTGGGACCAACTGTCCCCAGGCCTAGCCGCATTCCCCGCCCTCACGGGGCTCGTAGGGAGAAGCTAGGCCTCTCTGGTCTGTCATCTCCGCCCCAAGGGGCTAATGGGAATGACAGTGTTGTGAGCTACAAGGTCTGGCTCAGGCACCTACCCTACCCTAGAAGAGCTGGACATGGTGTCGATGTGTGAAGTGAAATAATTCAATGTTCTTCATATTTTATTTTATATATTGTCATAATTCTTGTATTTTAATTATATTACCTTCATCATCTATTATTCAATATTATATATAATTTGTTCTGTGTGAGTAATTTTTACATAATTTCTTATCTACCACATTTAACTTTTATAATGTGATATTAACGATAAGGTAACAAAAGGACCCTAATGGAAATTGTCACTCTGACTTTTTTGCGTTATCCCAGGTTCTCTACACATGTACTTCTATCAAACCATACCACGGATGGGGTTTGAACCCGCGACCAGTCTCAAAACTCCAGACCGTCGCGTTAGCCACTGGGCCAACTAGCTTCGATTTTGAGATTCTGTGACCGCGGGTTCAAACCCCACCCGTGGTATGGTTTGTTTGCAATCGTGTCATTACAATTTCGTGAGTCATATACTCCTATGTATGATAATCTATGTAACTGTATTTGTGTATACTTGAATAAAGTTACTTATGTATGCATGTTATGTATATACTTATGTACTCACCCCACATGTGGTTGCAGGGGTCGATTCATAGTTCCTGACCACACCTCTTCGCTAGTCGCTACTAGGTCTACCTAGTAGTTATCATGGCCTCCCTATCCTTCCTGTCGTCGGATATGTATGTATAGGTTATCCTAGATAATTTACACAATGTACGATAGTGCCCCGGTGGCCTGGTAGGCAACGCTCTTGCTTCACACGCAGTGTCCGAGGTTCGATCCCCGGCAGGAGTTGGAAACATTAGGACGTGTTTCCTTAAGACGCCTGCTGTCTGTGTTCACCTAGGAGTTAAATAGGTACCTGGGTGTTAGTGGACAGGTGTGGGTCACATCCTGGGACAAAACTGACTATATGCGGGAAATGCTCAGCATAACAAGCGGCTTTCTATATAGTAGTATGTTATTGATGTCAGCTACGACTGTATACCTTGTACATGTACCTGTAGAAATAAAGATTATTATTATTATTATTATTATTATTATTATTATTATTATTATTATCACTAGGCAGTTGTTATCACAGCTTCTCTAGTGTATGTACCTTCGTTTGTAATAAACTAAACGTTTTTAATTATATTTATGTAATATTGGGCGACATTTTTATTAAAATATAAAAAAAATAAAAAGTATTTACTTTAGTAAAATATTACCTCTGGTACATATAAACGAAGACTATTATAATGTGTGTTTTGAGGTTGTTATATCAGATGTTTATAATAAAGATGTGTATGTACAAGTGGCGTCTCTCTGCTGTCATGTTCCAGTAATATCTTCTTATTATTCTATGAATATCCACGTAATGTTATTGTTGCAAGTAGTAAAATTTTACAGGTTATTTATAGATTTACTTACTGCATTATTTTTCAAGTAGAAGTATTTGTTTGAGTGTAAAATGTTGTATGTTATAGTTTTAGAAGAAGATATTGTGTCAGAGTAGCATCGAGAGAATGGTCGTCTAGCAGTCCCAACCTCGTGCTGGGAGAATTTAGTGGAATTTACCATATACAACAAAGTTTTAGCTGTGAGGAGAGAGCTGAAGAGCTAGCTTGTGAAGCAGTGGTCCTGGTAAGCACTAGTGAACTGGTGAACGTTGTAGGTGTAAAGAGAGACGGAGGAGGAGCAGCGCTACAGCAGTAGGCGGAGTGCGGCAAGTGGCATCATGGCGGCACCACCACCACCACCTCCAACCTCTTATTTATTACACTTGTACCTCTTCCATGTGTACATCTTAACCTCATGTGTTACATACTGTTGCGCTAGATAACTTGAGATTTGCTATGGCCTTGAAAATTACTCTGTGAAGTGCAAGTGCACGGATAACCTGAGAGGTAATTTCCGCAGGGGTTATAAAATGGTGGGAACCGACCATTATTATATTGGACAATGTTTGCTACACCTGCCCTTTCCAGTCATATATAGATGTTCAGATCGAGGTGTCTAACATCCAGATTTTTTGTGGACAGTGTTTGTATTAACGCGGCCAGCATGGTTGAGAAATATCAAGGCTTATTACTTTATAAAATCGTCTTTGACTAAAGTAAATTTTCGATACATTTCTACCCGGAACTCGTTAAAATTATAATCAAAACATTACTTTATGGCCTCTTGCGGTTTTAACTAAAGAATTGTATTTGCATTATAGTAATATATTTTAATTAAAAAAAAAAAGTTATAGTAGGCCTACTGGCCCATCCTGAACAGTTACTTCTATCACTCAACCATTTCCACAATTCACTCGCCCAAAATACTTGCTTCAGTAAAGATGCTAGATTACCCTTTTATTTTCATCTATTGCCAAACCAGCACTTTCCTATTTTTTCCTAACTTAAATTTGCCGAACTTTAATTTATTGATGCATTTTTAAATATTTTCTGCAGTTTATCTCGTTTATTTATTCATAATAGAATGTATACTTCAATTATATCATCCTAATTTTTGTATCTTTAGGGACTACAAGGTCTGATTTTTATCCTGTTATAGGAAAGATTTCTGATACAAGGAATTAATGTTTCATTCTAAGTTATTTTTAGTGAATTTGTCCTGTCTGAAATAAGGATCAGAACTGCCTCACAATAAATGAAGCAGTATAATATTGGGTGTTCTGTCATTATAATTTAATTAGGCAGTTTGTGGACATCAATGCCCAGGACTCCAGTATTTTGCCATTTATTTTTGAGGCTTGTATTCACCCATCCCAACTGCCTATTGGATGGGATTCCAAACACCACCTTTTTCTTTTTGTGGTCATTTTGTATTGATGTAGGTGCTAGTCTGCTCGAAATTTTGTTAAGCTTGTCCCTTTTCCTCAGATTTTAATATTTGCATATAGATGTCTGGAGTGTGGCTCAGTGTAGTTTGTGCTGTAGTACCCCTTAACAATTTAATATAATGGTCTACAGCTTCACATACTTCAGTAGGAAAGTCTGGAAATTTGTCAAGACAGATCCATTCCCTTGTGAAACTAAGGAATCTTATTATGTTTGAGGTGACCAAGTAGCTTCTATAGTTATTGATTCTAATAAGCAGGTGACACGATGTTCATTTGAGTGATTCAAGAGAAATTATATTTTTCTTTACGAAGTTTATTGTATTCCTTAATTATCTGCTCTTGAAAATGGTTTGTCATGGCCTAGTGACTTAAAACTATTTTCTGGTGACTGATCCAAGGATCAGTTATAATTTGTTTTCTCAGCTCCACCATAATTAATTTGTAGGATTTCATTTGGACGAATTCAGATTTAGAAAATGTATAAGGAGACATTGATTTGGTGGATGTATGGAACAAAATGTAGGAGCATCTTTTGAGATAAATCCTTTGGGTAACTATACAGGTTAGGCATATAGTACATGAATGAGAATGTTTGGGTGGGAGTAGGACATCTTGAGTGTTGACCACTAGGCCTACTGTAGTGTCTTGTGTTCTCAGTTTGTGAAAATTGAAAATAAGATCCAGTGCTAAAGTTGAACACATTTTCACCTTTGTCTGGAGTACACTTCAGTGCTGTTTATGCTATGGTGGCCTTTAGAACACAAGAAGGAAGGAGCACTGTGGCAGGCCTACTGGCCCATGCTAGGCAGGTCCAGGTCACACCTACTCATATTTGTCTTACCTTAACAATTTAATATACAGTATGGTTCACAACTTCAAATACTGAGTAAAAGTGTCAGAAGTTTGTTAGGTTAAACCAGTCCCTTGTGAAACTGAAGTCTGTCAAATTGTGCTCATCCTAGTGTAAAATTTAAGTACAGTAAATTGTATTTTTTTTTCCCCTAATTGTAATCCTGTACTCTATCTGGAAGAAACCTTTAGAATTAGTCTTGGATTATTTAGCTAATTTATTTTTTTTATTATTATTAAGCTTTTCATATACCTGATTTTAACTGCTGTTGATTTGAATATATTGGTCTGTAGCTCTGGTTGCAGTCATTGATCCTGTCTCATATTAGGGTCATGGAGGGTTATCAAATTTTTTAAATTACAAATTTCTGAAAAGGCAGGATTGACACAGCAGTCCAAAAAATTATATTTATTCTCTAACCCTTCATGCATTTTTCCATAACTTTACAAATGAGGATAGTTTTTGTTCAACATAAATGAGTAAGAAAAGGTTGTACTAATAGGTTATTGGTTGCACAAAAAAATGGAGCTGTTGTTGCAGAGCTTTTCATCAGTTGTGTATTTAGGCTCAGTTTCATTATCATTTTCTTGAAGCTCGCTTAAAAACTTCACATTGTCCTTGTCAGGCAGGATTTTCTAGTCCATTTTTAATTAAGATGAACAAGAAATCACTTGTGCCTTTACTAGTATTTTGATAAAGGTAACTGTTAAAGAAAATTTAGAATTTGGTAGCTGCTGAGTTCAGTGGATTTCTATTGTTTTGCAGTGTTTGTATATATATATATATATGGGAAATCTTTACAATGTCATCCCAAACAAATCACCCATGATTGGGTGCTAAGATTGAACACAAAACAGATTCTGTATCTGTATCTTTAACCTTTGTGTTTTTATGCAATGGTTGAAGTTTTGTATAACTCAGAATACCACTTTATCAGTGTGGGATATTTTATACTTTGGTATTTAGTAGACACACTCAATCTTCAAATTAAGTAAGGCCTTGATCATTGCTTTAGTTTTCTGTATGTGCGGTTAGCCTTGGTTATGTTTCTGTGGTCTGGTTATTTGCGTAGTATAATAAATCTTTATTTTGCCTTCTGTTTATCCTGTCCCTCTTTTCTTTAAATCACATCCTTTGTTATTGTTAGTACTTTACTTGCCTTTGTGCTTTCCTCCTATCCTGTCCATACCCATATCAACCATTTCACATGAAGGCAGGTCATGATGAACCCCCAGAAATTTTATTCTTCACTCTTCTACCTCTTTCCCTCCCTAAGCTGGGTTACTTTAAAGTGGTGGGATTTGATTAATTTGTGCCTAGGGGGTTTCATTCTGCACAGAATGTGACTTGAGCCCAGTATTTCTTTTGGCATATATGTTGGGGATGTTTCCCCTCATTTAAATTTGCTGTCATTGCCAGTGGCAAATTAAAATATGGATATGGATTGTAGAATGTGAGAAATAAATTTTTAAGTTTCATTTGCTCTGTGATTATGATTTATGTAATACTCGAGTAAATTGCCATAACTAACAATTTGATACTGGTTATTTGCATTTAATAATAGATATGGAATCTGTTTAAAGCCCCTCCAAAAAACAAATGGTTCTAGTTCTTTGTAAATACAGTAAATTCTTGATATAATTGACTAATAGGGGGACCTCTCTTAGCGTTTGTAAAATCAGAACGTTAACAAATTTCAGAAAAGGGTACTGAAACCATCTACTGTATACCTAAAACTGTACAGTACAATACACACAATTTATGGATACACTGCTTTTAACATGGAAAATGAGTCAAGAGTACAATTTACCCAAAGGATTTTGTCCTTTATTTCAAAAGTCTGTTATATCTGGGGTTTAATGGTGTACAGTACTTTGGAAATATAACGATGAAACCAATCACTTATAAGCTCTTTCCTGAAGTGCACAAACATCAAAATTCATGGTAATGAATATGATAGTGTATATGGACTTCAGTAAGGCTTTTGATAGTTCCACATCAGAGGCTATTTAGGAAAATTAAGGTACACAGAATAGGAGATGAAATTTTTTCCTGCGTAGAGGCGTGGTTGACAGCAGAGACTTTGCATCAATGGGGTGAAATCAGAGTGGGGGCACGTCACAATGGGTGTTCCACAGGGGTCGGTGTTGGGCCCTTTGTTGTCCACAATTTATATAAACGACAAAGATGAGGGAATAAATAGCGACATAAGCAAGTTTGCTGATGACACTAAAATAGGTCGCTTAATTCATTCTAATGAGGATATTAGAGCACTCCAGGAAGATTTGAATAGACTGATGCTGTGGTCGGAGAAATGGCAGATGCAGTTTAATGTAGACAAATGCAAGGTTCTAAATGTTGAACAAGAATATACCCATGCCACATATAAACTAAATAATGTAGATGTTAATAGTATTACTGATTGCAAAAAAGATTTGGGAGTTCTGGTTAGCAGTAATCTAAAACTAAGGCAACAGTGCATAAGTGTTCACAATAAAGTGAACAGAATCCTTGGTTTAATATCAAGGAGCATAAATATAGGAGTCCTCAGGTTGTTCTTCAACTCAATATATCTTTGGTTAGGCCTCATTTAGATTATGCTGCAATGTTCTGGTCACTGTATTACAGAATGGATATAAATGCACTGAAAAACATACAAAGGAGGATGACAAAGTTGATCCCATGTATCAGAAATCTTCCCTATGAGGATGGACTGAGGGCCCTGAATCTACACACACTAGAAAGTCATGGAATTAGGGGGGATATGATTGAGGTGTATGAATGGAGAACAGGAATAAATAAAGGGAATGTAAATAGTGTGCTAAAAATATCTAGCCAAGACAGGACTTGTAGCAGTCTTTTTAAGTTGGAAAAATTTAGATTCAAGAAGGATATAGGAAAGCACTGGTTTGGTAATAGTTGTGGATCAACCAGATCAACCAGTCTGTGATGGATATGTGGGGCAGTGGGCCTCCAGCAGCAACAGCCTGATTGACCAGGCAAGCACCAGACGAGCCTGGCGTATGGCTGGGCTCAGAGAGTAGAGAAACTCTTGAAACTTTAAAGGTATATTAAAGGTGGATGAGTGGAACAAACTCCCAAGTACTGTCATTGAAGCTAAGATGTGTAGTTTTAAAAATAGATTGGATAAATACATGAGTGGGTGTGAGTTGGACCTGAATAGCTTGTGCTAATAAGTCTGATGCTGTACTCCTTCCTTAAGTGGATGTGACCTGACCTGACCTGACCTGATTAGGTGGTTCATTGGTTTAAGCCAGGAGGTGACTTGGACCTGGCTTGCTTGGGCTAGTAGACCTGCTGCAGTGTTCCTTCTTTAGTATGTTATGTTCTTCCCTTAAATGGAGGTGTCTGATGCCAGTGAAGAGCTTTTGCTTTAAGGAATTGGAGCAACCCTCCTTTTCTTTGAATCAGGTCTGATTACTTCCCATTCTCCAGGTGCTTTATGAACCCTGCAGGTTTAATACATCTCCATGAAAATAATTATGTACTAGGCTTCAAACTGTATTGGCCAGCATAGGCATCTTTAGGGCTTCTGCCTTTCATCTGACCTCATATTTTAAATTGGGTAACTATGAAATACCCTACAAGTGTATTTAATGTGAGGGCACTGCACCACAGTTGCAATTTTATTCATTTATTAATTTTTTTTTAATATACAAATTTCAGTAGTCTTCCTCTAATGGGTCAAAGGATGAAACTTGGTGTGCTAAGTCCACCATGTCCCAAACTAACTTTGGTAAAGTTTTAGTTCTGTCAATGAAATGGTTGCCAAGATAGAACCCTTTGTTTGACACTATGCCACAACAATACCATAACCCTTTGAAATTTTGTCAATTTTGAATGAAAATAATTTTTCACTTTCTATCAAAATAATGAAACTTTGCTATATTACACAACTTCTTGTGCTTAATCCAATGGAACTATTATGGATTTACATTTTTTTGAAATTGACATACTGATTGAGCCTCAAAGTGGGGCAAAAATACCAATGCATCAAAAGAATGTCAAAGTTTAGCATTCTCTAGCTCATGTCATGAAGATGTCCCCATGAAATTTCATTTACTATTTTGTGACATAATCTTGTTTACAGATATATAGTTTCAACTATGGAGAATGTTTCCTTCCTTCTAAATTAAAATTTTAGTTTTTTTTTTTTCCAAAAAAAGTAGAAAATGGTATTTTAAAAAGTTTTTGCAAGAAAGTCATCTTCAAATATTTTCAAACTGTGTCTATTAGAAAGAGCATGTTTTAAACAATCTATAAAGGTTGCTTTAGTTTGTCATCATGCCTATATAATGTCCAAAAAATAAGGGTCAAAGTTCAGCAGGTTACTGTATGCTGATGTCATATTATATATGTGCTGATAAATGAAGTTCTTATAAGACATGTCATTATTCATCTTCTAAAAGACTGGTTTATCTCTTCAGGTAAATTAATTATATAGACAGTTTGATAGCATATTTCTAGTATGATAACTATAGAATCTGCCAGTAACGGTGGTCCCACAACATGTATTGTTGGAATAGAAGAACCGTCATCAACATGTCATGGCTTGTTTTATTGCAAGAAAGTTGGATTTAAATTGGTACAAGACTTATCCACAGATGACAAAGCACTATTTATTCAACGTTCAGAAGTAAATCTTATATACGATGACCAAATTTGTTTGCATCTTGAAGCAATGTACAGTAGACAGTCATTTAACACTGTAGTTACGTTCCTGAAAATGCCGTGTTAGGTAAAACCGTGTTAGATGAGCTGAAGGAGTTATGGGAAAAATAGGGTTATGTTCATGAGAGCCCCAAAAAAGCCAAACAACTTGTTTTTAGGCCTCCACATCTTACAAAAATAAAAGTGAATATGTAATTGTAGTTCATTGTTGTGATGTATTATGTTGTTTTTACTTCTAAGACTACAAATGTAACAGAAATAATATTTCTTACCTTAAATTGTGGGTGCTGGTGTTTGTGGATGATTGTGGAGAGTTATGCTGTGGCCCTACTGGGTTGAGGTGGATGGTAGATGTTCTGGTATTGAAGTTGATGTTTGTACTGGAGTGTCTAAGTCATTCGGTCAGTCAGTGATTCAGTAAGTCAGTCGCACAAACTTATGTTTACCTCTTTTTATGTGTACAAAGTAACACTTCATTATGGCCACAGGTTTTGTCTTGTTTAATATCTTTGTTTCCCTAATTAATTCTAAGACTTAAATGCTTACATCTTTTCTTGCCACTTTGAGCAATACTGCTATGCCTACTGGGTGTCATGATTGCTTGGCAGATGCAAGATGTAGCAATTAAAAGATCAAAACAATTCACAATCACAAGCTTGTAGCAGAGAAGTTGGATTGGATGCGTATGAAGTACGAATGCTGGGATGGTGGTGTCGTGTCGGGGTGGCTGGGGACGGCAGGAGGTCTCCCCACTGATCCACAACAAGGCAGTCACTTGAGGAAAAGGGAAGTTTTTTTTTTTTCCTTCCCGCAAACTGAACCATGTTAAAGTCATCTTATGACATGTTACATAAAATTGTGCCGCAATTATTCAATCGTGCTATACCCAAATTGTGCCAAATAAACTCGTGATAAATGTCTGTCTGCTGTACCTCAAAAAATATGAAAAATCAAAAGATGTGCTGCAATCCATTTGGAAAGCAGAATCATCATGCCAGAACAGGACTTTTGAGGGTCAGTGTTGAAATGACTGACAAATTGAATTGTTTGATAGAGCAAAATCAAACTAGTTCGGAAAATTTGTTTTAAATGTAGAGCTAATGCTTGAATAGTGGAGACTTCAATTGCCTCTTTGTCATCTTTGGATGATTTTGATATGGACAAGTCTGCCACAATAAAAGCCTGTCTGCCTTGGGTGAATCGCCCTTTAAATTTTCAGAAGTGAGCAGTAGAGATAAAGTGGGCTATACAAAATGAAAAATTGAACAAGCACAAAATGTGTTAATGCACAAGATCACTGCCAGACTCTATGTTCAGAACGTTGGACCGTCTGGTTAGATGATAGACTGAATCTTGTGTAAAGACTACATTTCTCCAATTGAGAAAATAAAAATAAAATCGAAATATCTGGCAGATCAGAAAAAGTTCAAATATTGGTCTAATGCAGCTACAGCCTTGGAGTAAGGAGTTTCAGAGGGTATGTTGAAAGCAGCCAGAAAAATAAAGAACAAGGTATTTTGGCCTTACCAGAACCAAAAGTTGGGAAGCAGGTTGAATGAAGTGGTCAATAGAGTACAAGAATGAAGAAATCAAGTAGTCAGAACTCTGGCTTGGGAACCAACTGAAGATACCTACTGTAGACTTGGGAGCCTAGACTAAGAAGCCCCATTATTGATTTGGGAACCTAACAGATGCCCCAGCAAGGCTTTGGAACCTCAACAAAGAAACCCACCTGTGGCTGAGTTTGCATGGCTTTTGGGCATGACCTCTATGGCAATAGGGTTGCTGGTTCAAATTGCTTGAACCAGTTATGGAAATGCCACCATGGACCAACACAATCAAATCTATGCTTTTCTCATAGTGCTGAAAAAATAATCACATGACACATCCATCTTAAAAAGTTAACCATACTACAGATTTTCATAGAGCATTGATGCTTCAGTAAATAACAAAAAGGCACAGTACCGTGACCGGAACAATACACAAATAACCTGTACATAGGAGAGGGGAGCTTACGACGATGATATTTCGGTCTGACTCGGACCATTTACAAAGCTATAGTACCCTGTTGAATTTTGACCCTTATTTTTTGGGCATTACATGGGCACGATGAAAAACTGAAGCAACTTTTTTATGGTTTGAAATGTGCTCTTTGAAAATGTTTCAAGATGACTTTTTTTATGCAAAAGCACATAAAAAATATCCTATTTTCTACTTTTTTGAATAAATGTGAAAATTTAAATTTAAAAAGAACGAAACATTCTCCCAAGTTGAAACTATATATTTGTAAACAAGGTTATGTCACAAAATAGTAAACAAAATTTCACAGGGATACCTTTATTATAGGTCTCCCTCAACATTCGCGTGTTCCACTTTCGCAGGCTTTGAACATTCACGAATTCCCAGCCGCCCAATCATATTTAAAATGTCATTACATATGTTAGGAATTGTGGCAGTGGCAGAGTTTGTTTGGAGATAGGACAAGATAGTCCTTCAGTATGACACTAATATCAACTCTACAGCTTGTGTATCTATCATGATTCATCTAATATGACATAATAAACAATATTAATAACATAGGAACATGACATATACTCTAGAATGAATAAAATACTATGTCATTAAGCATGTCACAAGTGTTGCAGTGTTGTTGTTGGGTGCATAAAGGCCACTGAGAGCCTAAGCCTTACATGGTGGTAGAGACTAGAGATGGCAGTGTTGTCAGTTGCCCTATATAACTCCAACAACATTGGAGGAGTTAGGTTTGTGCTTTCCTTTTTTTTTATTGATTAATCGCTTAACTTACTTGCTACACTGTTAATCAGCATGTAAATTTTAAAAAATACAAATCCATATTTGTTCCATTAGATTAAGCATCAGAATTCCTTTAAGTCAGCAAAGTTTCATTTTGGTTGAAAGAGTGAGAAATTATTTTGATTCAAAATTGCCAAAATTTTGTAGGGTTATGGTACGTGGTCTTGGCATGATGTCAAACAAAGAGTTTTATCTCAGCAACCATTTCATTGATGGATCTAAAACTTTACCAAACTTAGTTTGAGACTTGTAAGATTTAGCATACCAAGTTTCATCAAAATCCTTGATGGTGAGATAGGGCATTTTTCTAAAATCAGACCAATTGATATGGAATGACCCAGCAATTTCATTTCTTGTTTCTAACCACTTCCTGCCTCTTTCACAAGTATCCGTTCCATTCTATCAATTGAATACAAGAAACTTTCCATTCAACTATTAGAACTAACCTCAAGTGCACTGAAGTCGGTAATTTGATCTCTCTCACACAAAATTCAACAAATTCCAATTTGAAAAAACAGTCCAAAATGAACAACTGCAGGCATTCCAGCTGCAGACTTTTCATATATTAGACAAACACTAATTGAATCAGACCTAGTAAAAACCCATAAAATATGCCAAAGGGGACCCTACCCTTCCTCAGGAAAGTCTCCAAAAATCGTATATGTTTTTCTGCCACTTTGCAGCCTATTTCAGGATGCTGCTGGTCTGAAACAAACCACAATCATCTCTATTTCATGAAACTATCTTCCATTCTATCAGTTGATACCAAGAAATGGCAAATAAAACCATGAAAACCCAAGAAATACCTCAGTGCTATTTTAAACCAAACACTAGGTCAGTGGGTTGTTTTCCCCATCATGCACTGTGTGGGGGCAGGATTGTTTTATGCTGTGCACATCACTGCACAGACCCATTCTCTCATGTCTAGACTAAATTTACCAGTTGCAGTATATTTGAGGTGTACGTGAGGGACACTGACACCAGTAGCTTAGATCTGTGGGAAGTAGTGAAAGGGTTAAAATTGCACACATTTGCTTTATTAATTAATTTATTTATTTTTTAACTCGTCTGCCGTTTCCCACAAAGACAGGGTGGCCCGAAAGAGAAAAACTTTCACCCACATTCACTCCATCACTGTCTTGTCAGAGTTGTGCTTACACTACAGTTATAAAACTGCAACATAAACACCCCCCTTTCAGATTGCAGGCACTGTACTTCCCATTTCTAGGACTCTAAGTCTGGCCTGCCAGTTTCCCTGAATCCCTTCATAAATACATGTATTACTCTGCTCTCACTCCAACAGCATGTAGAGTCCTAAAGACCATCTGTTTCCATTTGTTCCTATCTAACATGCTCACGCATGCTTGCTAGAAGTCCAAGCCTCTCCCTCCAACCTTTCGTAGGCCGACCTCTACCCCGCCTTCCCTCCACTACAGATTTATGCATTTGAAGTCGTTCTGTTTTGTTCCATCCTCTCTACATGTCCGAACCTCCTCAACAACCCCTTCTCAGCCCTCTGGATAATAGTAAAGTAAATTTTATTTCTTTGGGAAGGTTACAATGTGTAATTACAGTTTTGATTTGCTAAGTACAAAGATAGCCACTATCATGCAGAGGAATTTTGGGCAGACTAATCCTAATACATAGTAACTAATTAAAACTAGATAAGATAATAGTACATAGTAACTATACTTAAAACTAGACAAGAAGTGGTGGTTAACTGTTTGTCTTATTTGAACTTAATACAAGCGAGAGGTAGTAGAGTAGGGTTCGGTAAAATAATTTGAAATTGCACACAAAATCTACCTTACAAGTAATAGTGCAGGTGGTAATATTTTATGGATTGGCAGAATGAAAAGCCAGGAGGTCACATAATAAAACTAATTAGCAGATGTTTTGGTTGATTTGGTTAATATTGTGAGATAAGATGATTTTTTAGCAGAGTCCTAAATTTATAAGCTGTCAGGGGATCCTTGACCTGTTCCGGTAGCGAGTTTCAGATCTTCGGGCCCTTCAAGTGCATAGCATCTTCGCATAGTGAGAGACTGACTTGAGGGATGTTGAAGAGTGCCTTATGCCTTGTATTGTGGCTGTGCACTCTGTTGTAACTGTCAAGGAGTAGTTTTAGGGGAGGGTTTACAGTGGAGTTTAATGTTCTGCACATGTAGTAGGCACAATAATAAGTGTATTTATTGTATATTTAGCAAGGAGGGAAGAGGAGCAATTGGTGGAATGATGATGTAAAGAGAGTAGTAAGGGAGAAAAAGTTAGCATATGAGAAGTTTTTACAAAGTAGAAGTGATGCAAGGAGGGAAGAGTATATGGAGAAAAAGAGAGAGGTTAAGAGAGTGGTGAAGCAATGTAAAAATAGAGCAAATGAGAGTGGGTTAGATGTTATCAACAAATTTTGTTGAAAATAAGAAAGTTTTGGAGTGAGATTAACAAGTTAACCCTTTGACTGTCGCAACCCCCAATCCTGAGGTGTCTCCTGGTGTCGCAAAATTTAAAAAAAAAAAAATATTTTTTCTTATGAAATGATAGAGAATCTTTTCCCGATTGTAATGACACCAAAAAAACGAAATTTGATGGGAAACTGACGGAATTATGCTCTCGCGAAGTTAGCGACCTCGGCGCTGTTTACAAATCGGCGATTTCGCCCACTTTGAGCCCTATTTTCGGCTAATTCCATTGTTCCAGTCGCCCAAACTCATAGCTATTTCTTTAGAACTCCATTTTTTCTATTGATTGAGTACAAGAAACTGCCCATTTACCGATTTCAACTACCTAATAATGTGGTCAGAAATTTGCAATTTGGCCAATTTCACGAAAACTAAAAGATATGACAATTTCAAAATAAGGTCCAGAATGAACAATGCAGACATTCCTGGCTCTAAAATAACATTTTCTTCGCTCATCAGTCATGTCTCCAGGCCCCTCTGATATGCTTTCTATTTTGAATTTTTATTCAAACAAAAAATAGAAGACTTACTATTATGCAGACTACTGCAATACTGTAATAATTGTATAAATAACATCAACCCTTTCATGACTGCATATTAGAATGGCTAGTTGGACATTTATTGGACAATGGCAGCATTTGTTTACTTTTGAACATTGGCAAAAATCAAACATTTCCCCTACTTTGAGCTCCATTTCTAGGTTCTTTTTATAGTAAAATCAATCAAAATCACCTCTATTTCTATAATATGTTTTCCATTCTATCAAATGAGATCAAGAAAACGAGAATACAATCATAAATTCTATACGAAAATAGACCACTAAGTCGGCATTTTAATTAAAAAAATCGGTCAGTTTTTTTTTTCTCATGCACCGCGTGCTCCAGGATTTTTTTTATATGGTGCACACTGATCACACAGACCCATTCTCTCACATGTGGGCCTACCAGCTTTCTCCTGCTTGATTTGAAGCCGCTAGAATTTATGAGTATATATACGTCAAACACGGTACCTCGTAAGACGTATATATACGGCCGCGACAGTCAAAGGGTTAAGGAAGCCTAAAGAACAAATGGATTTATCAGTTAAAAATAGGAGAGGAGAGTTATTAAATGGAGAGTTAGAGGTATTGGGAAGATGGAGGGAATATTTTGAGGAATTGTTAAATGTTGATGAAGATAGGGAAGCTGTGATTTCGTGTATAGGGCAAGGAGGAATAACTTCTTATAGGAGTGAGGAAGAGCCAGTTGTGAGTGTGGGGGAAGTTCGTGAGGCAGTAGGTAAAATGAAAGGGGGTAAGGCAGCCGGGATTGATGGGATAAAGATAGAAATGTTAAAAGCAGGTGGGGATATAGTTTTGGAGTGGTTGGTGCCATTGTTTAATAAATGTATGGAAGAAGGTAAGGTACCTAGGGATTGGCAGAGAGCATGCATAGTTCATTTGTATAAAGGTAAAGGGGACAAAAGAGAGTGCAAAAATTATAGGGGGATAAGTCTGTTGAGTATACCTGGTAAAGTGTATGGTAGAGTTATTATTGAAAGAATTAAGAGTAAGATGGAGAATAGGATAGCAGATGAACAAGGAGGCTTTAGGAAAGGTAGGGGGTGTGTGGACCAGGTGTTTACAGTGAAACATATAAGTGAACAGTATTTAGATAAGGCTAAAGAGGTCTTTGTGGCATTTATGGATTTGGAAAAGGCATATGACAGGGTGGATAGGGGGGGCAATGTGGTAGATGTTGCAGGTGTATGGTGTAGGAGGTAGGTTACTGAAAGCAGTGAAGAGTTTTTATGAGGATAGTGAGGCTCAAGTTAGAGTATGTAGGAAAGAGGGAAATTATTTCCCAGTAAAAGTAGGCCTTAGACAAGGATGTGTGATGTCACCGTGGTTGTTTAATATATTTATAGATGGGGTTGTAAGAGAAGTAAATGCGAGGGTCTTGGCAAGAGGCGTGGAGTTAAAAGATAATCACACAAAGTGGGAGTTGTCACAGTTGCTCTTTGCTGATGACACTGTGCTCTTGGGAGAATCTGAAGGGAAGTTGCAGAGATTGGTGGATGAATTTGGTAGGGTGTGCAAATGAAGAAAATTAAAAGTGAATACAGGAAAGAGTAAGGTTATGAGGATAACAAAAAGATTAGGTGATGAAAGATTGGATATCAGATTGGAGGGAGAGAGTATGGAGGAGGTGAATGTATTCAGATATTTGGGAGTGGACGTGTCAGCGGATGGGTCTATGAAAGATTAGGTGAACATAGAATTGATGAGGGGAAAAGGGTGAGTGGTGCACTTAGGAGTATGTGGAGACAAAGAACTTTGTCCTTGGAGGCAAAGAGGGAAATGTATGAGAGTATAGTTTTACCAACGCTCTTATATGGGTGTGAAGCATGGGTGATGAATGTTGCAGCGAGGAGAAGGCTGGAGGCAGTGGAGATGTCATGTCTGAGGGCAATGTGTGGTGTGAATATAATGCAGAGAATTCGTAGTTTGGAAGTTAGGAGGTGCGGGATTACCAAAACTGTTGTCCAGAGGGCTGAGGAAGGGTTGTTGAGGTGGTTCGGACATGTAGAGAGAATGGAGCGAAACAGAGATTTCAAGAGTGTATCAGTCTGTAGTGGAAGGAAGGCGGGGTAGGGGTCGGCCTGGGAAAGGTTGGAGGGAGGGGGTAAAGGAGGTTTTGTGTGCAAGGGGCTTGGACTTCCAGCAGGCATGCGTGAGCGTGTTTGATAATGAATGGAGACAAATAGTTTTTAATACTTGACGTGCTGTTGGAGTGTGAGCAAAGTAACATTTATGAAGGGGTTCAGAGAAACTGGCAGGCCGGACTTGAGTCCTGGAGATGGGAAGTACAGTGCCTGCACTCTGAAGGAGGGGTGTTAATGTTGCAGTTTAAAAACTGTAGTGTAAAGCACCCTTCTGGCAAGACAGTGATGGAGTGAATGATGGTGAAAGTTTTTCTTTTTCGGGCCACCCTGCCTTGGTGGGAATCGGCCAGTGTGATAATAAAAAATAAATTCAGCAAGTTGAGTCTTGAAGAGTTGTGGGTTGTGCTGTCTAGCACAGGAGCTGGTTATCACCCGCACAACAGCTTTTTGTTGGATTATTAAAAGTCTAAGGTGGTTGGCTGTGGTTGAGCCCCAGGCACAAATACCATAGGTGAGGTAAGGCTATATTAGTGGTACAAGGTAAGGAGAGTTGTTTGTGGTACATAGTATTGTATCTTGTAGAGGATTCCTACTGATTTGGAAATTTTCTTTGCTATGTGATGTGTATGGGACTGAAATTTATGATTACAGTCAAGGAGAAGACCTAGAAATTTGCCCTCCAGTGTATCTTGATATAGGGGAACCATTTAACAATATGTTAAGTTGGATATTTAAGGCTCTGTTGCCAAACAGCATGAAGTATGTTTTGTCTATGTTGAGAGTGAGTTTGTGGGTCATCATCCAAATATACATGTATATCTTCAGCAGTTAATTGTTTACAGTGTTTGTAAGTACAGCTGGGTCTGAATGGGAGTAGACATATGTAGTGTCATCTGCAAATAGAACTGGTTTAAGGAGTTGGGATGCATTGGGGAGATCATTGATGTAGATGAGAAAGAGGAGTGGGCCTAGGACACTACCCTGGGGTACTCCTACAGCTACATGTTGTATAGCAGAGTTGACTCCATTTGCATGTACATAGTGGTGTCTGTCATTAAGATAGGATTTTAGGTAGTCAAGAGAATGTCCTCTGATGCCGTAATGGTTCAGTTTGATAAAGAGCCCCAGAGGATATTCATTTTTATTCAGAGCTGTGTATATTAGTTCAAGCATTTGTATAATAGCGTCATTCGTACTTTTTTTTGGTTTTAAACCCAAACTGGCAGGGGTTAAGTATGTTGTTGGATGTAAGGTAGGAGTAAAGTTGCTTGTGTATTATTTTTTTGAATATCTTGGAAAGTAAGGGCAAGTTTGATATGGGTCTATGGTTGTTCAAGTCAGTTGGATCACCTCCTTTGTGGATTGGGGTGACCTTTGCTGTCTTGAGTATAGATGAGAAGGTTGAGGATGCTACAGATTTGTTAAACATTGTTGCAATAGTGGGTTTTGGTAATCCCACACCTCCTAATTTCCAAAGTACAAATTCTCTGCATTGTATTCACACCACATTGCCCTCAGACACGACATCTCCAGCCTTCTTGCTGCATCATTTACAACCCATGCTTTGCACCTATATAAGAGTGTTGGTATAATTATACTCTCATACATTCCCCTCTTTGCTTCCATGGACAAAGTTCTTTGTCTCCACAGATTCCTAAGTGCACCACTCACCTTTTTTCTCATCAATTCTATGATTCACCTCACCTTTCATAGAGCCATCTGCTGACATATCCACTCCTAAATATCTGAATACCTCCTCCATACTCTCTCCTTTCAATCTGATATCCAATCTTTTGTTACCTAATTTTTATCCTCGTCACCTTACTCTCTCCTATATTCACTTTTAATTTTCTTCTTTTACATACCCTACTAAACTCTTCTGCCAACCTCTGCAACCTCTCTTCAGAATCTCCCAAAAGTAGTGTCATCAGCAAAGAGCAACTGTGACAACTCCCACTGTGCATTAGATTCTGTATCTTTTAACCCCACACTTCTTGTCAATGCCCAAGCATTCACTTCTCTTACAACCCTATCTATAAATACAGGAGGTCCTCCACATTCGTGAGGGTTAGGGGATCAAGAACCTCGCGAATCTTTAAAATTTGCGAATGTTTGGTGCGCAAATATGATGTAGGAAAATATAATAATACTGTAGCGTTCGTGAATGTTTTGATGCGCAAATACATTGTAGGGAAATACAATAATAGCATTTACTTAGCCTAACAATACTGCTTCCTTAACCTGTTGAACCACGAACAATCATAAAACACATGAAAACATCATAAAATATTTGCGAATGTTCGAAGCTCGTGAAAGTGGAGGACTAGCTATATATTGAACAACCATGGTGACATCACACATCCTTGTCTAAGGTCTACTTTTAATGGGAAATATCTCCCTCTCTCCTACATACTCAAACCTGAGCCTTGCTATTCTCGCAAAAATTTTTCACCGCTATCAGTAACCTGCCTCCTATTCCATACATTTGCAACATCTGCTACATTGTCCCCCTATCCACCCTGTCATACTCTTTTTCTAAATCCATAAATGCCACAAAACCCTCTTTACTCTTATCTAAATACTATACACCTTTATATTTCACTGTAAACACTTGGTCTGCACACCCCCTACCCTTCCTAAAGCCTCCTTGTTCATCTGCTATCCTACTTTCCATCTTACTCTTAATTCTTTCAATAATAACTCTACCATACACTTTACCAGGTATATTCAACATGCTTGTTCCCTTATTCCCCATGCTGAATTCTAAATGACCATATTTTAAAGGTAACATTAAAAACTGCTTGGATAGCTTTAAAAATATGGTAGACAAACACCAGTGAAAAGGATTAAATTTGAGGACCTGCATAGAATGGCCCAAAATGAGTATCCTAATAAGCTAATAAATCACATTCTGAAGTTTTGGTGTTTGGGTTCAGCTTTTATTTTTTTCATACTCTTTGTCTTGTAGTAAAATGAAGTCTGTCTTACCTCTTTTCACTCTTAACTTTCTTTATTCCTTTTTATTACCTTTCTTTTAAACTTTCATTGTTAATTTTTCTTTTAACCCCTTGACTGTCGTTGCAACCCCAAATCCTGAGATGTCTCCTGGTGTCGCAAAATATTTAAAAAAAAAAAAAATCTTATGAGAATCTTTTCCCGACTGTAATGGCACCAAAAGAATGAAATTTGATGGAAGACTGACGGAATTACGCTCTCGCGAAGTTAGCAACCTCGGCAATATTTACTACTTGGCGATTTCGCCCACTTTGAGCCCTATTTTCGGCTAATTCCATTGTTCCAGTCGACCAAACTCATAGCCCATTTACCGATTTCAACTACCCAATAACGTCAGAAATTTGCAATTTGGCCAATTTCACGAAAATTAAAAAATATGATGATTTCAAAATAGGTCCAGAATGAACAATGCAGACATTCCTGGCTCTAAAACCACATTTTCTTTGTTCAAAAGTCACGTCTCCAGGCCCCTCTGATATTACTCTTGCTTTCTATTTTGAATTTTTATTCAAACAAAAAAATAGAAGATTTACTGTTATGCAGAGTACTGGAATATTGTATAAATAATGTCAACCCATTCATAACTGCATATTAGAATGGCTAGTTGGACATTTATTGGAAAATGACATTTGTTTACTTTTGAACATCGGAAAAATCAAACATTTCCCCTATTTTGATCTCCATTTCAAGGTTCTTTTCATAGTAAAACCAATCAAAATCACCTCTATTTCTATAATATGTTTTCCATCCTATCAAATGAGACCAAGAAAACAAGAATACAACCATAAATATACTACAGGTCTCCCTCAACATTCGCGAGGGTTAGGGGATCAAGAGCCTCGCGAATGTTGAAAAATCGCGAATGTTTGGTGCCCCAATATATTGTAAGGAAATATAATACAATACTTCTTCCTTAACTTGTTGAACCATGAACAATCATAAAATACATGTAAACCTCATAAATTGTACTAAATACATATATGTTAGGGTTTAATAACATGTATGTTATTAACCCTTTCAGGGTCCGTCCCGTAGATCTACGGCTTTACGTTCAGGGTCCAAACCGTAGATCTACGCCATGAGCTCAGCTCACTCTGATAAACTGTGAGTGGTACATTTGGGCCTAGATATGAGAGAATACATCTATGTGGTATGTGTGCACCACATAAAACAGATCCTGCAGCACACTGTGTATAATGAGAGAAAAAAAATTAAATCATGATTTTTCGATTAAAACAGCAACTTTGCAGTGTTTTTTCGTATGTTTTTTATAGTTGTATTTGCGATTTCTTGGTCTCATTTGATAGAATGGAAGACATATTACAGAAATAGAGATGATTTTGATTGGTTTTAGCACTGGAAATGGCTTGAAACTGAGCTCAAAATAGCAGAAATGTTAAATTTTTGCTGATATTCAAGAGTAAACAAACGACCTCACACGTCTAATACACGTCAGCTGGTGGGTCTAATATACATTCACAAATATGGTGATGATATTTATACAATTATTACAGTATTGCATAACAGTAAATCTTCTATTTTTTGGTGTGAATAAAAATTCATTATGTGAATAAAAAATCAAAATGAAATTTATTTGTAAAGCCTCAAAACATAACTAATGAACAGAGGAAATGTTAGTTTAGTGCCAGGAATGCCTACATTGTTCATTCTGGACCCTATTTTGAAATTGGAATATTTTGAACTTTGTGTTAAATTGGCCAAATTAACAATTTCCAATCACTTTATTTTGTAGTTGAAACAGTTGACTTGGCGATTTCTTGTGCTCAATTGATAGAATAGAAGTAATACTAGTGAAATAGCTAAGAATTTGGTTGATTGGAATAATGTAATTGGCCTAAAATGGGAGTCAAAGTCGGCAAAATCGCCGATTCGTAAATATCGCTGACACATCAAAATTCGCGAGAGCATAATTTCGTCAATTTTCCACCAAATTTCGTACTTTTTGTTTTATTACCTTCACAAAAAGATTCTCTACGATTTCATAAGAAAAAATAACAATTTTTTTTTTTGAAAATTCTTGGACACTGGTGCGTGACTCCAGATTTGGGCCTTGGACCCTGAAAGGGTTAAATACCACTGCCTCCACTTCCTCGACCACTGTGAGTCCCTACTACCCTCCCTCCGACCCCCCCCAACTGGCAGCCAGCCCTCCCACCAGTGTGGTGAGTGTTTTGTTTGTTCATTATTTGCTATTAAACTACAGTATAAATAATGTAAACCCATTTATGACTGCATATTGGAATGGCTATTCAGACAGGTATTGGACGGTGACATCATGTGTTTACTCTTGAACACGGCAAAGAATCAAACATTTCTGCTATTGCTAATAATAGCAATAGTAGTAGTAGTAGTAATAATAATAATAATAAATACGATAGAATTAAAACAGGAAATTATACAAAAATACAAGGGAGTGGTTGACACATGGTCAGTGTGGCTTTGTTTATGTTGGAGTGAGCATTAGTCTCTTTGCTCTTCCAAACATTTCACAATAATTCATTGTGTTTGGTGCTTGTAGATTGAGTGCGACTGGAGTGGTTGAGGAAGCGGTTGAGGCAGTGGGTGAGGCAGTGGGTGAGGCAGTGGGTGAGGCAGTGGTTGAGGTAGTGGGTGAGGCACTGGTAGAGGCAGCGGTTGAGGCACTGGTAGAGGCAGTGGTAGAGGCAGTGGTAGAGGCAGTGGTATTTAATAACATGTTATAAATAATAATACAGTAGGGCCCCACTTATACGGCGGGTTAGGTTCCAGGCTGTCGCTGGAAAGCAGACATCGCCGGAAGGCAGAACGCCATTTTTTTCCATTTATAAATGCATATAAATGCCAGACAACAAGTTTACACAAAATTATATTAATAATTATTATTATATTTATTATTATTATTATTATTATTATTATTATTATTATTATTATAAAAAGCACTAAACCCACAAGGGTCATGAATTGCTATTTATAGAGTAAAGGCATACGAAAAGAATATTTTTCTACAGTTATCCCCCAGTTTGACTAGAGAAAATGTAATTCTTCCGACACTGCCTACACAGCTGCTTTGTAAATAAATCTCTCATTTCCATCAATTTTTATTCTGTGGGTGTATGTATCATGTTGATATGCTATGTAATGGATTTCATATATAATTTTGAGGAAAATATCATAGATGGATTAATGAAAATGCCTATATTGATGTAAAATAAGACATTTAGTGTGCCCAAGAGTGATTATTATTACTAGTATTGTTGTCATGAGTAGAGTGAGACTAGCGATTTTAATGTGTACCTGCACACCAGCACAGTGTGTAAGTATATTTAGGTACAGGTACACACAAGTATAATTATCAGAGTACATATAAAATATGCAGTAACTTTAAAACACTTGAAATTTTGGAAAGTTTCCTGACATAATAGATGTGGTCACAGAAAATGTAAAGCAAACCGGGTGGGGGGCGCCGTATTTGAAAGACCGCTTGCCATATAGCAAATTTTGGTCATAATTTGACATCGTATTAGCGGAACGTCGTAAGGCGAAACGCCATAAAGCGGGGCCTTACTGTACACATTACTAACAACATGTATTATTATTATTAATGTATGTTATTAAATACCACTGCCTCGACCGCTCCCTCGACCGTTTCCTCAACCACTGCCTCACCTGCTTCCTCACCCACTGCCTCCCCCACTGCCTCAACCACTGCTTACCCACTGCCTCACCCACTGCCTCAACCACTGCCTCTACCACTCCAGTCGCACTCAATCTGCAAGCACCAAACACAATGAATTATTGTGAAATGTTTGGAAGAGCACAGAGACTAATGCTCACTCCAGCATAAACAAAGCCACACTGACGATGTGTCAACCACTCCCTCGTATTTTTGTACAATTTCCTTCTTCAATTCTTTCGTATTTATTATTATTATAATTTATTATAATTATTATTATTATTATTATTATTATTAGTATTATTACTACTACTACTACTATTGTTTTTATTAGCAGTAGCAGAAATGTTTGATTTTTTTCTGTGTTCAAAAGTAAACACATGATGTCACCGTCCAATACCTGTCCGAATAGCCATTCCAATATTCAGTCATGAATGGGTTTACATTATTTATACTGTAGTTTAATAGCAAATAATGAACAAACAAAACACTCACCACACTGGTGGGAGGGCTGGCTGCCAGTTGCGGGGGTCGGAGGGAGGGTAGTAGGGACTCACAGGTGGCGGGAAACTTAAATATGATTTGGCGGCTGGGAATTTGGAGGCTGGGAATTTGGCGGCTGGGAATTTGTGAATGTGTGAAGCCTGCGAAATTTGAAAACGTGAATGTTGAGGGAGACCTGTATACGAAAATAGACCACAAATTCGGCATTTTAATTAAAAAAAAAACAGTGGGAGTTTTTTTTTATGCACTGCGTGCTGCAGGATTTTTTTTGTATGGTGCACACTGACCACACAGACCCATTCTCTCACATGTGGGCCTACTAGCTTTCTCCTGCTCGATTTGAAGCCACTGGAATTTGAGTATATGTACGTCAAAAACGGTGGCTCATGAGACATATATACGACCAAAATGGTCAAAGGGTTAAAGAATACTTGTAGTCACAATAATGTGGCTGGAACAATGCACAGATAACCTGCATTTGGAAACAAACTTGTAATGGTGTTTGAGAACAACTTAAACCATTAATACCCATAAGCCACATCACTGTCAGAAAGTGAGTGCTCAGTGTCAGGCTTTTTTTTTTTTTTTTTTTTTATATATATATATACAGTGGACCCCCGCATAACGATCACCTCCAAATGCGACCAATTATGTAAGTGTATTTATGTAAGTGCATTTGTACGTGTATGTTTGGGGGTCTGAAATTGACTCGTCTACTTCACAATATTCCTTATGGGAAAAAATTCGGTCAGTACTGGCACCTGAACATACTACTGGAATGAAAAAAGTTCGTTAACCGGGGGTCCACTGTATATATATAATGAAATGGTAGAGAATCTTGTTTTGAAGGTATCACCAATTTGTGCATTGGCAATTTCACCCACTTTGGGTCCTACTGTAGGCTAATTCCATTGCTCGGTTCGACTAAATTCTTAGCTATTTCGCTAATATGACTTCTATTTTATTGGTTGAGCACAAGAAACTTGCTAGTCAACTATCAGAACTACACTGTAAAATGAGCAGGCCTATAGTTTGGCAAATTTTATACATGGTAGACATTTCAGGCACTAAAGCACCATTTTCTCTTGTCCATTAATCACATCATCAGGTCTGTTCAGTATTATACTTGCTCTTCATTTTGAATACGTCAGATAATAAAATTCAATCATGAATGATTGGTCATGGTTTAGGGTCTCCCAATAATTGAATGAGCCCTAGTAAAAGCCTGCAAGAGACCAAGAAGTGTAGAGGAGACTCTTAACCTGTCCTCAGAAAAAATGTAAAACGTCAAGATATTTGTGCTACTTTGATACCAATTTCAAGCTAATTCCAGTCTTGAAACCAACCAAAAGCATCTTTATTTCAGTAGTATAGCTTCCATTTTTTCAATTGATATTAATAAATAGTAAAAAAAAAAAATATATAGAAAGCACATCAGTCACTATTTTAAATGAAACTCCAGGTCAGAGTCTTGCTTTTCACGTCATGCACTGCGTGGGGGCAGGCTTTTTTTTATACTATACACACTCGCCACAGATCCATTCTCTCATGTCTAGGTAAAAATTTACCACTTGTAGCTTATCTGAGGAGCTTAGCTCAAAATCTAGATCTGTGTAATTGACCCTGGCATCAGTAATGTAGATCTACACATGAGACAGTGAAAGGGTTATGTCACAATTGTTAAATGGTCCAGGTAGGCCTTATATGTCATTATATGGATATGAATTTTTCCAATGCATATCCATTAAAGCCTGATATAATATATAAGCCTTTTCCCTAGTCTGATTTTGTCCTGGTGTAAAGTAATGATGTAAAGAACATTGTTTTCTTGTGACAGTAATAATACCCAAGACATTAATGGGTCACATCTTGGTAAGCTGTTTGACAATGGAATCCCTCCATATCTGCATTGTATTCAACAAGCACTTGACTCTTAAACATTTTAACATAATTGCCTCCAGTATTGAGATAATGGGACTGCTTCCATTAACCCTGTCTTATCTAGTCATATGCATCTAATGTAATGTTATTAAAGC
Source organism: Cherax quadricarinatus (assembly GCF_026875155.1). Lineage (NCBI taxonomy): Eukaryota > Metazoa > Arthropoda > Malacostraca > Decapoda > Parastacidae > Cherax > Cherax quadricarinatus. The sequence goes on from NC_069467.1 coordinate 22,520,818, forward strand.
ATCAAGTAATCAGTTCCTGTTTTAGTTGCATATTGTGCAAAGGTATAATTAGTGTACTTAAGAGTAGAGCAGAAAACTGTCATAGGTACTGGTAGGTTCATGAAGATGGGTCCTGACCTGGGTCTTTTTCCATGGGATGACCTGGCCAGGAATTGGAAGTGCTTGAGGTTGGTTCGATATTTTCCTCTTACCTTTGCAAGGTTAGGCTAGGGTTTATTAGGCTGACTAACAACATCTGTTGACTTGGCGGTTAAAAATGTGAAATTTCACGAATAGATTTCTTTAAATTGCATGAGGCCCTAAAGTTAACATTTCTCTCATATTGTCTGTAAACTGGTATGTACTTCACTTAAAACAAATTGTAACCAATCATACCAAGAGTATAGGAAGTAAATTTTCTTTCAACACTGCTTTTCTTAATTACATTTTAATTATGTAGTTTCATTAATGTTTTCATTTTAAGATGCACAAGGTAATTACAGTAAAGAAAATTAGTGTGACCCAGACAGCCAAGAACAAAATGATTAAAATTGGTTAGATATGTATTTTTTAGTTTAGTTTTCTTATATAGACATTTTATGCTTACAATAGGTACTGTATATCCCATTGAATGGGTAATTAAATTATAATGGCAGCAATACCTGCACACTTCCAGGGTAGGTAAGGTTTTGTTGAGCTTTACCATCAAAACCTAAATAAAACCAAAATAAGAAAAGCCATCCAAAAACTTGAGGGGTAAACATGTAATACAGGGTATGCAGTAGTGCAAAGACTAGATTTCTTTGCCAAGGTTCATATAAATTATTTTCAAATACATGGGAAAATCTTAAATACCACACAATGTACTACCTAGGTGACAAAATGTCCTGAATGCATATTTTTATTTTCTTGAAGCAGAAAATGTCCTTATTTAAATTATTTGACATTGATTTGTTTAAAGTGATACAATTTCAGAAAGATTCTTACTATATCTAAACCCTTTTGTGGGTGAGGAATCTATTGATACAGTAAGTACTATGATATTTTATTCTTGGAATTACATTTTGTAAGGTCTAACCACTTTGAACACCTTTAACCCTTTCACTGTCCAGACCCCCAAAATTAAAAGTGCAATGTCTACGTTTAAAAAAAAAAATATGAAATAGTAGAGATTTTTTTTTCTGAAGGTAATGATACCACAATTATGAAATTTTATGAAAATCTTACAGAATTAACACAAGCACAAAGTTAGCAGTCTGAGCACAATGTATGCATCAACAATTTCAACTACTATGAGTTCAACCCATTTTAAGCCAATTTCATTGCTCAATTCAGCTAAGTTAATAGTTTGCTAAAATTCCATTCTTTTGAATGAGCCCAAGAAACTGCCCATTCAATTACCAAAACCACCCTCTCAAGTGCACAAGTTGAAAATTTAGCC
>NC_069467.1:22527237-22568001 GCF_026875155.1 Cherax quadricarinatus
CTCCCAGCAAGTTTCGTTTCCAAATTGCAAATCTAATCTTACTAAAAAGCAGCATAATAATCTCTCTCCAGTTAATTACTTTTAAAAATCAATACTGCATATGTTAAAAAAAAAAGTTGTTGATTGCATGAGTGACTTTATTACAAACAAAACAATAGAAAAATGCCAAACTCAGCATCTTTGTGCAGGTCTTTAGCTAATCAACCATGGTAGTTAACACCAACAAGTACTGTAAGTAAAGCAAGCACGAATGAATATCAAGACATTATGAATACGTTTTGCCTACCAGGGCTTCCTTGGTCCAGTCGCTGGATGTGGAAGCAGTGCATGCAGTGTGTCTTGAAGGATGACCTGAATGTCATGAAGTTGTTAAAAACCATCACATAGAGAGGATATCCATTGGTATTTGCTCTAAATTTAATGATGATGTGGATCATGCTAGTGATTATTTTTAGTGCTAGTGCTGTTCTTGTATTATTGCTTGAAAAGAATCTTGACATAGGTAGAAAATGTTCAAGAAATCATCCACTGTCATACTAGAAGAGTTGCTAGGGTCTTTTACACACTTAAATCTTATTTTACACGAGGTCATATAGTGTGTCTACAGAAAATCGATTGGTTTATAACCCTGTGACAAAACTTCTCGTATAGGGTGTTGTAGTACAGTACTGTAATTTTGTTTTACGGGTTGAGGTAGCCATTGGGCTATATGACCAACTGCAGAAAGCTTGGGTATTGTGGACCATGGTGATGGCACCTTTTACAGCTCGCCAAACAAACCAGTGATACTGAGAAAAGCTCCTAGTGAAGTCTGGTGACTTAAAGCTCTTCCTGTCTAGGGGAGGGAGTGAAAAGTACCTGTGGAGGCAGGACTTTGTTATTTTAGGGGTATGGGCAGGAAATGCTCCACTGTCTGGCTTTTAGGAAAACCAGCGTTGGATTGAGCCAAGGAGGACTGGCATTGTACTTACCAAATTGCCTTGCAGTGTCTTGCACCATGTATTTTTTGTAATGCATTGTTTATTTGTTGATTATTGTGGTGATGGCAGAAATAACATCATTGACATCAGTAATGCATCTGCTGCTGGTGCCCTTGCTGCTGCTGCTGCTACTTCTGCTCTGCTATTGCTCCCCTTTCCCAACTGCTGTTGCTGCCAGCTTTTTCCCAATAATGGTACTGCTTTTTTTTTTTTCCCTTCTGACAACATCGGCTGTTGTCCACCAGGGTGGAGGGTGACTGAAAGATGGAAGCACAGAGACCTGTCATTTGTTCAATAACTGTCTTGCCAGAAGTACATGGGTATTACAGTTCAAATGACATGAAATTGCAACATACCCACCCAGTGCAGGCACTGTACTTTCCATTTTAATACTCATAAGTTTTCCCCTTGAATCTCTTCATAATTGCTATCTTTCTCATCCTCTAATAGCATATTTAATCCAAAAAGCACTTGGCTTTATTCTAACATATTCATACATGCCTTCTGGATGTTGAAGCCCCTACCATTAAAACACTCCCTTTGCCCCTCTCCAACCCTTTCTGGTCTCATCGCTACTACTACCATTTTGTCCCATCCTTTCTAAGGTACAAGCCATCTCAACAGCCCCTTTGCTTTCTGAATTATTGTGTATTTTTCATTCCTCCCCACACTTAAAATATTTGTTTTTCTTATTCCTTCAAATAAAATTAGCACTACATTTTGATAAAATATACCTTCTCCACTGCCTCCTCTTCACTGCATTGTTTATACACACAATGTTTGTTTATAAATCATGCCTCGCACCCATGTAAGTGTGTTGGCACTACTTTGGCACATAACCGTTTTTGCCTTCATTTTTTCATGATTTTTTTTTAACAACTATTGGTTGTTAATCCAAACTGAATAAACCAAACCATGTTAACTCTTAACCCTTTCAGGGTTTCGGCCGTACTAGTATGTCTTACGCCCCAGGGTTTTTGATGTACTAGTACGCCTAAATTCTAGTGCCCTCAAATCTAGTGAGAGAAAGCTAGTAGGCCTACAAATGAAAGAATGGGTCTATGTGGTCAGTGTGCATAGTATAAAAAAAAAAAAATCCTGCAGCACACAGTGCGTAATGAGAAAAAAAACTTTGACCGTGTTTTTCAATTAAAACGGCGACTTTGCACTGTATTTTCGTATGGTATTTATTGTTGTATTCTAGTTTTCCTGGTCTCATTTTATATAATGGAAGACATATTACAGAAATTGAGATGATTTTGACTGGTTTTACAATGAAAAGTACCTTGAAATTGAGCTCAAAGTAGCAGAAAGGTTCGATTTTTACCAAAGTTCAAAAGTAAACAAATCATGCCAAGCATCTAATACACGTCAACTGGCGAGTCTAATATTCTTTCACAAGTGTGCTGATATTATTTATACCATTTCTACACTAATGCAGTAGTCTGTATAACAGTAAATCATCTATTTTTTGTAAGAATAAAAATTCAAAGTTGAAAGCCAAAGAAATATAAGAGGGGCCTGGGGATGTGACTAATGAACAGAGAACTTATTTTAGTGCCAGGAATGTGTTGTTTATTCTGGACCCTATTTGGAAATTGGCATCTTTTGAAATTTGTTAAATTGGCAAAATTGCTAAATTCTGACCACTTTATTGGATAGTTGAAATCGGTAAATGGGTGGTTTCTTGTACTCATTTGATAGAAAAAATGGAGTTCTAGTGAAATAGTTATGATTTCTGTCGACTAGTACACTGGAATTGGCCGAAAATCGGGCTCAAAGTGGGCAAAATCGCCGATGCGTAAACATCGTCGACACCGCTAACTTCGCGAGAGCATAATTCCGTAAGTTTTCCGTCAAATTTCATACTTTTGGTGTCATTATGATCAGGAAAAGATTCTCTATCTTTTCATAAGATTTTTTTTTTTTTTTTAAATTTGGGGACCCTGAGAACAAGTCTCGGAGAGGGCCTGGGGACCCTGAAAGGGTTAAGCTGTCTGCTATGCACTAGTACATCATAGTGATCCGTGTCAACGACATACTAATGTACATAATTTTTAGTGCCCTCAAAGTTGCTGCAATTGGCAAATTTTGGCCTAGATATGAAAGAATGGATCTGTGCGGTGGGTGTGCGCAGTATAAAGGGGAAAAAAGTCTCGCCCCATCCAGTGTATCATGGAAACATTCATGATGGGACAGCTAGTCTCTTACCCTGTATTTGGGTTAAAATGGGTTATTGCCTGTTTCTTGGTGCCTGTTCCCTCGAGGCAGGTTTTTTGATGCTGTTAAGGGGCTCTTGATCTAATGAACTGGACTTCTGCTCCAATTCCTTGAATCTAGTCTGAATGCCTTCCATTCCCCAGACGCTGTAAGACCCATAAGGGTTATTTCTTCCCCAAGAACAAAGTAATAATCTTGGAGCCAGTAGACAGAAATGAAGAAATACTACAGCCCCTCCTCGCTTAATGATGGAGTTCCGTTCCTAAGACCACGTCATTAAACAAATTTGTCGCTAAGTGAGGACCATACTATAATGGTAGTGAGTTTGTATCGACTATCTTTGATATTGTTTTAATGTCACCTTTGCCCCATTTATAACATTTCTGTTATAATTTTAAATGTTTATACAGTAGTGTACTGTATATTTGAAATAAACAGAATAGAGGAAATCAACTCTAATATAATTTATTTAGATATAATTCGGGCCCGAGAGCCCAAATTAAGGTCCAATCCTTGGGGAAAACCCGAGTACTTTGGGCTAAGTAAAGGAGAGGCGTAGTGAAAATTAAAAGGTTTTGTTTGGGTTGAGACGGGAGATTTTTTTTTTAAATGGTTTGTTTTGGGAGCTGGAATTGTGGGGAAAGATTTAGGGGGCCCCAAACCCTTTTCAGGGGCTGGGGGTTTTTTTAATAGGTCTCATCTTTTTTTGGGGGCCCTAAATCATTTAAAGAAATTTATAAATTATGGTTTATTAGCTGAGAATTGGAAAAAAACTTGGATTTTTTTTTGGTGCATGTATAAAAGGGTTAAAAATGAAGGGCAAGTTTGTGCACGGGTTTGGGGGATGGGTTAACCCTTAAAGGGTTCCAAACAGACCGACGTTAAATTTCGGAGTGCTAAAAAAGTGGGGCTTTTTTTTACATATTTTAAAAAATAACAAAAAAATATGGGAAAATTTTTTTTTAATTTTTTTTAAAATTTTTTAAAACAAAAAAAGATTGTTTTTTTTTACGTCCCTTCAGAGGTTAAGGGTTAAGGAACCACACGTTGACTTTCCCTAACCCCTCTATCCATAGGGCCTTTACCTCCCAAAATTCCTATATTTTTTTTCCCAATCGAAAATTCAGGGCCTATTTACAGTGGAATATCCGCGGCCTCGGGGGAAAATGGGGTGAGCTTTCACATGTTGTTTTCCGGGTTTTTCCCCCTTTTTGGTGTTTTGTTCCAAAAACCCAAAAAATTACACTCGGTTTTTTAAAACCATCTCGGCTTAATTTATTGTATTTTTGGGACCCTTTTCTCGTGGGACCTTTAATGAAATTGCCCTTCTTTTTCGCAGTGATTTTTCCGAACTGTAAACTTTTTTGGGCCCATCCCTCCTGCATTACACTGCGCCCTTTAACCCCCTTGAATAAGGGGTTTTACAATATTTTTCTTTTTATCCTCTCCTTCTCGAGCATTTTTCTACCCCAAAATTTTTTCCCCTTTCTTGTTCACCCCAAAAACCCCCACCATTCTGTTACTTGGGGGTTTTTTTAAATGGCCCCCATTTCCTCGGGGGGGGGTTCCCCTTGTGACTCACGGGGGCCATTATTTGGGAAGGTTTTTCTCGCCTTCCCCCCCTCCATTTTTTTAAAATACGGGAACACCCCCCCATTTTTAAACCCTCGAAATATACTCTCTTTTTTCATCGATCTTTCATTTGCTCTTCCTCCACTGCACTTTTGCCTTCCCTGGTCTTTTCTACCAGATTACATGCAGCGATCATTTTCCGACCCATTCTTACTTCCCTTCCTATTCACCCCCCTTTAGTACCCTCGCGGGCAATTTGATGGGGAAAATTTGGGGAAACTTTCACACTCACTGTTTTTTGGGGGGTTCCTTCTTCATCCCCATTGATGACCCTCACATCTTCTCGACATCAGTTTTTTCCGCACTTCTCATTCTATCCCCCAAACCCTCAGGCACCTCAGAAGGGGTTTTCCCTTTGGGTGGGTTTTCCTGCTTGTGCTCATGCAAAACTTTTGAAACGTGCTGCATGGGGCGGGGCCCGGGAACAATAGAACCGCTGAGAGCCCTTTTGTTTTTTAAGCAAAAAGGCGTGCGATCGCTCGAAAAGTCACCGTGAACCCAAAAACCAATTTTTGGGCCGGCCTATTTTCCACCATCACCCCCTACTTCTTTATGGGCAGTCGGGAAAAAAGTGGGGGTTTTTAAAGGGGTAAAAACTCCCCCTGACCCGGCCCCTGTTCAGGGTAAATGGTTTTTGTTGTAGAAAACCCCCCTCGCCGTTCCCAAATTGAACTTGGCAATACTGGTCCGTATTTCCCGAGGGTTTCCATTACCCCCTTTTTTCCCTTTCCTTCAAATCTGCCAGAGATTATTACCCTTGGATTCTTTTTCTCTCAGAGAAAAACATAAAAATTTTCCCCTTTTAAACTTCAAAAACTGGAGGAAACGCTCTCCTTGCCGTTCATGGGCAGCGGGGCCTGACGACATTCAAAATTCGTTTGTTAAAACTTTTAACATGGGTTTCAGCCCCTTTAGCCCTTTTTAACCTCTTAAATCTTATTTGGGAAAAAGGAGTTCTTCCCCAGCTGGGGAAAATCTCCCATTGTTCTCCCTTTCCGCAAACCCGGGGTACTACAGGACATGATCCCTTCCCCACTATCCCCCCATCGCCTTACAAGTGCATTTCCAAAGTGAGGGGACCCCCTCGAAAATCGACGTTTAATTTGGTTTTTAAAGGGGACTCAAACCCGGGTCTCCCCGCTAGTCAATATGGTTTTTGAAAAGGGGTCTTCTCCCATAGACCCTTACTTCGTTTGGTTACTATTTTCGTAATCCCTTTTGGTGAATAATCACTAAATTTTATTAAAAATTTTTTTTGGACCTTGAAAAGGAATATGACAAAAACTTGGAGGTATAAAAATTTTGGGCCCCAGGCCCATTCCTTAGGCCTCCGAGGCAATCTCCCAACCTTTTCCTTAAGAACTTTTAAACTGACAGACACCCCCGTGTTCGAGTAAAAATTTTGTTTTTTTCCCCGGACTTCTTTTTCCCCCAAAAGCGGGGGAAGGTGTTTCTGGGGGATTTTTTCAAGCAAAACCCAATTTTTTCTCCTTGCTAAAATATTTGGCCCTGTTCTTCCACCCAATATTTGGCCCATCACTCAATTTTTTGATGACTTCGTATTGTTTTGTGCAGGCGCTGACTGTCACCTTATTGCAGTTTCTCTCCGCATGCAGTCACCGTTTTTCCCCTTGGGGCCACCACAATGGGTTTAAATTTTCAAGTCCCAAAAACTCACCAAATTATTTTTCCCCTAGCGCTCTTTTATCTCCGATCACCCTTTGTTTCTCTGGGGCTCCCGAACCCCCGGAACGTGATCCGTAAAGGTTTCGGGTTTTTCTCTTTGCTGTGGGTTTAAACCTGGAAAACCTAAAATTACCTCTTGGGCAAATTGTAACACCCGGCAAAACCCTTCTTAAAACCCTTGTCATTTTTCCGGGGGAGTGATGGGTTCGAACTCTGCTTCCCTACTTTCAGCCCCGTTTATCGAAACTTTTTTATGGAGACCAGATTTATTCCGGGGCCTTTGCTACTCTCCTTACCTTTAAACCCTTTACCCAATCCCCAAAGGCTTACTTTTTGTGCCTTGGTGCTTTTCCGTTTCCCCCCTTTTGGGAGACCCTCTATACAAAGAAAATTTTCCCCCTTGTCTGATCGCCGTGTTCCCCTTTTGCCTTTGCAACTATGTACGCTCCACGACTACAAAAACCTTCCTTTTTAATAGAATGGTCACCGATTTAGTAACTTTCCCTTTATTCGTTCCCCGCCCCGGGTTTGCTCCGTCCTTTTCTCTTCGCCAAATTTCACCTTGTTTTCCCCCTTCATTTTACCACCTTTTTATTTTCTTGTAGCTCTCACTTTTTCTACCCCCCTGGGAAAATTTCCAGCTGTTCGGGCCCTGTTTTTTTCCATCCCTTGCTGGGAAAAGCTCAACTGCCAACGGTGGTTTCCCCCCTCTCTTTTTTTTGATCATTTCCCCCCCTTTTTCCTTTGCCACCGCTGTTTACACAGATGGCTTAAGTTTTCAAAAGGGCGTGGGAATTCGCAGCGTGTTTCCGGACAGGTCGTACGGGGGAAATTTACTATCTTCAGCTAGCATTTTTACTGCTAAAAACCTATCCCCATTTTGCAGAAACTTATTCTTTTCGCTTTAAAGCCGTGTAAACATTTGTAGTAGTTCAGACCCCTTTAGTGCTCTACGGGCTTTACAAAATTTGATACATACCCCCAAAAGTTCTCCGTATCCAATTTTGGGCAGCCGTTCAAAAACCAAAACCTAAAATATTGTTTTTTTTTTGGGGCCCCTGGTAAAGTCGAGTACGGGGCAATAAAAAGGGGAAAGACACGGCGCGGGGTCAGCAGAAAGGACCTCCCAAAATTTCCCTTATCAAAGGTTTTCCATTTTGGACTATTTTGCTGCAAAAGCCCCCATCTTCGCCCCCTTTTGGCAACAACTTTGGGTAAAACTTTGCTCGGTAACAAACTTCATTCTTTTAAAACCGGGGCATGGGTTTAAATGGCCGCCCTTTTGCCCACCCAGTGCCGGGGTTTTGGGAGCCACCTCTCCCCCCTTGCTTTGGCCACACTCGCTTACTCATGGGTATCTCATGGAGAGGCCCCCTTTTCCTCTTGTGAGCAGTTCAGTTCCAGTATCGTTTACCACTTTCTGTTAGACTGCCCCCTCTATCAACAGCACGCAAAAAATTTACCTCCAACGCTTCTTCTTCTACTATCCCCTCTTTCCCTTTCCCCTTCCCCCCGGGATGGACCCCCCCTTTAATCCTGATTTCTCTCATTGACTTCTTGAAAAGACTGTTTTAAACTCCAAAAACTTGTTTATACTTTTCGCACTCCCCTAAGCCCTTTTCTAGTTCAGTTCTTTGGCCCTTTACCCTTTCACCATCCCAATCCCCCGCTGTTACCCGAAACCTATTACTCATCCATCCCCCTTTTTGCCACCTGATGCCCTCGATTCCTTCCGCCCTGCGCGCTGTTTTGGTTTCCTTTGGCTTACGTTTTCTTTTTGATTATAATAATAATACCTTCCCTTTGGGGGAGAAGCTGGTTTTGGTTTGGGGTGAGGGAAAGGATACGCGGGCGGCGTTATTGTCAGTGGCCCTTTATCCCTCCAACAAGTTTAGGAGGAATCAGTTTTGTGTCGTCCTTTTTCTTGTTTAAATTTCTTTGACTTACTTCCTACCCCTTTTCGCGGGCTGGCGCTGTACCCTTTTTATCGATTTGCTGCTAGTATCAACTGTCATAGAATCATGAAAAAAGGCACATTCCCCCCTCTCTCTTCCTCCTCCATTTTTTATACTTTGCAAGGATTTCCTTTTTGGGAATTTCTCCATTTTTCCTCATTTTCTTCCCAAAAGGGCATGCACTAGGAACTTTTTTTTGGGGCCCCATGGTGGCTTACTTACATTTGCCCCGATAAATTAACCAAAAAAACCCGGGGGGGGGTTTTAATAGGGGAAATTTGTTTGGAATAAATGCACGGAATCTTCCTCACCCCCCCAGGACAAAACCAGACTGACTCACAAATGCTGGGGAAAAGGTGGCATTTTGGGGTGCGTCCAAAAACCCCCATCTCTGAAAATAAGGGCCGAAAACCCCGGGAAAAAATTTTTGGCCAAAAAATTTGGGAAAAAAAACCAAATTTTGGTTTTAAAAACCCGGGAAACCCCCCCAAAGCCGAGGGTCCACGTATTTTTTTCGGGAATATCAAAATTCTGCCCAATTTGTTTACCAAAAAGCCAAAAAAAACCATAAACACTTTTTTTGAATAGGGCCTTAGCTGTTATTTTTCCATTGGGGGTTGAAAAATTTAAAAAAAGTTTTATTTTTTTTTTTGGGAAAATTTGGTAGGGGAATTTTTTTTCCCAAAGGGTTAATAAAACCCAAAAGGGGAAAAATTTTTAGATAAAATTTTAAACAATCGCGAATTTGACTGCTTCAGCAATATACAAAATGGAAATTTTTGCCCACTTTTTGGACTCCTTTTTTGGTCAATTACATTTTCCAGTAAACCCAAATTCTTAGCTATTTCCCCTAGTAATTTCTTTTTAAATTTTATTGATTGGTGCAAGAAAAATGCCCAACAACAAATTTTTAATCCCAATAAAGTGGGCGAAATTTGTAATTGGCCAGTTTCTCACACAGTTCAAAAAAATTCAAATTTTTAAAATAGGGGGGGGGCCCCCCCCGAAAAAAACAATTTCAGGCTTTTCCCGGCACTAAAGTAACAATTTTCCCCTGTTCATTAGTTTATGTTCCCCCAAACTTTAGACTGAATTCCATTTTTATTTTTTTTTTACATAAAAAAAAAGTTATTCACACCAAAAAAAAAATTTCACTTATGCTTTTTGGATTAATAAAAATAGTGCATTTGTGAAAAATATATTGGGCACACCAGTTGACTTTAAATAGAGCAAAGAACTTTTGTTTAGTCCTGAAGATCACAGGAAAACAAACATTTCCCTACTTTCTCAGTTTCAATCTAATTTTAAAATTTTAAAACCCCAAACATAATAAACTTTTTGAATTGTTTTTTCCATTCTATCGGGTTTTTGACCAAGAAACCGCTAATACCCAAATGTTAAAAAACCCTACAAAAAAAAACCTGAAACTCGGTTTTTTAAACCAAAAAACAAGGTTGCTTTTTTTTTCGGCAAAGTGTGCTGCAGGATTTGTTTTTTATGGGGCCCCACTTACCAAAAAAGAAACCTTTTTCTCATATCTAGCTCCCAAATTTTTCCACTGGGGATTTGTCTGAGTGGCCGAGCCCCCGACGTTTTTTCTATGGCTTGACCCTCGAAAGGTTAAACCTAACACAAAAGGGAAGCACAAAACTTTTTTTTTTTTTTTAAAAACCCATTTCCCTTACAAGGCAGGGGGATCCAAAAAAGAAGAAACTTTTTTTCTCACTCACTCCCCCACTTTCCCCGCCCCGGTCCCTGCTGAAAAAAATAAAAAAATGCAATATATACCCGGGAAGGGGGAAACAAATTTTCCCCAAATTCGGACTCCAGCCAAGCCAAAAATTTTCTGCTCGCAACTTGTTTGGGGTGACCAAGTTTATGAAGTAATCGGTGGAAAAAGGTTTAAGAGGGGAGTTAAATGATTTGGGTTTAAAAGGTCATTTTTTTGCTTGCTGGATTGTTTGGAAGGCTTTTTTGGAAGTAGCTGCAAAATTTGGGGTTTTTTTTTGAGCACAACACTTTGGGCCCAAAGTAGGCAAAATTTTTCTGTTTGTTTTAAAGGGCTCCTTTTTGTCCAACTTAGTGCCTGTGTAATTTCCCGTAAACCTCGCCCTTCCAAAACTTGCATTTTTTTAAACGATTTTTTTTTTCCCTTTTTTTAAAAGATTTAAAATTAAAAATTTTTTAAATTTTTAAATTTGAAGGGCCCTAATTTAAGTTTAGTGCTTGGTTTTTGATTTTTTTTAAATTTTTTAAATTTTTAACCAAAAATGTGGCCCCAGAATGGGGTTTTAACCCTTTTTACTTTTCGCAACCCCCAATCCTGAGGTGTCTCCTGGGTGTCGCCCAAAAATTTAAAAAAAAAAAAAAAATTTTTTCTTATGAAATGATAGAGAACTTTTCCCGATTGTATTATTATTTTTTTTTTTTTATAACACTGGCCCTTTCCCCCCAAGGAAAGGGGGGCCCCAAAAAAAAAACTTTCCCCTTTATTTACCCTCACTGGGCTTGCCCCGAAGGTGCTTTTCACTACTGGGAACATTAACACCCCTCCTTCAGAAATGCCCGGCCCCTGTAAATTCCCCTCTCCAGGACTCAAGTCCGGCCCGCCGGGGTTTCCCGAACCCCTTCATAAATGTTACTTTTCTCACATCCAACAGCACGTAAATATTAAAAAACCCTTTGTTTTCCATTCACTCCTAACAAAAACCCCCTCCCCGCAAGCCTGCGGAAGTCCAAGCCCCTCACACACAAAAACCGCCTTTACCCCCTCCCCCAACCTTTTCCTTGGCCACCCCCAAAACCCCCCCTTCCTTCCACTACGATTGATACACTCTTTAAGTTATTTTTGTTTCCCCTCCATTCCCCTCCACAAGGCCCAACCCCCTCACAACCCTTCCCCCCGCCCTCTGGGCAACAGTTTTGGTAATCCTGCACCCTCCTAACTTTCAAACTTCGAATTTTCTGCAATTTTTTTACACCACACATTCTCTCAACATGACATCTCCCTGCCTCCAGCCTTCTCCTCGCTGCCCAACCCTTATTTACCCCTGCTTCACACCCCATAAAAGCGTTTGGGAAAACTATAACTCCAAAACATTTTCCCCCTTTTCCTCCAAGGACAAATTTTTTTGTCTCCACAACTCCTAAGTGCAACCCCTCACCCTTTTTCCCCCCATCAATTCTATGATTCCCTCATCTTTCATAACCCATCCGTTTTTTTTTTTTTACACCCTCCACTTCCCCAAAATATTGAATACATTCCCTCCCCCATACTCTCCCCCCTCCAATCTGATTTCCAATCTTTCATCAACCCAAAACTTTTTGTTTTTCCTCATAACCTTTCTCTTTTCCCGTATTCCCTTTTAATTTTTTTTCTTTTTCACCCCTAAAAAATTTTATTCCCCAATCCCCGCAACTTCCTTCAAATCCCCAAGAAACACAGTGGGCATCAAACAAAGAGCAACTGTGACAACTCCCACTTTTTGTGATTCCCTTTTTTTTTTTAACTCCCCGCCCCTTGCCAAGACCCTCGGGATTTAAATTCTCTTACAACCCTGGTGACCCTCACACATCCTTGTTAAGGCCTACTTTTACCGGGAAAAAAAAATTTTCCCCTTTTCCCCACATTCCTTTAAATTGAGCCTCACATCCTCCCTTTAAAAACTCTTCACTGCTTTTTTAACCACCTCCAAAACCCCTAACCTGCCCAAAATCTGCCAATTGCCCCCCTATCCACCCTGCATACGCCTTTTCCAAATCCATAAAAGCCACAAAAACCCCTTTAGCCATATCTTTAAAAACTGTTCACTTTTTTGTTTCCTGAAAAAACCTGGTCCACACACCCCCACCCTTTTTTAAAACCCCCTTTGGGTTATCTGGGTATCCCATTCTCCGTCTTAATTTAATTTTTCAATTTAAAAACCTACCATACCTTTGCCCGGGTTCTCAACAAAACTTATCCCCCCATAATTTTTGCAAAAATCTTTTATCCCCTTTTCCTTTTTACAAAAGGGAAAATGCATCTCTTGGGCCCTTTCCCCAGGGACCTTACCCTCTTCCATACTTTTTTAAATAATTTTCACCAAAACCCCTCCAAAACTAAAACCCCCCCTGCTTTTTTCATTTTTATCTTTTTTTCCCCTTCCCAAACCCGGTTTCCTTTCCCCCTTTCATTTTACCCACTGCCCATGAAAATTTCCCCCCCACTCACAACTGGTCCCTTCCCCCCTCCTTCAAGATGTTGTTCCTCCTTGCCCTTTACACAAATCACAGCCCTTTCCCCATCTTCATAACATTTAACAATTCCTCAAAAAATTCCCCCCCATCTTCCCAATACCTCAACTCTCCATTTAATAACTTTCCCATTTTTAAATGACAAATCCATTTGTTCTTAAAAGGGTTTTTTAACTTGTTTAAACTCACTCCAAAACTTTTTTTTTATTTTCAACAAAAATTTTTTGATAAAAAACCACCCCCTCTCCATTTGCTCCTTTTTAAAAATTTTCTTCACCACTCTCTTAAACCCTCTTTTTTTCCTTTTTCTCTTCCCTCCTTGCATCACTTCTACTTTGTAGAAACTTCTAAAAGCTAAAATTTTTCCCTTACTACTTCTTCCTTTTATTTCCACCATTTGCTCCTTTCCCTTTCCCGCAACCCCCTTTCCTGTAACCACAAACTTCTTTCGAACACACTAACACTAAAATTTTTAAAAACCTACCCCAAAAACCACTTCGAACCCCCTTGCCTATGCTCTATTAGCCCATCTATCCTTCCCCCAAAAGTTTTTTATATTCTTTCCCCAACTGCCTCCCCCTTTTAGTTTATAAACCTTCACCTCTCTCTTCCCTGATGCTTCTATTCCCCCCTTGTATCCAAACTACCTTTTAAATCTCGTGTAGCCAACTAGAAAGGATCTGATATAAACTGGGCCCTCAAAAAACATGTACATCCCGAAGTTTTAATAACAGTCTTTTAATTTCCAATTTCAAAAAAAATCCAACAAACTACTGTCATTTCGCCCTACATCCCTATCTTGTAACTTATTTTTTCCCCTTTTTTTTTAAAAATGTATTACCTTTAAAAAACCCCTTTTTATACAAAAATTCATTCCCAAGGGTCCCCTTTTTTATTTTCTCCTGGGACCCCAAACTTACTACCACCCCCCTCTCTAAAAGTTTCTCCTACTTTTTGCATTCAGGTCCCCTACCACAAATTTTCTCTCTCACTTGGTTCAAAAGGCCCTATTAAAATTCACTTAACATCTCCCAAATCTCTCCCTCTGATTCCTCTCTTCTCCCGGTGCATAAACGTTAAATTTTGCCCCCTTCTCGCATCCAACCTTTACTTTAAACCCCCAATTCTTGAAATTTTCACATTCATATTCCTTTTCTCCTTCCCTAACGGGTCATTAAAAATTTCTGCTACCCCCTTCCTTTGCTCTAACTCTCTCAGGGTACTCCAGATTTATCCCCTTTTTTTTCCCCCCACCGAAAAATCCCCACCCCCTTCAGCTTTTTTTCGTTTTTGGGCCGGCACCAACTTCTTTTCATTTATAACATCACAATCCTTTTCTTGTCATCCGCAAACAACCCCCACATTTTAAATCCCGTTTTTTTTAAAGTTTTTTTTTCTCTTTTTTAGTAAATGTCTACAGGAGAAAAGGGGGTTTCTGCCCCTTTTCTCCCGGCCCTTTTAAAAACCGGGCCCCAAAACGACACGCAGGGGGTTACGGAGGGGAAAAATTTTTTTCCCCTTCACCTTTGGAAATTGAAGAAATAAAGAGGAACAAGGGGCTATTTTTGAAAAAAGGAAAAAAAACCTAATGTATGTATAATATAAATGCATGTGCATGCTGTGAAGTGGGACCAAAAAAGGGAAGTAGAGTAGCAAGATATCCCTGTTATCTTGCAAGTTTATGAACAGAATAAGAAACCGCAAAACCCACCATCAACCCAAAAAAGTTACAGGGTTTTTTTTCAGTCATCTGGCCCGGACGGGAGTACAGTTTCTTCCCCGGGGGGTTGCTTTTCCCACCAAACCCACTACCTACCCATTGTAATGACACCAAAAAAACGAAAAATTTTATGGAAAAAAATGAGGAAAATTTTGCTTCGCAAAAATTAGCGACCCCGGGGCGGTTTTTCAAATCTGCGTTTTCCCCCCACTTTGAGCCCTAATTTTAGCTAATTCCCCTTAAAACCGTCGCCCAGACTCATAGCTATTTCTTTAGAACTCCATTTTTTCTATCAATTGAGTACACGAAACTGCCCATTTACCGATTTCAGCTACCTAATAATGTTGTCGGAAATTTGCAATTTGGCCAATTTCACGAAAACTAAAAAATATGACAATTTCAAAATAAGGTCCAGAATGAACAATGCAGACATTCCTGGCTCTAAAATAACATTTTCTTTGCTCATCAGTTATGTCTCCAGGCCCCTCTGATATGCTTTCTATTTTGAATTTTTATTCAAACAAAAAATAGAAACTTACTATTATGCAGACTACTGCAATACTGTAATAATTGTATAAATAACATCAACCCATTCATGACTGTATATTAGAATGGCTAGTTGGACATTTATTGGACAATGGCATCATTTGTTTACTTTTGAACATTGGCAAAAATCAAACATTTCCCCAACTTCGAGCTCCATTTCTAGGTTCTTTTTATAGTAAAATCAATCAAAATCACCACTATTTCTATAATATGTTTTCCATTCTATCAAATGAGACCAAGAAAACGAGAATACAACCATAAATACTATACGAAAATAGACTACAAAGTCGGCATTTTAATTAAAAAAAACGGTCGGAGTTTTTTTTTTTCTCATTATGCACTGCGTGCTCCAGGATTTTTTTATATGGTGCACACTGACTACACAGACCCATTCTCTCACATGTGGGCCTACCAGCTTTCTCCTGCTTGATTTGAAGCTGCTAGAATTTATGAGTATATATACGTCAAACACGGTACCTCGTAAGACGTATATATACGGCCGCGACAGTCAAAGGGTTAATTTGGAGGGTGTGGATAATGGTTAAAATAAAACTGCAGAATAAAAAAAATTCCTAACTTAACCATCTTTAAACAAACAAAAACCCTGACCTTACTGCTTCAGATTAGAAATATTGGTTGAAAGACAATCCCCTGATAATAAAGTTGGCAGTGTTAAAAAGAAAGTGATTTTGTAAATAAAGTTTGCTTTATAATTTCAAGGTTTAGTGCTTCTTTTTTTTATTATAATAATAATAATAATTCATAATTTCAAGGTGTCAGTTTGACTTAACCGTTTGTCAACTACTTGTTTGTGGGGACATTTTTCGTGTAAATTAGCCAAAGTGTTACTAGAAACTTGACAGCATCATTATTGATGATGTGGGATTAGCATTATTCAAGTACTAAACATAACTAATTCAGGTTGAATGTAGAAGCTGTGAAAGTAATAGGACTAAATATATTTATTAGAATTGAAAATAAAGCATGAGAACTGAACAAATTTAAATCAAAATTGAAATGATAGTATGTGCTTAATCAGCTTATCCTGACATTGGAAATAAGTAACAATGACTTGATTTAATTAGGGTATCCTAGGTTAAATCAATATAGGTGGGCTTTTTGGCTAAATTCCACTTTGCATGAACCACACACACTCACACACACACAAAACACACACTCACACACACTCACACACACTCACACACACACACACACACACACTCACACACACACTCACACACACACACACTCACACACACACACACACACACACACACACACACACACACACACACACACACACACACACACACACACACACTGTACGTAGAGAAGTTGGTGGTTGCACAACAGGTATTTGTTCCATTGTTTTGTTTTGTTTGAAGGCATGAAAATTTAAGTAGTAAAGTGCACCAGACACAGATGGGTCCCCTGGATAAAAATGTGTCAGACACAATTTAAGGGTTAACAGATTTCTAAAAAAGTAGTCCCTTGCAGTGCTCAGTAAGGAAGAAAATCTTCGTTGGCAGTAGGTACAGCAGTGGTCAGTGCTAAGATGGCAGGAGGCACTTGTTGTATTTAATTTAAAGAGGAGATACAGGTACAGTACAGTGCTTTACCACCTTGCTGCAGACATGGCACCATGAGTTAGCATTTCCATCTATCATTGTGCATGTACAGTACTTGAAAATTTAGTTTACTGTGTGTTAATGTTGTATGATTCAACATATATACATGTACATTATATTATTTTTAAAATAACCTTGGAACATATGTTTTTGTCATATTTTCAGTCTTTTGCATTGTAAGTTTATTCCATTTAATAGGTTAAATTCTGTGAAAAGCTACTGAATGTTTTGAGAATGTAGAACCATTAATTATGGAAATTAGAATGCAGCATTTATTATGCCAATCTTGCAAACCTTGTTTTTTAGTCTATGCATTTTAGTAATTTAACTTTAAAGCAGTGAAGTATTGTCAACACTAAAGGCATTTTAACATTGTATATGACTTCATATAAATATCACAAATGACAGGAGCATAAAAGTAGCTACACCGTTCATCCTGTGATAGGGTATGTACTGCTGTAACTGTAGGTAGTTATACATGACATTCACTAAGATTTCTGGTATGTATTCTCTTATCTAAGTAGCAAATACATGTATCTCGCTCAAGTCATCAGAGAAGTCTTGGTTATTCATATATTTGTGGCTTAATTTTCTTGGTTCATTTGTAATTTATGTTGAAGAGGTTTTGAGTGATAGGCTTGAGCATGCAACAAAGATGTGTAAGCGTTAGATTGAAGCGAGTGGAGAAGAGTGGTTTTCAGAATTTCACTTGGTCTGGGAATGTGAAGGGTAAATAGCATTCAAGGAATGGTTAAGAGTTCTGAAGGCGGGGAATAGTGTCTGCACTCTAATAGATGGGTGGGGACGCTGTGGTTTGGAGGGTGATCTGAATTGTGGAGACTTGTGGCAAGACAGCTTTGAATGAATGTCGTTAAATAGAAGAGTTTTCTTATTAATTTAGCAAATACTATGCAGAAAATATAATGTGTATTTTTTTTCTTTTGGCCGCTCTTTCTTGGTGGAAACAGTGAATTAATAAAATATTATACAAGAAATAAATGTTGGTTAACGGTGAATGAAAATTGTCTTAGATTGTGCAAAAATGTAGTTAACTGCTGGTTCTTATTGAATATGGAACTTGCGTATTATAGGTAGACTATTATTTGACTTTATTGAAGTACATAAAAAAAATTGAAGACTCTTAAGTCCTTACTAAGGATATCTTCTGAGGACTACTTATAATTTAAGAAACTGTCATGTATTATCTAGATTTTTTGAGGCAAGGGTAGTAAAGGAGATGAAAGACTCCACTCTCCACTCCTTTCAGCCTTTTGTCAGCATGAAATATGGGAAGAAACATTATACCATGTTGAAAAAATGGAATAAATTTACAAGGAAGGTAGAAATGAATGTAAGGAATGGGCTGCATAAATGCTTCCAATTTTTAGTACTATTCCTAATGCAACTACCCATGTTAAATCCACTCCTACCAGAGTGGTGTGTACCTGGGGTTCTACTTCCACTTACCACAAGATTTACTTCTCACTACTGGGTGCAAGTGGACATGCACCCCTGCTGTGACTCTTGCAACTTCCACCGATATTACCACTTTATTATTTATTTAATTTTTATTATTTTTATTAAATGGGCAACATTTTGGTATCTGAAACATTTTGCCTACACAGCAGTGGGGACTTCAGTCGAATACAGAGGTGACTAATATTTCTGGAGATAGTTGGAGGCTGAGGTGATCAAACCCTCAGCCTTGATAGAAAGGAGAGGTACTTTTGATAAATGCTGTGGACTGGATAACCTCTCAAGGCTGAGGAACTGAACACGTGGTTCTTTCACTCTCTTCAGTATTGTAGTCACCGTATTTGACTGAAGAAGCCATGTGCAGGGGAAAATGTTTTCGAAATATTCCAGAGTACTGCAGGCCAATTCATCTTTTTGTTGACGTAAACCATTAACTAGTTAACCTGGTGGCTCATTGTTAGCTATTTGTCCTTTATGTAGTTGTGAACTAGCATCAGGAATTATTGATTACAGTTTGATCCCTGCATAGTAACTAGTTAATACTGCGTTAGTAAAGTTCTCCAACTGGTTGTGAAGGACTATATTGTCTTCACACAGCTTCAGGCGTTAGCTTGTTCCAGTCTGATATACAGTGGAAACCCCCGGTTTTCGTAATTAATCCATTCCCAGAGAGAGTGACTAAACCCGAGTCTGAAAGTTTTTCCCAATTAATTTTCCCATAAGAAATAATGTAAAAACAATCGGTTTCAAACACCCAAAGTATTAAAAAATGTTGTTCTATATGAAATATTCATTTTCCTACAAAAGAAAACAATGATACATGAAGAATAAAACAATAATAACATCACATATACCTTTATTGAAGACATGGTGATGTATGGAAGACGGAGGAGGGGAGAGGATGGAGAGTTTACAATTGTTTGGAAGGTGGATCCCCTTCCATAAAGACGTCAGGTACCAAGTCCTTATCCTGGGTTACTTCCCCCCCTTTGTTTTTTAATCCCCCTAGGACCAGCTTGAGTCGCTGGACCCGTCGCTCAAAAAAGTGAGCCAGAGAGCTCTGTTTCTGGCGTATGTTAAAGGGAAATTGGGATTGGGACAGGACAAGATAGTCCTTCAATATGACACTAATATCAGCTCTACAGCTTATTTATCTAGGGATTTAAATTTATCTAATGTGACTAAAACAATATTAAAAACATTGAAACATGATGTAAAAGTGGACCCTCAGTTAATGATATTAATCCAAATTTCCGGAGAGCTTGTCCTTAATTATTTTTTAAACATTAACCGAATTAACTTTCCCCATAAGAAATATAGGAAATCCAATTAATCTGTTTCAGACATCCAAAAGTATTAAACAGTAAATTTTTTTTTCATGAAATATACATTTCCCTATACAGAAAATGATGATACATGAAGAATAAAACAATAATAACATCACACTTACCTTTTTGAAGACATGGGGGATCTATGGAAGACGGGAGGAGGGGAGAGGATGGGGGAGTTTACAATTGTTTGGAAGGGGAATCCCACTCCATAAAGGACTAAAGGTACCAAGTCCTTTATCCTGGGTTACTTCCCTCCTTTGTTTTTTAATGCCACTAGGACCAGCTTGAGAGCCACTGACCCCTGTCACTCAAAAAAATTTTCCAGAGAGGTTGTTTCTGGCGTATGTTAGGAATTGGTTGGGGGACAGAAGATAGTCCTTCAATATGACACTAATATCAGCTCTCTCGCATATTTACCTAGCACAATTATCTAATATGACATAATAAACAATATAAATAACATAGAAACATGACATTGCCTAAATGAATAAAATGCGTCAAGTATGTTACGAGTGTTGCTGTGTTGTTGTTTGGGGTTTTAAGGGGCCCCCGAGAGCATTTAAACCTTACGTAGTGGTGATAGAGGCGGTAGAGACGGGGTTGTTGTCAGTCGCCTACATAACTCCAAAAACATTAGAGGAGTTTGGTTCGTGCTATCCTTTTTCTATCGATTATTCACTTAACTTTTCTTGCTACAATTAATGCTACACTATTGCTGGCTGGTGCCTTTATAGACTCCTGTGCTTTTATATTGTACATATTGCAGATCACTGGAAAAGGCACATTTCCCTCTTCTCAGCTTTTACCAAAGGGGCTGGCTGGCACTAGATGCTTTTTTGGGCATATGGTGGCTTATTGGGCAGTTACAAGCACTAAAAACTAATGGAATAATACAATTGTATTGCTGTACTCGTTTGAATCGTCCTGCAGTGGATTGTAAACAATGGCACACTAGCCCGCCACTGGTGGATCCGGGCAGCTCAGGCCATGCGGACGCGTTCTGGACGAATGTCCTTAAACGAGTTTATCGTTAGCCAAATCCTATATTTTACGCAAAAGCGTTTCGGTATCCAGTTTTATCGCTATCTGATCGCATTGTTAAAACTGAGGGTCACTGTATACTCTAGACGTGAAAATACCCCTCAAGGGAGGTTCTTGTGCTGGTGAGGGATCTTGATTAGGGAAATGGATCGGTGCTAGGGTTCCCTGAAATGAGTCTGAATACCTTCCAGCCCCCCCCCCCACACATGTGCTTGTATAAATTCTACGGGGTTTAGCGGATCCCCATGATTATAATTATATAATCTAGAATGAATAAGATATGGATTAAGAATGTCACCGAGTGGTGGTTGTGCGGTTTGTTGTTTGTGTGTTATAAAGGCCACTGAAGATAGCCTTAATAGTGGCGGTGAAGGTGGCAGCGGTGTGGCCAGTGTTAGTAGCCCTATATACGTACCTCCATCAACAATGGGGAGTCAGTTTCTGCTGTCCTTTTTTATCGATTTTAATCACTTTACTACTTGCTACACTTTATTGCTGGTGGTGCTTATAGCCAGTATCAACTGTTTTTAGTATCATAAAAAAATTGCAGAATCACTGAAAAGCATTCTTCCCCTCCTCTCAGCGCTTTACAACGGCCTTCCTAGCACTAGGGAAACTTTCTTTGTGCCATGGTGGCTTATTTAGCAAGTTGCTCTATGCAAAGGCGCTAGTAGTCGCTCTCTCTACACCGCAATGTGAATGAAATGCTTATTAGAGTGAGAATGGTTTTGGTGTGTTCTGTATCGCGGCACGAGTGTGGGATCGTTCTTCTGGCTGATGAGACATGCCACACTGAGTGGTTCAGGCCGCTGGTTGCCGTGTGGACACGCTCGGGTCCAATGGACTATTATTGAGTCATTGATGGTTGACTGAGCCAATATTTTCACAAAAAGTTACTTATTCCGTACTTAACGAAATTGACGACGGAGTAATCCGGGGGGTTCCACTGTAATTGTTTTCAAAAACACTTTACACATGTTCATGTTGCATGTCTTTGGCTCGAAGTTATCCCCATTATTATTTACTCTGTTTAGCACAGTACCAGTTCTGTGTGTTGGAATTGTATCAAAACCATTGATATTGTGGTTTGAGAGTTTTCCATTTCTTAATTAACCTTAAACAGTCAATACGTAGATCTATGTTTGCATGCGCAGCACTCACAAATGTAGATCTACGTTAAGTTTTTACATTGTTCTTGTTTAAAAAAAATGTAGTTCTGCGTTTGCGCAGATTTTAAGGGTTTTAAGAGCGAAAACAGTAAGTTCTAATCTGTCTTCATTGTGGCTTGTTTCTTAGCCTTAGTAATGTAGAATACATGGTTTACCTGGAGAGGTTTTGGGGGTCAATGCCCCCATGGCTGGTACTGAACCAGGCCTCATGGGTGGCATGGGTTGATCAACCAGACTGTTACTGCTAGCCCGCATGCTAACTGATGTAGAACCACCAGCCCTGTTGGTCAGGTATGGTTTTAGGTGCCTGTCCAGTGCCTTTTTGAAGAACACGCTAGGGATCTATTGGTAATCCCCCTTATGTATGTTGGGAGGCAGTTGAACAGTCATTGGGCCATGGCACTCAATTGTGTTGTCTCTCAAGTGTAGTTGTGGCGCCCCTTCTTTTCACTCGGGGGAGTATGTCACATCTGCGAATGTCTTTTGCTTTTAGTAGCCGATTTTCGATGTGCCAATCCCTCCAGTACTTCCAAAGTGTATATTTTCATGTACATGATCTCTCTCGCCTGGGTTCCAGGGAATACAGATAAGGAGCTTTCAAAAACACCATTACAGTAATTTAGGTGCTTATCACTCTATGGTTGTTACTATGACTTAGATACTGCTTTTTATTGCTCCTTCAAGAGAGAGAGCTATACAGGTGTATGGCAAATTAGTGGTTAGAATTACCAGTGCTGTTGTTTACTGACCACTATTGTTATCTGGTTCCGTTTAGGTACAGTGGAACCTTGGTTTTCTATTTGCCTGGTTTTTGTCAAATTCGATGTTCTCATCGTACTCATTTTCATTAAAATTTGTTCCTGTTTTTCGTTCATCACTCTGTTTTCGTCGGTCCGCATACCAAGGTGTCCACTGCCCCCGCCCACACAAAGCATCCCAATAGTTTGGGTCAGTCTGGCTTGTTTCTCGTTCAAAGGGGAGCAATTACCCAGCACCTTTCATCCGAACATTTTTATTAATTCCGTTGTTTTTTGTACAGTGGTCTTAGTACTGTGGACTGAAGCTACAGTGGTTCTTAGTACTGTGACTGAAGCTACAGTGGTCTTAGTACTGTGCACTGAAGCTACAGTGGTCTTTGTACCTGTGACTGAAGCTACAGTGGTCTTAGTACTTGTGACTGAAGGCTACTGTGGTCTTGTACTGTGAATGAAGCTCAGAGGTCTTAGAATAACTGTGATGAGCTACAGTGGTCTTAGTAGTGTGGACTGAAGCTATCAGTGGTCTTAGTTACTGTGACTGAAGATACAGTGGTCTTAGTACTGTGACTGAAGACTGAAAATTATGCCCCCACGCAGAGATAGAGAGATAACTAGAGAGCTCTGAAGCTACGTGGGCTTAGTGTTGATATTGAAGATTACAATGGTGTTTAGTACAAAAAGGTGTATCCTCGGTTTTTGTATTCCACTAGTCTTTTGTTAAAAACATATAGTTATTCTCTATTTAAAATGCATTTTTGTTAATATTTTCCATAAGAAATAATGTAAATCCAATTAATCCATTTCCAGACACCAAAATATTAAACATTAAGTTACTATTGTATTAGAGAATACCAATAGTTTTACATAAAGACTAGGGCATATGAAAAACTGAGGTTCCATTGTATCGCCTACAAAATAGCTACAGTGGCCATCCGTTTTGAATTCATAATCGTAAATATAGACGATTTACTCTAATTTTCCAAATAAAATGTAATGTGGAATGATTGGTTATGGTTTATGGTGTCCTATTAATTGAACAGACCTTGTTAAAAATGTCACAAAACAGACTTAGAGGGGCTTTACCTGTCCTCATGGATAATCTGCATAAAATCAGATATTTCTGCTAATCTGAACACAATTTAAAAAAAAGCTGTTTTCTACCACCATTGTCTCTTATTCAGTGGTTTGTCTTCCATTCTATAAGTAATACCAAAAAAAGTCAGTGAAGCTCATAAAAACTATTCTAGAAAAACACCTCAGTCTCAATTTTAAACCCAAAACCATGGTAAGGTCTTGTTTTTGCATAATGCACTGCATGAGGGCAGGATTTTTTTTTTTTTTAATTCTGTGAAACCCACCCCCCCCACCCCCCCCCCCCCAAACAGACCCATCTCCATAATTTCTTTTTCCTATTGCACAGGCTCCGCTATAACAAATCTGGCATCAATGGGACTTTGTTGTGTGCGGATTATTGAGTTTAGCCGGATTACAGAGTAGTCTTAGGTTAGAATGCACTTAATGAAGTTAACCAACTTGACTTGCATAAGAAAAGTTCATTGAAACATCGGAAAAATCGAAACTTTCCACTTCGTGAAGCTCAATTCGATGTATTTTTCTTCATGATTGAACCAACAATCATATCTATTTCTGTAATATATCTTCAATTCTATCAGATATAGACCAAAAAAAAAAAAAAAAAATAACCATAAAAACCATAATAAAAATATACCACTACGGGAAGGCTAATGGCTGAGAAGCGAACTCGTTATTTATGGCCAATTTCTTTCATTTTGGTGTACGTTGCCCAAGTTTCATTAAGATAGGCCAAAACAAACAACTGACGAGAAAAATATTTGCCCAAAAATCATATATCGGGGAAGTCAAAGCCAGGTGACTAGAAATAAGTCACTTCGACTTTTTTTTTTAGGTTATCTTGGTTCTCTACACTTACGTGCTTAGTATGTTAATCTCCATGTAGAGAAAATAGGGTTTTTGTACAAAATAACCCGCACCATAATAGAGAGAAGCCTTACGACAAACGTTTCTGTGTCCGATTGGACCATTTACAAAGTCACACTAACAGAAGTGGGAGCCAGGGCGGCTATATATAGGCAGGAAGAGCGTGGTGGTAGTAGTAGTACAAGATGGTATGCAAATAACGACAAGATGAATATAGGTAACATGCACAACACACCGGGCATCCCTATCGTAAGACGTTTGAAGTAGGGAAGACAGTTTTTGCAGATCCAGTCTATAGGTTGGAATTTGACTATGTCTTCCCTACTTCCAAATGAAACAGTCGCCCCGTCTAGTGGAATCCTCTCTAATACACAACTTTCTTGTATATGAACCTTGTCACTGGGCTTTGTCTTTGTATATGCTTTCTCTCCCACTACATTGTTAAAATGCCTCCAAACTTCGAACACCCGTGACTTAACCTGATCAGCACACGCATCGCGCGTTTCTTTTTCTTTTTTCTTCTTCTTCTCCCTCTTCCCCTTTCCTCTTTCCTTTTCCCTCTGGGGTGGTCTTTCTCTCTTCTGGTCACGTGTTTTGTTTCTTCCTTCATTTATTTCACCACTTCCCCTTTCACGCACCTCTGTGCGTCTGCTCTCCCTCTGTGGGCAACCGAGCTCTCGGCGCCAGGTGGTCCCCTTCCTTAGTATTTGACTGGCCTAGTCCTCCTTTTTCCCCCACTTTCTACCTCTTCCAGTACTACCTACTACTTACTACTACTACTACTACTACTACTACTACCATATCTACTACTACTACTACTTTACTACTACTACTACTACTACTACTACTACTACTACTACTACTACTACTACTACTACTTCTTTACTACTACTCTACTACTACTATACTTCTACTACTACTACTACTACTACTACTACTACTACTACTACTTCACATATACTATACTACTATACTACTACTATACGTCTACTACTTATACTACTACTACTACTACTACTATACTACTACTACTACTACTACTACTACTACTACTACTACTACTTCTACTACTACTTAATACTAACTACTTTCTACTAACTTACTACTACTAACTACTACTACTAACTAACTAACTACTACTACTACACTACTTAACTAATACTAACTACCTACTACTACTAAACTACTAACTATTGATGATGAAATTAGACACGTGCGGCGTCTGGTTTGTCTTTGTTGTGGATGTTTCGCCATCCTGCTGGTGGAATGGCGAAACGTTACTCGGGTGTTTGCGCATATGTCTTAATTTCATTTTGACCGGTATAATATACCATTTTCTTCTTTCTTCTTCTTATTCTTCTTCTTCTTTCTTCTTCTTTCTAATTTATTTCTTTTCTTTTCTTTCTTCTTCTTTCTTCTTCTTTCTTCTTCTTTCTTCTTCTTTTTTTCTTTTTCTTCTTCTTCTTCTTTCATTTTCTTTCTTCTTCTTTCTTCTTCTTTCTTCTATCTTTCTATCTTCTTCTTTCTTCTTCTTCTTTCTTCTTCTTCTTTCTTCTTCTTCTTTCTCTTCTTCTTTTTCTTCTTCTTTCTTCTTCTTTTTCTTTTCTTTCTTCTTCTTTCTTCTTTTTTTCTTTCTTCTTCTTCTTTCTTCTTTTCTTTCTTCTTTCTTCCTTTTCTTCTTCTTTCTTCTCTTTCTTCTTCTTTCTTTTTCTTTCTTTCTTCTTTCTTTTTATTCTTTTTCTTATTCTTTCTTCTTCTTCTTCTTTCTCTTCTTCTTACTTCTTTTCTTTCTTCTTCTTCTGTCTTCTTATTCTTTCTTCTTCTTCTTTCTTTTCTTCTTTCTTCTTCTTCTTTCTTTTCTTCTTTCTCTTCTTCTTCTTCTTTCTTTTCTTATTTTTCTTCTTTCTTCTTCTTCTTTCTTCTCTTCTTTCTTCTTCTTTCTTCTTCCTTCTTTCTTCTTCTTCTTTCTTCTTCTTTTCTTCTTTTTTTCTTCTTCTTTCTTCTTCTTCTTTCTTCATCTTTCTTCTTTTTCTTCTTCTATTCTTTCTTCTTCTTCTTTCTTCTTCTTTCTTCTTTCTTCTTCTTCTGTCTTCATCATTCTTCTTTCTTATCTTCTTTCTTCTTTCTTCTTCTTTCTTTCCTTCTTTCCTTTCTTCTTTCTTTATTCTTCTTTCTTCTTTATTCTCTTTTTTTTCTTCTCCATTCTTCTTCTTTTTCTTTTCTTTTTTTTCTCTTTCTTCTCTTCTTTCTTCTACATCTTTTTCTCCTTTCCCTTTCCCCCCCCCTTCCCACTCCCCTCTTCTTTCTTCAAATCTTTCTTCTTCTTTCCTTTCTTCTTCTTTCTTCTTCTTTCTTTTCTTCTTCTTTCTTCTTCTTCTTTCTTTCTTTTTTTTCTTCTTCCATTCTTTCTTTTTCTTTCTTTCTTCTTCTTTCTTTCTTCTTTGTCTTTTTTGCTTTTTTTTATTTCTTTTTTCCTTTGTTTCTTGTGTGTGTGTGTCTTTCTTCCCTATTATAGCCGTCTGCTCCACTTCCGGTTAGTGTGTACTTTTTTGAAATGGTCCAAGTAGGGGAACCGAAAAATGTCGTCGTAAACTTCTCTCTTTATGTGTGGGTTATTTGTGTATTCGTTTCCAGTCACGGTATAGTGCCTTTTTTGTTTTATTTTGATTTTTGTTTCAGTTTTTAGGGTGCATTTCGAGTGGATATCACAATTAGCCCTGTGTTATACTGGTTTTCTCTATATGCTCCCTAAGACAGGTAGAGGAGGAATGGTACCTGTATCCATATCCTCTTCATACCTCTGTCGACAATGCTGGTATTATGCCAAATATATTCTTCTGGAGTATTTAACATGTTTTTGTTATTTATTACTGTTTTAATATGGATCATGTTAGAATAAATTGGGACAGGGCAAAAATAAAGTCGTAGGGGTGATATTAGCGTATATAATAAAGCAATTTCCCCTGCAATCCGAGACTGAGCTCATGGTATCCTACAGTGGCTTTCAAACCACCTTATCTTTTTTTGGACAGTGTTACTGTGTATGTGCGTTAGAAACGTGAAGCATTTCTTCTTATTCCATTGGGAACAATGGCTTAGGGCTAAAAGTTAAGCAGGTTATAACCAATACATGGAGAAAAAGATAATTGGAATGACTTGTTTATGCTGCTAAGTAGTCCACCAAACAGTACCCGCAGGTTGGTGTGGCCAACCCGGTAAATTTGAAATTTATGCAACCATAATAGTGTCCGAATAATGATGGGAAACCAGATGTATGATTGCCGGATTTGTGTTGCGGACATGTACACTGTACGAGGTATACAGACCTAACTGACTTAATGACATTTATATATAGAAAACTGTTGTTATGCAGAGCACTTTGGGCAAATTTAGGTCATTTTGTCCCAGATGTGACCCACCCGTCAACTAACACTTGGGTTACGTATTTTTTTACTACTGGGTGAATATGGACATCCGGTGTAAGGAAACACGCCAATGTTTCCACACTCTGCTGGAATTGAACCCAGAACCCACACTGTGTGAAGCGAGAGGTTTTCCCCGCACACCAGGCCAAAAAAAAAAAATTTTTAACATCGGCTTATCTGGGCGAGCGTGCTCATGATACAGAACTACATGAAGAACCTGGATTCAGTAATGTAGTTGTACATGTTGTTGTAGTTCTACATGTGTCCACTAAAAAAGGTTTTGTTTAAATAGTAACTGCCAAGGAAGATTTGTATACCGAGGTTATAAGCCTTATAGATGAGATCCACTAACCTACGTACTTTACGGAGTCTAGTAGATAGCGCCCCCCCCTAGTGCTCTACGACCTGATTTTCCCCATTTTGAAAGCATGTAAAAAAAAAAAAAGTAGATCTGCTTTTGGAGAGAACTCCCCCCCCCCAATCATGTGGACATAGACTACCCTTTCTGAGTTTTTCCGATTGGTTAGTACGTCTTATGCTCCAGGGGTTTTTTTGTTTATTGCGTACTAGTCAAGGGGAAATTCTTTGCACTTCAAATCTACGAGAGAAAGCTGATAGGCCTAAATATGAACAGATTGGAGCCCATATAAAACTATTAGATATGAATATGAATATGAATATGTGGGTCATTGTGGCACAATATAAAAAAAATCTGCAGCACACAGTAGGTTAATGAGAAAAAAAAAACTTTTGACCGTGTTTTTGGTTAAAAACGGCGACTGCATGTATTTTCGTCGGATATTATGGTTGTATTCTAGTTTTCCTGGTCTCATTTTATAGAATGAAGACATATTATAGAGTTGAGTGATTTTGATTGATTTCACAATGAGAAAATTACCTTGAAATTGTGCTCAAAGTAGCAGAAAGGTATGATTTTTGCCAAAGTTCAAAAGTAAACAAATCATGCACTGGCCAAACACATCTCATCAACTGGTTGGTGAGTTTAATTTCTTTCCACATGTGCGCTGATTTATTTATATACCATTTCTACACTATGGCAAGTAGTCTGCATAACTAATCTTCT
The DNA here is from genome assembly GCF_026875155.1 of Cherax quadricarinatus. Lineage (NCBI taxonomy): Eukaryota > Metazoa > Arthropoda > Malacostraca > Decapoda > Parastacidae > Cherax > Cherax quadricarinatus. The sequence continues at coordinate 22,556,084 of NC_069467.1, forward strand.
ATTTTTTTTTGCTGAGAATAAACATTCAAAGTGGAAAGCAAAAAAAAAATGTAAGAGAGGCCTGGGGACATGACAATGAAAAGAGGAAATGTTATTTTAGTGCCAGGAATGTCGGTCTTGTTTTTTCTGCACCCTATATGGAAATTGACATCTTTTGAAATTTTTGTGTATGTAATTGGTAAAATTGCCAATTTCTGACCACTTTATTGATTTTGTTGAAATTGGTTAATGGGTGGTTTTTCTTGTACTATTTGATAGGAATAAATGGGAGTTCTAAGCGACAGTTAGGATTTTTGTTGAGCTAGTACTCTGCAATTGGCCAAAAATAGGGCTCAAAGTGGAGCGAAATCACCGATGCATAAAACATCTCGTCCGAGACCCCGACTTCTACTTCGCGAGAGCATAAATTCTATAAGTTTTATATCAAATTTCATAATTTTGGTGTCATTATGACCGGGAAAAGATTCTCTATCAGTTCATTAGAAAAAATAATATTTTTTTCCGATAAAATTTTTGCCCTGAGAGCAAGTTTAAGTGGAGGCCTCTGACCCTGAAAGGTTATGGGTTAACCTTGCTGTCGCAACCCCCAATCCTGAGGAGTCTCCTGCGTGGCACAAAATTATTTGAAAAAAGAAAAAAAAAAATTTCTTAAGAAATGATTAGAGAATATTTTCCTGTTATGGTAGTAATGACACCAAAAGTACGATATTTGATGGAAACTTTGAGAATTACACTCGGAAGTTGGCGACCTCAGCGATATTTACGAATCAGCGATTTCGCCCCTTTGAGCTTTTTCGGCTAATCCGTTGTTTCCAGTTACCAAACCCGGTTATTTGTTTAGAAGTTTAGTTGTTCTGTCGATTGAGTATTTACAGAAAATGCCCATTTACGATTTCAGCTACCAGTTGAAGTGGTCAGAAAAATTTGCATTTTGGCCATAATTCACACAATTAAAAAATATGCCAATTTCAAAATAGGGTCCAGAATGAACAATGCAGACATTCCTGGCTCTCTAAATAATTTTTCTATGTTCATCAGTCACGTCTTCCAGGCCCTTGATATTTTCTCTTACTTTTTATTAGAATTTTTATTTCTCACAAAAAATAGAGATTTACTGTTGAGCAGACTACTGCAAATATTGTAATAATTGTATAAATATGTCAACTCACCCATTCATGACTACTGCATATTAGAATGGCTGTTGGACATTTATTGCACAATGTGTCCATTGTTTATCTTGAACCTCGCAAAAAATCAAGCATTCCCTACTCTGAGTTCCACGTCAAGGTTATTAATAGTAAACCATGAAAATCGTTATCTATTTCTGTAATTTGTTTTCCCATTCTATCAATGTGACCATAAAAACGAGAATACAAGCATAAATTTTCTACATGAAATTACACCTCCAAAGGTCGGCGCTTTAATCCAAAAAAAACATGGTCGGAGGTTTTTTTTTCTCTTGCATGCATGTACTGAGGATTTTTTTGTACAGTGTTATACTGACCTCACAGAACCCTTTCTCTGCATGTGGGCCTACCAGCTTTCTCCTGCTTGATTTTGTTTCACAATGGCTTACGTTTGGGCCTTGGTGCTTTTCGCTCTCCCCTCGTTGAGAAGCCTCTATACAGAAGCAAATGTTCCATTCCTTGTCTGAGCGCCGTTGATGCCCATTGCCTTCGTTACTATGTACGCTCTCACGATCTACACAATCCTTCCATTTTTCGAATGGTCACCGAATATTTGTAGTCATTATTTATTCGTTGCAGCCCCTGTTTGCTCCGGTCCTTTTCTCTTCGCCTACATTCACTCTTGTCTTCCGTCGGTTACCCACCTTTATATGTTCATGTAGCATTCTTTTTCCCTACCCCCCTGGGAAGTTCAGCTGTTCGGGTCTGTTCTTTTCACTCCCCTTCGCTCGAAAGCTCACTGCTCTGGTGGCTTCCCGTCTCTTTTTTCTTGATCATTCACCCCATTCTCATGCCAACGCTGTGTACACAGATGCTCTCTAAGTCTTCAGAACGGCGTCCGGATTCGCAGCAGTGTTTCGGACAGCTGTTCGTACGAGGGATTTACGATCTTCAGCTAGCATTTTTACTGCTGAATGTTATGCATTCTTGCAGCACTTATTCGTATCGCAATCTAGCCTGTGTCATAATTTGTAGTAGTCTCAGGACTCCCTTAGTGCTCTACGGGTATACGAAAATTTGATACATCTATCCCCTAGTTCTCCGTATCCTACTATGCTACGCGTTATCTTACCAAACATAAAGATATTGTTTTTTGTTGGGGTCCATGAGTCATGTCGACGTACAGGGCAATGACAGGAGAACTGCTGTGCGGTGGTTCAGCAGTATTTGACCCTACTCAATTTCCTATCGAGGTGTTCATTTCTGGACTTATTTGCTGCAATAAGCTACCCAACCTTCGCACCAGTTGGCAAACAACGTTGAGGTCAACTCTGCTCGGTAATACAAACTCATTCTATTAAACGAGCATAGGTTACTGGCCGTCTTCTTGTCATCAGTGCCGAAGTTGGGAGGACCAACTTCTCCGCTTCGCATTGGCCACCACTCGTTCTTACTCGATGGGTATTCATGGAGTGGCACCCTGTTCTCTCTGTGAGCAGTGTCAAGTTCCAGTATCGATTAGCACATTATGTAGATCCCTTCTCTATCAACGGCACGCAAGGAATTTACCTCCAACGTCGTCTTCGTTCTACTATCTCTCTTTACTTTCCCTTCTTGTGATGGACCTCCTTTAATACTGACTCTCTCATTGACTTCTTGACAACGACTGATTACTCCACAAAACTTTGATGAATGCTTTTTCGCACTCCTCAGCCCTTTCTGGTTCAGTCTCTTGCTGCCCATTACCCTTTCACCATCCACCTGCCCCGCTGTTATCCGTACCTGTTGCGCATCATCTCCCTTTTGCCACCTGATGCCCTCACTTCCTTCCTGCCCTGCTGCGCTGTATAGTCCTTGTGGCTTAGCGCTTCTTTTTGATGTATAATAATAATAATCCTGCTTGATTTGAATAAAGCCACTAGAATGGTACTCTTGCAGTAATATATTACGCAAACACATTGGCTTATAAGAAATATATGTAGACCGATACAGTCTAAGTGTTAATCTTAATCTTCCACCAACTCTTCTCCTTTTGAATGGAGATTAACACACGCCTTTGAGTTGTGACTGTTAAAAAAATGTCTGTTACTTGGAATTAATTTTGCATTTTAATTTGGAATGCTGTTTCCATATTTAATATAAGTTTCTTCATCATAGGTTTTCTTTGCGATGATGTAGAATTTTTCTAACCCTTTGACTGTCGAAACCCCAAATCCTGAAGGGTCTCCTGGTTGTTGAAAATTTTTTGGAAAAAAAAAAAAAAAATTCTTATGAGATGATAGAGAATCTTTTCCTGATGGTAACAACACAAAAAGTACGACATTTGTTCGAAAACTTATGGAATTACGCTCCCGCAAAGTTAGCGATCCCGGCGATATATTGGCATCGGCGATTTCACCGACTTTGAGCCCTATGTTCGGCCAGTTCCATTGTTCCAGTGGATAAAACTCATAGCTGCTGTTTTAAAACTCCTTTTTTTTCTATTAATTAAGTACAAGAAACTGCCCATTTACCTATTTCAACTACCCAATAAAGTGGTCAGAAATTGACAATTTAACCAATTTCACACAAATTAAAAAAGATGCCAATTTCAAAATAGGGTCCACAATAAACAATGCAGACATTATTGGCACTAAAATAACATATCCTCTGTTCATTAGTCACATCTCCAGGCCCCTCTTTTATTACTCTTGCTTTCTATTTTGATTTTTTTCACACAAAAATAGAAGATTTACTGTTATGCAGACTACTGCATTATTGTAAAAATGGTATAAATAATATCAGTGCACTAGTGAAAGAATATTAGACTCCCCAGTTGACGTGTATTGGACGTGTGTGTGATTTACTTAAAAATTCGAACATTTCTGCTATTTTGAGCTCAATTTCAAGGCCGTTTTCATCGTGAAACTAGTCAAAATCATTTCTAATTCTGTAATATGTTTACCATTCTGTCAAATGAGACTAAGGACACGAGAATACAACCATAAATACTATAGGAAAATAAACCTCAAAGTTGGCGTTTTAATCCAAAAACACGGTCGGAGTTTTTTTCCCTCATGCACTGTGTACTGCAGGATTTTTTTTATACAGTGCACACTGACCACACAGACCCATTCTCTCACATGTGGGCCTGCCAGCTTTCTCCTGCTTGATTTGAAAACTGTAGAATTATTGAGTGTATATACATCCGAAACACTGGCTCGTAAGACGTATATATACAACAGAAACAGTCAGAGGGTTAAATGTACACATAAAACAGTATTTCATAAAATAAATGAAAATACATGAAAATGGTGTAGTTATTAAAGCGAGACACAGTAACATTAAATTATTTATAAAATATACCACCCATTAGTTTAACTCCTTGTCAGATCTGTCTTATCTTCTCCCATTGATGTATTTTTTAAGATGTGTCTGCAGTATCTAGCAGTAGTCTGTATTGAGTTACCTTAGTACCTTTTCTCCATCTCCTTTACATTCTGGTGAAACCTTTCGCATTGACCGTAGGAAGTGTAGTTTAAAACTCGTACTACATTCTAAGTCCTTAATTTCCGACATCCATTTGTGATTTGTTTGTAGTTTGGGTCCTTGTAGTTCAAGTACCTGAGAATTTTGACATCACTGAAGCCAATCCATGCCTCTTTTTCATCATCAAGAAGAGAATTTAAACTTATATCTGGCCCAAAATCTGGAAAACACTGCCAGAACCACTGGCTTGGCTAGCATTTTTAAAATTCAGTTAGAAAACACATTATCTCCTTAACCTATCCCAACCCATCATAAATACATATGTAAAATCTATACATGCATTTGCTCAATATCTTGAACATAGATAAAACATTGTAATCAGTATATAATTACTCTCAGTATCTGTAATCCTCTCAAATGTTAATACCAATGTGTCCATCTTAGGTTAATAATCAAAACTGTAATTATTAAAACTTTGATCAAATTACTTCATTAACCAAAGTTTTTTTGGGAAAAAGAGAATGCAAGGGGACAATTTTTTGGGATTAACCATAAGTTTAAGATAAGTTTAAGATTTCGTTCGGATTTTTAACCCCCGGAGGGTTAGCCACCCAGGAAAACCCCAAAGGGAAAGTCAGTGCGTCAAGGGACTGTTTTAACTTATTTCCGGGGGGGCCCTTTTAATTTGGGCCCCAGGATGCGACCCAAAACCAGTCGCCCTAACACCCAGGTACCTTTTTGCTGCTAGGTGAACAGGACAACGGTTTGGTAAGGAAATTTGTCGAAATGTTTCCACCCCCCGGGAATCAAAACCCCCCCCTTTCCCGTGTGTGAAGCGGGAGCTTTACCCCCCCCAGGCCACCGGGCCACCTTGTTCCTACATTCCTTGTACCGGGTTTGTAAGTCTCCTACTTGGTTTTTTGGGGAAACCCCAATGTAATTTGATTTTTTTGCAACACTAAAAACAAAAAAAATTTTTTTTCATAATTGTCCACTCCCTTTAGTTCATCACAAACAAAATAAAACTTAGGGAAAGCCTATAAAGTGGTCATGGTCCCCAAAATTTTCACCCCAAAGTATGAGTAGTGATTTAAATTTTATTTTTATTTTTTTTAAAGGGGTTTTGACCACAGATAGTAAAACAAACTGCGGGAAACATTTTACATCCCTTTTTGTGCAGCTATCGTCCCCGGGCAACCACAGTTTACCTGAAACAAGAAAAATTTTAATTAAACCCACCTGTACAAAAAAATGCAAAATACAAAAAAACATCTGAAAGGTTAAAAAGGAAATTGAGATAAACTGATAGTTTTCACCCTTCTCAAGAAACCTGAAAACCCCTCTTGCCAACCCCCGGTCCCCCTTTTTTTAAACCATTGATTTTTTAAGATGTGCTTTTTGGGACAAGATTTTTGGCAAAAAACAACTTGGGAGGTAGATAAACAAAAACTGTTCATGAACATATTTTAAATATTTATGAAATCACCCAAATCAAAATTGTTAAATAGGCAAGCAAAAAATTTTTTTTTGTAAAGTTCAGGCCTGTGTGCTGATCGTCGTAGAGTGTGGGGCACTGCCGCTGATCATCAGGTAAGGGCACTGGCCGCGATAAACCCCAAAAGGAAAAAGGGCACTGTGCCGCTGATCACAAAAGAAAGGGGCACTGGCCGCTGAAAATCGCAAGTGGGGCCACTTTTGCCGCGATTGTCCAGTAGTCGGATTTGGTGGTTGTCTGGTTGTTTCAAAAAAATACTTTACAGCTGGGTGTGGTTGTACTTTGGACTACGTGTGGGCCACCCAGTAAGAGCCGGGTTGATGGGGCCCCTTTGATCCCCAGGGGGCCCGGGTGTGGACCGGGTTTTGCAAGGGTTTTGATCCCTGGAATACCCCCGGGAAGATCAAAAAATTATCCATGACTTTTAAATTGTAAAGTTATTTGTAACCCATGAATACATGTACATTATTTTTTTTTTTTTTTATTATCACCCCTGGGGGTTTCCCCACCCGGGCCGGGGGGGAACGGCCAGTGGATAAAAAAAAAAAAAAAAAAATTTTTGTAATGTATTGAGGCCCTTTACACTCAACATCACTTTAAAAATGTCATGGATAATCTCTGTCTTCCGGGAGGGTTTTCCAGGGTAAAAACCCTTGCACCCCGGTCCACACCACCCCGCCTGGTGGATCAGGGCCCGACAACCGGGTCTTACTGCGGCCAAACGTTTGTCAATGTACGAACCACAGCCCAGCTGATCCGGCACCCAAACCCGGTATCAGTCCAAATCCCTCTTTAAGGCCGCCCCGGGGCCCAAATTGGGAATTTTCCCCTTAAATTTATGGGGGGAGGCTTTTTGGGAAAAGTTTTGGGGCCCCCGGGAAAATTTTTGGTTTTTTTCTCATTGTGTACCAATGCCCCTACTTTTTTATTGGGGGGATTTTGCAATGCCCCGCCCCGCCTTTTTTCTTTCAAAAGGGGGGAGTTCTGTGTGCGATTTGGGAACCCTTTTTTTTCTAGAATTTTCCCAAAATGTAGATTATGATATATTTTCGTCGCCTACATTCCAAAAGGGGGTTCAAATCAAATGCTTGAACTTTTCCCACGCTTTCCACCACGGTTTAAAGCTGTTTTTACTTTTCAGGTTACCAGAAAGGGGGGAGCGTTTGTTTGCGTTTCCGGGCCGTTTGAAATAGGCTTGACTTTTATTAACCGATACGTAGGGGGGGAAAAACGGGCAGAAAATGAAAAGGGTGGCCCAAAAGCCAGGGCCGTGGAAAGGGGGGGTTGTTACCCTAGAGGGTTTGGGGCCCCCTGGATAAGAGCGGGTTGGGTTTTCCCCATCCCCCTGGGCAAAGGGCCCAGAGAGGGGGAAAAACCGTAGTGCTCGGGGATTGAACTAGTAGACAGATAGGCTGGCTACATTTACAGCGTAGGGCCCGGAAATTATTCTGCGTTAAGGGAGGGCCTGACTTGAAAACAATTGGTAGAAATGGGAAATACAGTAGCTTTGAAAAAGGGGGTTTAAAGTGGTGGATGAACTGATTTATGGCCAAATTTTACCCAAGGAAGGGGAAATGCCCCGTCAACCCCCCCCCCCCCAATCTATAAATTTAAAAAAAAAAGGCCCCAATACCGTTTACGGAACTTAATAAAAAAAAACCCGGGACATAGGAAAAAGAGGAACTTACGACGACCCTTTCACTGTGACTTTTTTAAAAGGTCCAAGTTGGAAACCCAAAAAGTCCCCCTCGTAAGCTTTTCTCTTTTAAAGTGGAGGTTATTTGTGTAAACCCCCCAAACTGTTTTGTGAGGTTTTTTTTTAGGTCTGCTTCAATTATTGCAATGGGGTAAAAAAAAGACTAATTTTTCCCCGGGTTTTATGTAAATTTTTTCCAAAAAAAGGTTTTTAAAAAGCCATTTTTTTTTTTGTATGGGGGGGGGGGGGAAGCATTTTAGAATGGAGGGAAAATGTTTTTTTATAAGGGAAAGGAAGGGATTTGATTAATGAACGAGGAAACCTTGCTTTAGTTCCACCCAAAAATTAATCGATAAACAAAAAGTAAAAACAAAAACAGGCACTGTACTAAAAATTTTAAAGTTTTCCCCCTATTTGCATTTGTTCCCCCCCAAATTTTCTTTTTTTATTCTTTTCCCACTCTCTTATCCAAATAATTTTTTTATTGAAACAAAAAAGTCTTTTTTTTCCAGTAAATGTAATTTCTTTAGCTCCTCACAAAAACAGTTTTTTTTCACTACGACATTCAGTTATAACTGTATGATGACAAAAAATATTTGCTTTACATTTAAAGCATTTTTCAATTCAAAAAATCACAGCAAGGTTACCCTCATTTTTTGTTTTTTTTAAAAAGGTTTTTATTGGGGGGATAATGAGCCCCTGCTCTTTGTAGAATTGGGCCCCCTACAGTAAAGCTTGGGGGTATGGGGAGGGAAAAATTTTTTTTTCCCCAATTTTTTTTAGTGGTTTCAGAAAGAAAAAATTACAGATTTCAAGATACTGGTTTAAAGGATTTTTAGAATAGAAAAGACAGTGCTTGGAAAGTAAGGAAGGGGGGGATTTTGCTCTTTCAGGGTTTCCCCCGGCCCCCTCCCGACTTGTTCTTTAGGTTTTGCCCAAAAATTTAAAAAAAAAAAAAAAAAAAAAAAAACTATTTTTTTTTTTTATGAACAGAAGAGAATCTTTTCCCCCATGTAAGAAAACCAAAAAATATGAAATTTTATGGTAAACTTAAAGGAATTATGCCCCCCCTCGCGAAGTTAGGGTCTCGATGTTTTTGCATCAAACGAAATTTTGCCCAATTTAGCATTTTTTTCGGCCCCAAATTTCCCTTGTACCTTTGCCGGGCAAAAATTCATAAAATAATTTTTGCCCAGGAAAATCCATTTTTTTATCGAAAAGAGTAAAGAAACCACCCATTTACCCATTTAAACTATCCAAAACAGGGTCAGAAATTAGCAATTTTGACAATTTCACATAAAAAAAAAAGATGGCCCAAATTTCCAAATAGGGGCCAGAATAAACAAGAAAGGGCATTCCCCGGCACTAAAATAACTTTCCCCCTGTTAAATTTGTATGTCGCATGCGTTTCTTACATTTTTTTTTGTTTCCCCCTTTTTAATTTTTTAATTTTTTTTTCTCACAAAAAAAAAAAATTTACTGTTTTGCAAAACTACTGCATTAGTGAAAAAATGGGATAAAAAATACCGGCGCACCCTTTTGAAAGAAAATTTTAAAACTCGCCCGTTGATGTGAAATTGGGGCACTTGGAATTTATTTGTTTTTTTTTTGAAATTTGGTAAAGATGAAAAATTTCTTTCTACTTTTTTAGGTCAATTTCAAATTTTCATTTTATTGTAAAAACCCGTCAGAAACATCTCAATTTTTGGGAAATGTCTTTCCAAATTTTAAAAAAATAAGACAAAAAAAACAAAAATACAAAAAATAAATACCCCTACGAAAATACAGTGGGAAAAATTCCCCGTTTTAATTCCAAAATACGGGCAAAGTTTTTTTTTTTTTCATTTCGCATTTTTGTGCTGGAGGAATTTTTTTTTACGCCCACAATGCCACATAGACCCCTTCTTTCCCTATGTGGACCTACCAGCTTTCCTCCTAGATTTGAGGGCAAAGGGAAATTTTGGGGGTTTCCCGTATGTCAAAAACCCTGGTGCGTAAGCCGTACAGTAAGTCTAAAACCCTGAAAAGGGGAAAGAATTTGCCAGTTTTCTCATTCAAAGAGGAAAAATTTCCCCAATTTTTTTTAGCACAAAAACAAACTTTTTCCTTTAGATTCATCATTTGTTATGTTTGGGGAAAAATTTTCAAGGGTTTGGGTAAAAAAAGGGGTTTTTGATTAACAAAAATTTAATTTTCAAATTGGGCTGTTTCTTATGCCCAAATTTTTTTTTTATGTAGTACATTATTTATTAGCAAAAAAAAATTTAGGGCCCTGGGTACTCTAAAAAATTAATAGTTTTTTCTACTACAGTAGTTAAAATTTTATGCCCCGGGAAATTTTGGCTTTGGGAAAAAATGACTACTTACTTCGGATTCTTGACAAAACCATTGTCTTGGGGTGCACAAGTGTTTTTCAGTCTTAAAGAACCAAATTTTTTTTAGGGATATCACATGATTGTTCCCGGCCCGATTTTTTCTTTTGGGGGACTGACCACCCGCTGGATTTTGTGTGCTTATATCCCAATAAAAAAACCATTAAATAACCTTTTCATTTATTGACATCTAATCATCTTGAAAATATGTATGTGAGGCAAGCACAGAATTCTTAATATCGGATACTGAAATAGTCTCCTTGGAGAATATTATGTGCATTTATACAGTCTGCTTGATGGTGTTGGGAGGAAGACACCTGGATTAAGGGGCAGACGTTCCTTAAATGTATGACAAGAAAGTAAAGGATCTACTACAGGAAAATAATTCTGGATTTTAAGCTCCAGGCAAAGCGGCAGATTTTTGTTCAAGCAAAGTACATTAGATATGTGTTTTTTTTTTTTTTTGAACTTTTTTAAAGCTAGAAGTGCTACGATGATATGCTGTTCTTATTTAAAGATTCTCTCAAATCGTACTGTACCTCGCATCTTTCCTCGTTTGGAACTTTTCATAAAAATGATTGTGTACAGTGCTCAAACATTGAAACATGCAGAAAAGTTGATACACTACATTAACATGCTCAAAGAGTATCTCTTAGTCTCAGACTTAAAATATCTGAATTGCTTAATGTCTTCACTAATTTAACCAAGATTAACATAAAAGGTTTCACTTGGAAATAATAATTGGTCTTCATTACTACACAGTGACACTGAAAGAGATGAATGTACATGTTTTACTTATTGAATAATAAAGGTGCTACAAATAAGAGTGCTGTGTTAGTATCCAAAATCAGACCAGTTATTAGGAAATGCTTGCAAGAAAAAAAATTGAGGGAATATAGCAAGTTCCTGTTTAAAGATACATGATGGAATTTGATTGATGTGATCTTGTTGGCTGAGAGCAGAGAGATTCACTGGATTAGTGAGATTGAGAGGCTACAAGTCAACAATATGGCTGATGAAATGCACCATGGGTCATGCAGGGCTACAAGGACGAGTCTCGTATACTGATCCTGGCATGTATGTATATTTGCTTGTGGGAGTGTGTTTTGGGGGATGCAAGAATGCTTAATGCAGGAGTCATTTGATCTAAGGACATATATAAAGGAAAATGTGAAATATCTTCTAAATACATTTCAGTAATTATTAAAATTTCAAGTACAAACTATGATTTGAGTGGTTCTTGAAATTTTGAAACCATTATACTGTATCAGACTGTTGTAAAAAAAAAAAAAAAAGTCAGTATAAGAATATCTCCAAAATTAAATGATGTAATGTACTGCTCAATAGTACACTGCTAGGGAGTAATGCTCATGCTGCTGCTGGTGAAGACTGCTAGGAAATATGAAAATGACCTTACATAATTTGATACTGGAGTGTATACTACAAATGCTAATTGCATTGGATTTCAGCAGTGAAGTAATCCTTGTAATGTTCGTACCAGCCTGCTCTTTTAGTACATCACATGTATGATAAATTTGTTAAATACTAGGTGATCTAAATTTAACTAGTATTTGATATACTATAGTAAGTGCCAATAGATTAATGATGGTTTGATGCATACACATGAAAAACATTCGTACACTTAGTTATGAACAGCACATCGTAAGCTTACAATTTTTAGATCATTTACAGGAAGTTTCTACTTGGTGAGGTTACATTGATCCTGGAAACTTAAAAGTTTGTCCCTCTCATATTTTAAT
>NC_069467.1:22568501-22611001 GCF_026875155.1 Cherax quadricarinatus
TAATGATGGGTGGGGACGCTGTGGTTTGGAGGGTGATCTGAATTGTGGAGACTTGTGGCAAGACAGCTTTGAATGAATGTCGTTAAATAGAAGAGTTTTCTTATTAATTTAGCAAATACTATGCAGAAAATATAATGTGTATTTTTTTTTTTTGGCCGCTCTTTCTTGGTGGAAACAGTGAATTAATAAAATATTATACAAGAAATAAATGTTGGTTAACGGTGAATGAAAATTTTCTTAGATTGTGCAAAAATGTAGTTAACTGCTGGTTCTTATTGAATATGGAACTTGCGTATTATAGGTAGACTATTAATTTGACTTTATTGAAGTACATTAAAAAAGATTGAAGACTCTTAAGTCCTTACTAAGGATATCTTCTGAGGACTACTATATAATTTAAGAACTGTCATGTATTATCTAGATGTTTGAGGCAAGGGTAGTAAAGGAGATGAAAGACTCCCACTCTCCACTCCTTTCAGCCATTGTCAGCATGAAATATGGGAAGAAACATATACCATGTTGAAAAAAGGAATAAATTTACAAGGAAGGTAGAAATGAATGTAAGGAATGGGCTGCATACTGCTTCCTAATTTTTAGTACTATTCCTAATGCAACTACCCATGTTACTCCACTCCTACCAGAGTGGTGTGTACCTGGGATTCTACTTCCACTTACCACAAGATTTACTTCTCACTACTGGGTGCAAGTGGACATGCACCACTGCTGTGACTCTTGCAACTTCCACCGATATTACCACTTTATTATTTATTTAATTTTTATTATTTTTATTAAATGGGCAACATTTTGGTATCTGTCTGAAACATTTTGCCTACACAGCAGTGGGCACTTCAGTCGAATACAGAGGTGACTAATATGCTGGAGATAGTTGGAGGCTGAGGTGATCAAACCCTCAGCCTTGATAGAAAGGAGAGGTACTTTTGATAAATGCTGTGGACTGGATAACCTCTCAAGGCTGAGGAACTGAACACGTGGTTCTTCTTCAACTCTCTTCAGTATTGTAGTCACCTGTATTTGACTGAAGAAGCCAGTTGTGCAGGCAAAATGTTTTCGAAGTATTCCAGAGTACTGCAGGCCAATTCATCTTTTTGTTGACGTATACCATTAACTCATGTTAACCTGGGTGGCTCATTGTTAGCTATTTGTCTTGATGTAGTTGCTGAACTAGCATCAGGAATTTATTGATTACAGTTTGATCCCTGCATAGTAACTAGTTAAATACTGCGTTAGTAAAGTTCTCCAACTGGTTCGTGAAGGACTATATTGTCTTCACACAGCTTCAGGCGTTGGCTTGTTCCAGTCTGATATACAGTGGACCCCCGGTTTTCGTAATTAATCCATTCCAGAGAGAGTGACTAAACCCGAGTCTGACGTTTTCCGAATTAATTTTCCCCATAAGAAATAATGTAAAAACAATCGGTTTCAAACACCCAAAGTATTAAAAAATGTATTCTACATGAAATATTCATTTACCTACACAGAAAACAATGATACATGAAGAATAAAACAATAATAACATCACATATACCTTTATTGAAGACATGGTGATGTATGGAAGACGGGAGGAGGGGAGAGGATGGAGGAGTTTACAATTGTTTGGAAGGTGGATCCCCTTCCATAAAGACGTCAGGTACCAAGTCCTTATCCTGGGTTACTTCCCCCCTTTGTTTTTTAATCCCACTAGGACCAGCTTGAGTCGCTGGACCCGTCACTCAAAAAAGTGAGCCAGAGAGCTCTGTTTCTGGCGTATGTTAGGAATTGTATTGGGAGACAGGACAAGATAGTCCTTCAATATGACACTAATATCAGCTCTACAGCTTATTTATCTAGCATAATTCATCTAATGTGACATAAAACAATATTAATAACATTGAAACATGATGTACAGTGGACCCTCAGTTAATGATATTAATCCATTCCGGAGAGCTTGTCCTTAATTGATTTTATCGTTAACCGAATTAACTTTCCCCATAAGAAATAATGGAAATCCAATTAATCTGTTTCAGACATCCAAAAGTATTAAACAGTATAATTTTTTTACATGAAATATACATTTCCCTATACAGAAAATGATGATACATGAAGAATAAAACAATAATAACATCACACTTACCTTTATTGAAGACATGGTGATCTATGGAAGACGGGAGGAGGGGAGAGGATGGAGGAGTTTACAATTGTTTGGAAGGGGAATCCCACTCCATAAAGACTAAAGGTACCAAGTCCTTATCCTGGGTTACTTCCCTCCTTTGTTTTTTAATGCCACTAGGACCAGCTTGAGAGCCACTGGACCCCTGTCACTCAAAAAAGTTTTCCAGAGAGGTCTGTTTCTGGCGTATGTTAGGAATTGTGTTGGGAGACAGAAGATAGTCCTTCAATATGACACTAATATCAGCTCTACGGCATATTTACCTAGCACAATTCATCTAATATGACATAATAAACAATATAAATAACATAGAAACATTACATATACACTAGAATGAATAAAATGCGTCATCAAGTATGTTACGAGTGTTGCTGTGTTGTTGTTTGGGGTATAAGGGCCACCGAGAGCATAAGCCTTACGTAGTGGTGATAGAGGCGGTAGAGACGGCGTTGTTGTCAGTCGCCCTACATAACTCCAAAAACATTAGAGGAGTTAGGTTCGTGCTATCCTTTTTCTATCGATTATTCACTTAACTTACTTGCTACAGTTAATGCTACACTATTGCTGGCTGGTGCCTTTATAGACTCCTGCTGCTTTAATATTGTACATATTGCAGAATCACTGAAAAAGGCACATTCTCCCCTCTCTCTCAGCCTTTTACCAAAGGGCTGGCTGGCACTAGAAGCTTTTTGGGCCTATGGTGGCTTATTGGGCAGTTACAAGCACTAAAAACAATGGAATAATACAAAATGTATTGCATGTACACGTGGAATCGTCTGCAGTGGCTTGTAAACAATGGCACACTAGCCGCACTGGAGTGACCGGGCAGCTCAGGCCATGCAGACGCGTTCTGGACGAATGTCCTTAACTGAGTTTATCGTTAGCCAAGCCAATATTTTGACGCAAAAGCGTATCGGTATCCAGTTTTATCGCTATCTGATCGCATTGTTAACTGAGGGTCCACTGTATACTCTAGAGTGAATACCCCTCAAGGGAGGTTTCTTGATGCTGGTGAGGGGCTCTTGATCTAGGGAATTGGATCTGTGCTCCGGTTCCCTGAAATGAGTCTGAATACCTTCCATCCCCCCCCCCCACATGTGCTGTATAATTCTACGGGTTTAGCGCTCCCCCATGATTATAATTATTATAATCTAGAATGAATAAGATATGGCATTAAGAATGTCACGAGTGGTGGTGTGCTGTTTGTTGTTGGGTGTATAAAGGCCACTGAAAGATTAGCCTTACATAGTGGCGGTGAAGGTGGCAGCGGAGGTGGCAGTGTTAGTAGCCCTATATACGTACCTCCAACAACAATGGGGGAGTCAGTTTCATGCTGTCCTTTTTCTATCGATTAATCACTTAACTTACTTGCTACACTTTATTGCTGGCTGGAGCTTATAGCCATTATCAACTGCTTTAGTATCATAAATATTGCAGAATCACTGAAAAGGCATTCTCCCCTCCCTCTCAGCGCTTTACCAAAGGCCTGCCTAGCACTAGGAACTTTCTTTGGGCCCATGGTGGCTTATTTAGCAGTTGCAAGCATAAAAAAGAATGGAATGATATGAAATGTATCGTATGAGAGTGTGGGATCGTTCTCTGGCTGATGAACAATGGCACACTGAGTGTCAGGCCGCTGTTGCCGTGTGGACACGCTCGGGATCAATGACTATTATTGAGTTCATTGATGGTGACTGAGCCAATATTTTCACAAAAACGTTACTTATTCCGAACATAACGAAATCTGACGACGACGTAATCCGGGGGTCCACTGTAATTGTTTTCAAAAAACACTTTACACATGTTCATGTTGCATGTCTTGGCTCGAAGTTTTACCATTATTATTTACTTGTTTAGCACAGTACCAGTTCTGTGTGTTGGAATGTATCAAAACCATTGAATATTGTGGTTTGAGAGTTTTCCATTTCTTAATTAACCCTTAAACAGTCCAAACGTAGATCTATGTTTGCATGCGCAGCACTCCAAATGTAGATCTACGTTCAGTTTTACATTGTTTCTTGTTTAAAAAAAAAGTAGATCTGCGTTTGGACAGTTTAAGGGTTAAGAGCGAAAACATAAGTTCTAATCTTTCTTCATGTGGCTTGTTTCTTAGCCTTAGTATTGGTAGAATACATGGTTTACCTGGAGAGGGTTTTGGGGGTCAATGCCCCCATGGCTTGGTCTGAAACCAGGCCTCATGGTGGATCAGGGTCTGATCAACCAGACTGTTACTGCTAGCCGCATGCAAACTGATGTACGAACCACAGCCCTGTTGGTCAGGTACTGGTTTTAGGTGCCTGTCCAGTGCCTTTTTGAAGACAGCCAGGGATCTATTGGTAATCCCCCTTATGTATGTTGGGAGGCAGTTGAACAGTCTTGGGCCATGGACACTCATTGTGTTGTCTCTCAGTGTAGTTGTGGCGCCCCTTCTTTTATCGGGGGAATGTCACATCTGCCGAGTCTTTTGCTTTCGTAGCGATTTTCGTGTGCCAATCCCTCCAGTACCTTCCAAGTGTATATTATCATGTACATGCATCTCTCTTGCCTGGGTTCCAGGGAATACAGATCAAGGAGCTTCAACCGATTACCAGTAATTTAGGTGCCTTATCACTCTATGGTTGTTACTATGACTTAGATACAGCTTTTTATTGCACCTTCAAGAGAGAGAGCAATACAGGGGTATGGCAAATTAGTGGTTAGAATTACCAGTGATGTTGTTTACTGACCACTATTGTTATCTGGTTCCGTTTAAGGTACAGTGGAACCTTGGTTTTCATTTGCCCTGGTTTTTGTCAAATTCGGTTCTCAACGACTCATTTCATTAAAATTTTGTTCCAGTTTTCGTTCATCACCTCAGTTTTCGTCGGTCCGCCATACCAAGTGTGTCCACCTGCCCACGCCCACACAAAGCATCCCACACGTTCTGGGTCAGTCTGGCTTTGTTTCTCGTCAAGTGAGCATTACCCAGCACATTCATCCGAAACATTTCATATTAATCCATTGTTTTTTGTACAGTGGTCTTAGTACTGTGACTGAAGCTACAGTGGTCTTAGTACTGTGACTGAAGCTACAGTGGTCTTAGTACTGTGACTGAAGCTACAGTGGTCTTAGTACTGTGACTGAAGCTACAGTGGTCTTAGTACTGTGACTGAAGCTACAGTGGTCTTAGTACTGTGACTGAAGCTACAGTGGTCTTAGTACTGTGACTGAAGCTACAGTGGTCTTAGTACTGTGACTGAAGCTACAGTGGTCTTAGTACTGTGACTGAAGCTACAGTGGTCTTAGTACTGTGACTGAAGCTACAGAGGTCTTAGTACTGTGACTGAAGCTACAGTGGTCTTAGTGTTGCTATTGAAGCTACAATGGTGTTAGTACAGTGGAACCTCGGGTTTTTGTATTCCCCAGTCTATGTAAAAAATAGTTATTCTCTATAAAATGCATTTTTGTTAATATTTTCCATAAGAAATAATGTAAATCCAATTAATCCATTCCAGACACCCAAAAATATTAACAAAGTACATTTTATAGAGAATAACAATAGTTTTACATAAAGACTAGGGCATATGAAAACTGAGGTTCCATTGTATCGCTACAAAAGCTACAGTGGCCATCCGTTTTGAATTCATAATCGTAAATATAGACGATTTACTCTATTTTCCAAATAAAATGTAATGAGGAATGATTGGTTATGGTTTATGGTGTCCTAATAATTGAACCAGACTTGTTAAAAATTCACAAAACAGACTTAGAGGGGCTTTACCTGTCCTCATGAAAATCTGCAAAAATCAGATATTTCTGCTAATTTGAACACAATTTAAAAGCTGTTTTCAACCACCATTGTCTCTTATTTCAGTGGTATGTCTTCCATTCTATCAAGTAATACCAAAAAACAGTCAGTGAAGCCATAAAAACTATACTAGAAAACACCTCAGTCTCTATTTTAAACCAAACACATGGTCAGTCTTGTTTTTGCCATAATGCACTGCATGGGGCAGGATTTTTTTTTTTTTAATTCTGTGAACACCCACCAAACAGACCCATTCCATAATATCTTTATTTCTATTAGCACAGGTCCGCTATCACAAATCTGGCATCAATGGGACTTGTAGTGTGCCGGATTATTGAGTTTGCCGGATTACAGAGTAGTTAGGTTAGAATGCACTTAATGAAGTTAACCAACTTGACTTGCATAAGAAAGTTCATTGAACATCGGCAAAAATCGAACCTTTCCACTTCGTTGAGCTCAATTTCGAGGTATTTTTCTTCATGAAACCAATCAATCATATCTATTTCTGTAATATATCTTCCATTCTATCAGATAAGACCAAAAAAAAAAAAATAACCATAAAAACCATATAAAAATATACCACTAAGGGACGGCTAATGGCTGAGAAGCGAACTCCGTTATTTATGGCCCAATTTCTTTCATTTTTGGTGTACGTTGCCCAAGTTTCAATAAGATAGGCCAACAAACAACTGAGAGAAAAAAATATTTCCCAAAAATCATATATGGGAAGTCAAAGCCAGGTGCTAGAAATAAGTCACGTCGACTTTTTTTTAGGTTATCCTAGGTTCTCTACACATACGCTGCTATGTATGATAATCTATGTAGAGAAAATAGGGTTTTTGTACACAAATAACCCGCACATAAAAGAGAGAAGCTTACGACAACGTTTCGGTCCGACTTGGACCATTTACAAAGTCACACTAACCAGAAGTGGAGCAGGGCGGCTATATATAGGCAGGAAGAGGTGGTGGTAGTAGTAGTACAAGAATGGTATGTAATACCGACAAGATGAAATAAAGACACATGCACAACACCCGGGCATCCCTATCGTAGACGTTTGAAGTAGGGAAGACAGTTTTAGCAGATCAGTCAATAGGATGGCTATGATCTGTCTTCCCTACTTCCAACTCGAACAGTCGCCGTCTAGTTGAATCCTCTCTAATACACAACTTTCCTTGTATGAACCTTAGCCCTGGCTTTGTCTCTGTATATGCTTTCCTCTCCCACTACATTGTTAAATGCTCCAAACTTCAGAACACCCGTGACTTAACCTGACTCCTCATTTTTCTTTTTCTTTTTCTTCTTCTCCCTCTTCCCTTTCCTCTTTCCTTTTTCCTCCTCTGGGTGTCTTTCTCTCTTCTGTCTCGTGTTTCTGTTTCTTCCTTTATTTATTTCACCACTTCCCCTTTCACGCACCTCTGTGCGCTTGCTCTCCCTCTGTGGGCACCGAGCTCTCTTGCAGTTGGTCCCCTTCCTTAGTATTTGACTGGCTCGTCCCCCTTTTTCCCCCCCACTTCTACTACTTCTACTTTCTACTACTACTACTACTACTACTAACTTTCTACTACTAAATACTACTACTACTACTATACTACTACTATCTACTACTACTACTACTTTCTATACTACTACTTCTACACTACTATACTACTTATACTTCTACTACCTACTACTACTACTACTACTACTACTACCTACTACACTCTACAATACTACTACTACTACTACTACTATACTACTATACTACTAATACTACTACTAATACTACTACTACTACTACTACTACTACTACTACTACTATTCTAATACTAACTACTACTACTAACTCTACTACTACTAACTACTACTATACTACTAACTACTACTACTAACTACTAACTACTACTAACTACTACTACTACTAACTACTACTACTGATGATGAAATTAAGACACGTGCGGCGTCTGGTTGTCTTTGTTGTGGATGTTTCGCCATCCATGGCTGGCTGGATGGCGAAACGTCTACTCGGGTGTTGCGCATATGTCTTAATTTCATTTTGACGGTATTATATACCATTCTTCTTCTTTCTTCTTCTTCTTCTTTCTTCTTCTTTCTTCTTCTTTCTACTTATTTCTTCTTCTTCTCTTCTTCTTCTTTCTTCTTTTCTTCTTCTTTCTTCTTTCTTCTTCTTTCTTCTTCTTTCTTCTTCTTTTTCTCTTTCTTCTTCTTTCTTCTTCTTTCTTCTTCTTTCTTCTTCTTCTTCTTCTTTCTTCTTCTTCTTTTCTTTCTTCTTCTTCTTTCTTCTTCTTCTTTCTTCTTCTTCTTTTCTTCTTCTTTCTTCTTCTTTCTTCTTTTCTTTTTCTTTCTTCTTTCTTTCTTCTTCCCTTCTTTCTTCTTTTCTTCTTCTTTCTTCTTCTTTCTTCTTCTTTCTTTCTTCTTTTTTTCTTCTTTCTTTCTTCTTTTCTTTCTTCTTTCTTTCTTCTTCTTTCTTCTTCTTCTTTCTTCTTTCTTCTTCTTTCTTTTCTTCTTTCTTCTTTCTTCTTCTTCTCTCTTCTTTCTTCTCTTCTTCTTCTTCTTCTTTCTTCTTCTTCTTTCTTCTTCTTCTTTCTTCTTCTTCTTTCTTCTTCTTCTTCTTCTTTCTTCTTCTTTCTTTCTTCTTCTTTCTTCTTCTTCTTTCTTCTTCTTCTTTCTTCTTCTTTTCTTCTTCTTCTTTCTTCTTCTTCTTTCTTCTTCTTTTTCTTCTTTCTTCTTCTTCTTTCTTCTTCTTCTTCTTCTTCTTCTTTTCTTTCTTCTTCTTCTTTCTTCTTCTTCTTTTCTTCTTCTTTCTTCTTTCTTCTTCTTCTTTCTTCTTCTTTCTTCTTTCTTCTTCTTCTTTCTTCTTTTTCTTTCTTCTTTCTTTCTTCTTTCTTTTCTTCTTTCTTTCTTCTTCTTTCTTCTTTCTTCTTCTTTCTTCTTCTTTCTTCTTCTTCTTTCTTTTTTCTTTTTCTTCTTCTTCTTTCTTCTTCTTCTTTCTTCTTCTTTCTTTCTTCTTCTTCTTTCTTCTTCTTCTTTCTTCTTTCTTTCTTCTTCTTTTTTCTTCTTCTTTCTTCTTCTTCTTCTTTCTTCTTCTTTTTTCTTCTTCTTTCTTTTCTTCTTCTTTTCTTTCTTCTTCTTTCTTTCTTCTTCTTTCTTTCTTCTTTTCTTTTTTCTTTTTTCTTTTTTCTTTTTTCTTTTTTCTTTTTTCTTCTTTCTTCCCTATATATAGCCGTCCTGCTCCACTTCCGGTTAGTGTGACTTTGTAAATGGTCCAAGTCGGACCGAAATGTCGTCGTAAACTTCTCTCTTTTATGTGTGGGTTATTTGTGTATCGTTCCAGTCACGGTATAGTGCCTTTTTTGTTATTTAGGATTTTTGTTTCAGTTTTAGGGTGCATTTCGAGTGGATATCACAATTAGCCCTGTGTTATACTCGGTTTTCTCTATAAGCTCCCTAAGACAGGTATAGGAGAATGGTACCTGTATCCCATATCCTCTTCATACCTCTGTCGAACTGCTTGGTATTATGCCAAATATTATTCATTCTGGAGTATTTAACATGTTTTTGTTATTTATACTGTTTATTATGTCATGTTAGATAAATTGTGACAGGCAAATAAGTCGTAGGGTTGATATTAGCGTAATAATAAAGCACATTCCCCTGCATCACGAGACTGAGCTCATGGTAACCTACAGTGGCTTCAAACCACCTTATCTTTTATGGACAGTGTACTGTGTATGTGCGTTACGCAACGAGAAGCATTTCTTTTATTCATTGGAACAATGGCTAGGGCTAAAAGTTAAGCAGGTTATAACAATACATGGAGAAAAAGAAATTGGAATGACTTGTGCAGCAAGTAGTACCACCAAACAGTACCAGCAGGTTGGTGTGGCAACCCTGTAAATTTGAAATTATGCAAGCCAAAATTAGTGCCGAATAACTGATGGAACCAGATGTCTGATTGCCCGATTTGTGATTGCGGACCTGTACATGTACGAGGTATACAGACCTAACTGACATCAATGACATATTACTATATAGAAAACTGCTTGTTATGCAGAGCATTTTGGGCAAATTAGGTCACTTTTGTCCCAGGATGTGACCCACCCCAGTCAACTAACACTTGGGTAAGTATTTTTTACTAATGGGTGAATATGGACATCCGGTGTAAGGAAACACGCCCAATGTTTCCACCCTCTGCTGGGAATTGAACCCAGACCCCCACTGTGTGAAGCGAGAGTTTTTCGCCACCAGGCCAAAATTTACCACTCGGCTTATCTGAGCGAGCTGTGCTCATGATACAGAACTACATGAAGAACCCTGGATTCAGTAATGTAGTTGTACATGATGATGTAGTTCTACATGATGGCCACTAAAAAAGGTGTTAAATGTTAACTGCAAGGACAGATTTGTATACCGAGGGTTATTAAGCCTTAAACTGTCCAAACGTAGATATACGTTCATGTGCGTAGTGCTTCGACCTTGATTTTCCCCATTTGAAAGCATGTAAAAAAAAAAAAGTAGATCTGCTTTTGGAGAACCTCCCCCCCCCCCCCACATGTGGACATAGACATACCCTTTCAGAGTTTCCGATGTACTAGTACGTCTTATGCACCAGGGTTATTGACGTACTAGTAAGGGGAAATTCTAGCACCTTCAAATCTAACGAGAGAAAGCTGATAGGCCTACATATGAAAGAATGGATGCCCATATAAACTATATGAATATGAATATGAATATGAATATGTGGTCATTGTGCACAATATAAAAAAAATCCTGCAGCACACAGTGCGTAATGAGAAAAAAAAAACTTTGACCGTGTTTTTGGTTTAAAACGGCGACTGCACTGTATTTTCGTATGGTATTTATGGTTGTATTCTAGTTTTCCTGGTCTCATTTTATAGAATGGAAGACATATTATAGAAGTTGAGGTGATTTTGATTGATTTCACAATGAAAAGTACCTTGAAATTGAGCTCAAAGTAGCAGAAATGTTTGATTTTTGCCAAAGTTCAAAAGTAAACAAATCATGCCACGTGGCCAACACACATCAACTGGTTGGTGAGTCTAATATTCTTTCACAAGTGCGCTGATATTATTTATACCATTTCTACACTAATGCAGTAGTCTGCATAACTAAATCTTCTATTTTTTTTGTGAGAATAAACATTCAAAGTGGAAAGCAAAAAAAAAATGTAAGAGAGGCCTGGGGACATGACTAATGAACAGAGGAAATGTTATTTTAGTGCCAGGAATGTCTGTCTTGTTTTTTCTGCACCCTATTTGGAAATTGACATCTTTTGAAATTTGTGTGAAATTGGTAAAATTGCCAATTTCTGACCACTTTATTGAATAGTTGAAATTGGTAAATGGGTGGTTTCTTGTACTATTTGATAGGAAAAATGGAGTTCTAGCGACAGTTAGGATTTTTGTTGACTAGTACACTGCAATTGGCCAAAAATAGGGCTCAAAGTGGGCGAAATCACCGATGCATAAACATCGTCGAGACCGCTTACTTCGCGAGAGCATAATTCTATAAGTTTTCTATCAAATTTCATACTTTTGGTGTCATTATGACCGGGAAAAGATTCTCTATCATTTCATAAGAAAAAATAATTTTTTTTTTCCGAAAAATTTTCGACCCTGAGAGCAAGTTTAAGAGAGGGCCTCTTGACCCTGAAAGGGTTATGGGTTAACCCTTTGACTGTCGCAACCCCCAATCCTGAGGTGTCTCCTGGTGTCACAAAATATTTGAAAAAAGAAAAAAAAAAATTTCTTAAGAAATGATAGAGAATCTTTTCCTGATGGTAATGACACCAAAAGTACGAAATTTGATGGAAAACTTTGAGAATTACACTCGCGAAGTTGGCGACCTCAGCGATATTTACGAATCAGCGATTTCGCCCACTTTGAGCCCCTTTTTCGGCTAATTCCGTTGTTCCAGTAACCAAACCCGGTTATTTGTTTAGAAGTCTTATTTGTTCTGTCGATTGAGTATAAGAAACTGCCCATTTACCGATTTCAGCTACCCAGTGAAGTGGTCAGAAATTTGCAATTTGGCCAATTTCACACAAATTAAAAAATATGCCAATTTCAAAATAGGGTCCAGAATGAACAATGCAGACATTCCTGGCTCTAAAATAACATTTTCTTTGTTCATCAGTCACGTCTCCAGGCCCTTCTGATATTACTCTTGCTTTTTATTTAGAATTTTTATTCTCACAAAAAATAGAAGATTTACTGTTGAGCAGACTACTGCAATATTGTAATAATTGTATAAATAATGTCAACTCAACCCATTCATGACTGCATATTAGAATGGCTAGTTGGACATTTATTGCACAATGATGTCATTTGTTTACTCTTGAACATCTGCAAAAATCAAGCATTTCCCCTACTCTGAGCTCCACTTCAAGGTCCTTTTCATAGTAAAACCAATGAAAATCGTATCTATTTCTGTAATATGTTTTCCATTCTATCAAATGTGACCAAAAAAAACGAGAATACAAGCATAAATACTACATGAAAATACACCTCAAAGTCGGCGCTTTAATCCAAAAACATGGTCGGAGGTTTTTTTTTTCTCATGCACTGCATGCTGCAGGATTTTTTTGTACAGTGTATACTGACCTCACAGACCCATTCTCTCGCATGTGGGCCTACCAGCTTTCTCCTGCTTGATTTTGTTCACCAAGGCTTACGTTTGTGCCTTGGTGCTTTTCGCTCTTCCCCTGTTGAGAGCCTCTATACAGAAGCAAATGTTCCATCCTTGTCTGATCGCCGTGATGCCCATTGCCTTCGTTACTATGTACGCTCTCACGATCTACACAATCCTTCCATTTATAGAATGGTCACCGATATTAGTAGACATTCTTTATTCGTTCGCCGCCCCTGTTTGCTCCGTCCCTTTTCTCTTCGCCTACATTCACTCTTGTCTTCCCGTCAGTTACCACCTTTATATGTTCATGTAGCATCTCACTTTTCCCTACCCCCCTGGGAAGTTCCAGCTGTTCGGGTCTGTTCTTTCTCACTCCCTTGCTCGAAAGCTCACCTGCCTACGGTGGCTTCCCGCTCTCTTTTTCTTGATCACTTCCACTCCCATTCTCATGCCACCGCTGTGTACACAGATGGCTCTAAGTCTTCAGACGGCGTCGGATTCGCAGCAGTGTTTCCGGACAGCGTCGTACGAGGGCATTTACTATCTTCAGCTAGCATTTTTACTGCTGAACTGTATGCCATTCTTGCAGCACTTATTCGTATCGCATCTATGCCTGTGTCATCATTTGTAGTAGTCTCAGACTCCCTTAGTGCTCTACAGGCTATACGAAAATTTGATACATCTCATCCCCTAGTTCTCCGTATCCAACTTTGGCTACGCCGTATCTCTACCAAACATAAAGATATTGTTTTTTGTTGGGTCCCTGGTCATGTCGACGTACAGGGCAATGAACAGGCAGACACTGCTGTGCGGTCAGCAGTATATGACCTACCAATTTCCTATCGAGGTGTTCCATTTCTGGACTATTTTGCTGCAATAGCTACCCACCTTCGCACCCGTTGGCAACAACGTTGGTCAACTCTGCTCGGTAACAAACTTCATTCTATTAAACCGAGCATAGGTTACTGGCCGTCTTCTTGTCATCAGTGCGAAGTTGGGAGACCACTCTCTCCCGCCTTCGCATTGGCCACACTCGTCTTACTCATGGGTATCTCATGGAGAGGCACCCTGTTCCTCTCTGTGAGCAGTGTCAAGTTCCAGTATCGATTAGCCACATTCTGTTAGACTGCCCTCTCTATCAACGAGCACGCAGAATTTACCTCCAACGTCGTCTTCGTTCTACTACTCTCTCTTTACCTTCCCTTCTTGCTGATGGACCCTCCTTTAATCCTGACTCTCTCATTGACTTCTTGACAACGACTGATTTACTCCACAAACTCTGATGATGCTTTTCGCACTCCCCTCAGCCCTTTCTGGTTCAGTCTCTTGCTGCCCTTTACCCTTTCACCATCCACTGCCCCGCTGTTATCCGTAACCTGTTGCTCATCCATCTCCCTTTTGCCACCTGATGCCCTCACTTCCTTCCTGCCCTGCAGCGCTGTATAGTCCTTGTGGCTTAGCGCTTCTTTTTGATTATAATAATAATAATCCTGCTTGATTTGAAGCCACTAGAATTTTTGAGTACATATATATACGTCAAACACATTGGCTTTTAAGACGTATATGTATGACCGAAACAGTCTAAGTGTTAATCTTAATCATCCACACAACTCTTCTCCTTTTGAATGGAGATTAACACACGCCTTTGAAGTGTGACATGTTAAAAAATGTCTGTTACTTGGAATTATTTTGCATAATTTGGACTGCTGTTTCCATATATAATATCAGTTTCTTCATCATAGGTTTCTTTGCGATGATGTAGAATTTTTCTTAACCCTTTGACTGTCGCAACCCCAAATCCTGAAGTGTCTCCTGGTGTTGAAAATTTTTTGGAAAAAAAAAAAAATTCTTATGAGATGATAGAGAATCTTTTCCTGATGGCAACAACACAAAAAGTACAACGTTTGTTCGAAAACTTATGGAATAACGCTCCCGCAAAGTTAGCGATCCCGGCGATATATTGGCATCGGCGATTTCACCGACTTTGAGCCCTATGTTCGGCCAGTTCCATTGTTCCAGTGGATAAAACTCATAGCTGCTGTTTTAAAACTCCTTTTTTTTCTATCAATTAAGTACAAGAAACTGCCCATTTACCTATTTCAACTACCCAATAAAGTGGTCAGAAATTGACAATTTAACCAATTTCACACAAATTAAAAAAGATACCAATTTCAAAATAGGGTCCACAATAAACAATGCAGACATTATTGGCACTAAAATAACATATCCTCTGTTCATTAGTCACATCTCCAGGCCCCTCTTTTATTACTCTTGCTTTCTATTTTGATTTTTTCACACAAAAATAGAAGATTTACTGTTATGCAGACTACTGCATTATTGTAAAAATGGTATAAATAATATCAGTGCACTAGTGAAAGAACATTACTCCCCCCAGTTGACGTGTATTGGACGTGTGTGTGATTTACTTACTCTTGATCATTGGTAAAATTCGAACATTTCTGCTATTTTGAGCTCAATTTCAAGGCCGTTTTCATCGTGAAACTAGTCAAAATCATTTCTAATTCTGTAATATGTTTACCATTCTGTCAAATGAGACTAAGGACACGAGAATACAACCATAAATACTATAGGAAAATAAACCTCGAAGTTGGCGTTTTAATCCAAAAACACGGTCGGAGTTTTTTTCCCTCATGCACTGTGTACTGCAGGATTTTTTTTATACAGTGCAAAACTGACCACACAACCCATTCTTTTCACATGTGGGCCTGCAGCTTTCTCCTGCTTGATTTGAAAACTGTAGAATTATTGAGTGTATATACATCCGAAACACTGGCTCGTAAGACGTATATATACAACAGAAACAGTCAGAGGGGTTTAAAAGTACACATAAAACAGTATTCATAAAAAATGAAAATACATGAAAATGGTTTAGTTATTAAAGCGAGACACAGTAACATTAAATTATTTTTAAAATATACAAACCCCTTAGTTTAACTCCTTGTCAGATCTGTCTTGTCTTCTCCCATTGATGATTTTTAAGATGTGTCTGCAGTATCTAGCAGTAGTCTGTATTGAGTTACCTTGTACCTTTTCTCCATCTCCTTTACATTTTTGGTGAAACCTTCGCATTGAAACCCTAGGAAGTGTATTTAAAACTCGACTACATTCTAAGTCCCTTTAAATTTCCGACATCCATTTGTGATTTGTTTGTAGTTTGGGTCCTTGTAGTTCAAGTACCTGAGAATTTTGACATCACTGAAGCCAATCCATGCCTCTTTTTCATCATCAAGAAGAGAATTTAAACTTATATCTGGCCCAAAATCTGGAAAACACTGCCAGAACCACTGGCTTGGCTAGCATTTTTAAAATTCAGTTAGAAAACACATTATCTCCTAACCTATCCCAACCCATCATAAATACATATGTAAAATCTATACATGCATTTGCTCAATATCTTGAACATAGATAAAACATTGTAATCAGTATATAATTACTCTCAGTAAACTGTAATCCTCTCAAATGTTAATTACCAATGTGTCCATCTTAGGTTAATAATCAAAACTGTAATTATTAAAACTTTGATCAAATTACTTCATTAACCAAAGTTTTATGGGTAGAGAATGCAAGAGTACATATTTTGGATTAACCATAAGGTAAGATAAGATAGTTTCGTTCGAATTCTTTAACCCCTGGTGTAGCCACCAGGATTTTAACCAATGTAAAGTCTTTGCAACACGAGGAATCTAAATAATTTTTTCTAATTCGTCCCCCAGGTTCACCACAAACAAACAGGACCCATTATGAAAGGCCATGGTGTAAGGTCTCCAATTTTCACCCCAAAGAACCAGGGACCCCGGTTAAGCGAGTTTATCACAGGCCAGGGAAGTTGTTCACATTCCAGTACCCGTGAAGTTACTATTCCGTTAGGAATAATGTAGACTAGATTTTGCACTTAGACCCCCAAAATAACTACGTACAACGCCTTACATACAAACAAATACACTTATAATTTGGTCGGCATTGGTCTAATCTTTCGGTCCAAGTATGAGTAGTGATTTATTTTATTTTATTTTATTTTATGAGGGATTGACCACAGATAGTATAACAAACTGTCTGGACATTTTACATACCTTTGTGCAGCTATCGTCACAGCAACCACAGTTTACTCTGAAACAAGAAGAATTAACTTAACACCTGTACTAAAAATGCAAATACAATAAACATCTGTATGGTTCAAAGGAATGAGATAAACTGATAGCTTTCAGCCTTCTCAAGTATCCTGTAACCTCTCTTGCAACCTCTGTCGCCCTGTTTACATTGATGTTAAGATGTGCTCTTTGACAAGATAGTGGCAACACTACTTGGGAGGTAGATGAACAAAAACTGTTCATGATACATATATTTAAATATTTATGAAATCATCAAATCAAAATTGATGAATAGGCAAGCAAAGAAATTGTTGTAAAGTTCAGGCACTGTGCTGCTGATCGTCGTAGAGTGTGGGCACTGCCGCTGATCATCAGAGTAAGGGCACTGTGCCGCTGATCATCGCAGAGTAAGGGCACTGTGCCGCTGATCATCAGAGTAAGGGCACTGTGCCGCTGATCATCGCAGAGTGGAGGCGCATCATCGCAAAAAGGCACTGTGCCGCTGATTGTCCAGTAGTCTGACTAGGTGGTTGTCTGGTTGTTTCATAAATACATGTACATGGATTGTGTTTCATTGGAACGTGTCACATTAAATGGGTTTGGGTCGAGCCCTGATCCCTCCTGAGGGTCCGGTGTGAACCCTTTCAAGGGGGCCCGGTTCCTCAGAGATCAGGCCGCATGGTGGATAAGTGCCATGATTATACAACCACCGCTCTTACATGCTGGCCCCACCACGTAGGTTTTCCAGGGATTGTTTACGGAACACCACAGGGCCCCCCAGGGCCCTGATTCGCCAGCCCCCCCAACCAGGTATCAGTCCAACTCCCTCTTGAAGGCAGCCAGGGGCCTATTGGTAATTTCCTCTTATTCATGGTGGGAGGCTGTTGAACAGTCTTGGGCCTGGACACTTATGGTGTTTTCTCATAGTGTACCAATGCCCCTACTTTTCATTGGGGAGATTTTGCAATGCCTGCCCAGTCTTTTACTTTCATAGGGAGTGAGTTCTGTGTGCAGATTTGGGACCATTCCTTCTAGAATTTTCAAAGTGTAGATTATGATATATCTCGCTCGCCTACATTCCAAGGAGTACAAGTCAAATGCTTGGAACTTATCCCACTGCTGCCACCACTGTTAATGCTGTTATTACTTGCAGGTTACCAGAAGGGGTAGCGTAGATTGCAGATACGGCCGTAGACTAGGCTTGACTTTATTAACCGATACGTAGGTGCAACACGGGCAGAGTGAAGGAATGACCAATAGCCAGTCCGTGGAGGGGAGGTTGTTGAACCCTAGAGGGTAGGCCGTGGAGTAAGAGCGGTTGGGTTCCACATCTCCTGGGCAGGCCTAGAGAGGGCAGCACCGTAGTGCTGCGGGATATGAATCTAGTAGACAGCATAGGCTGGCTACATTTACAGCAGTAGCCTGGAACTTATTCTGCTGTATAAGCAGGGCCTGACTTGATCAATTGGTAGAATGGAAGTACAGTAGCTTGAAATAGGGCTGAAAGTGGTGGATGTAACTGATTTATGGCCATTTGTACCCAAGAAGGGTAGTGCCTGTCAACCCCTCCCCCCCAATCTATAAATAACAAAAAAAGGCACAATACCGTGACTGGAACGATACAAAAATAACCAGCACATAGAAGAGAGGAGCTTACGACGACGTTTCACTGTGACTTTGTAAATGGTCCAAGTTGGACCGAAATGTCGTCGTAAGCTCCTCTCTTCTATGTGCAGGTTATTTGTGTAACCCCCAATCTGTTTTGGGAGTTTTTTCTAGGTCTGCTTCAATTATTGCAATGGCGTAAACCATGACTAATCATTCCTGGTTATATGTATTTTTATCCAAGAAATAAGGTAAAACGCCAGTTTTGTTTTGTATGATGATGCATTCAGAATGGAGGGCAAGTGTTGTATAGGAGAGGCCAAGGGATTTGATTAATGAACAGAGGAAAGCTTGCTTTAGTACCACAACAATTAATCGTATAATCAAAATGTACAAAACTACAACAGGCACTGTACTACATTCTACAAGTCTCTCCTATTTGCATTTGTTCCCCTCAAGATTTTCTTTTATTATTACTTTTCTACTCTCTTATCCATATATTTTCATTGAAACAATAAGTCTTTTATTTCCAGTACTGTAATTTCTTTAGCTCCTGCACATATACAGTGTTTTACACTACGACATTCAGTTATAACTGTATGATGTACAATAAATATTTGCTTTACATTTATGCATTTACAATTCAACAACTACACAGCAAGGTTACCTCATTTTTTGTTTTAGGGGGAGGAAGGTTATTATTGGAGGGATAATGAGCCCCATGCTCTTTGTAGAATTGTCACCTACAGTATGCTTGGCTATGGGGAGAAATATTTTTACCCAATTTTTCAGTGGTTTCAGAAAGAAAAAGTTACAGATTTCAAGATACTGGTTAATGGATATTTAGAATAGCAAAGACAGTGCTTGGAAAGTAAGGAGTGCAGGGAGATTTAGCTCTTTCAGGGTCCCCAGGCCCTCTCCCAGACTTGTTCTCAGGTTTGCCCAAATTTCAAAAAAAAAAAAAAAAAAAAAAACTATTTTTTTCTTATGAACAGATAGAGAATCTTTTCCCGATCGTAATGACACCAAAAGTATGAAATTTGATGGTAAACTTACGGAATTATGCTCTCGCGAAGTTAGCGGTCTCGATGTTTATGCATCAGCGATTTTGCCCACTTTGAGCATTATTTTCGGCCAATTCCATTGTACTAGCCGACAAAAATCATAACTATTTCGCTAGAACTCCATTTTTTCTATCGAATGAGTACAAGAAACCACCCATTTACCGATTTCAGCTATCCAATACAGTGGTCAGAAATTAGCAATTTTGACAATTTCACATAAATTTCAAAAGATGCCAATTTCCAAATAGGGTCCAGAATAAACAAGAAAGACATTCCTGGCACTAAAATAACATTTCCTCTGTTAATTAGTCATGTCGCCATGCGTTTCTTACATTCTTTTGCTTTCCACTTTGAATTTTGAATTTTTATTCTCACAAAAAAAAAAAGATTTACTGTTATGCAGACTACTGCATTAGTGTACAAATGGTATAAATAATACCGGCGCACTTGTGAAAGAATATTAGACTCGCCAGTTGATGTGTATTGGACACTTGGCATGATTTGTTTACTTTTGAACTTTGGTAAAGATCGAACATTTCTGCTACTTTGAGGTCAATTTCAAGATACTTTTCATTGTAAAACCAGTCAGAATCATCTCAATTTCTGTAATATGTCTTCCATTCTATAAAATAAGACAAGGAAAAAACTAGAATACAACAATAAATACCATACGAAAATACAGTGGAAAGTTGCTGTTTTAATCCAATATCACGGTCAAAGTTTTTTTTTTCTCATTACGCACTGTGTGCTGCAGGATTTTTTTATACTGCGCACACTGACCACATAGACCCATTCTTTCATATGTGGACCTACCAGCTTTCTCTCACTAGATTTGAGGGCACTAGAATTTGGGTGTACCAGTATGTCAAAAACCCTGGTGCGTAAGCCGTACTAGTACGTCTAAAACCCTGAAAAGGTTAAAGATTAGCCAGATTACTCAGTTCATAAGAGGAAAAACTACCAATTTTTTGAGCACAAAAACAAACTTTTGCTTCAGATTCATCATGTGTATGATGGGAAGAATTTTCAAGATTGGCTAAAAAGTGTTCTGCATTAACAAAAATTAATTACAATTGGGCATGTTCTCTCTATGCAACTTTTTTTTTTATGTAGTACATTATTTATTAGCATAAAATTTAGGCATGGAGTACTCTAAAAAATTAATAGTTATCTCTACTACAGTATGTTACATTAGTTACCTGGGAATTGTGGCTTGGAAATAATGACTACTTACTTCAGGAGTTCTGTGACATACCATTGTCTGACTGCACAACGTGTTTATCAGTCTTATTGATCCATTTTTTCCCAGCATATCCAGCAGTAGATTGTTCCTGGCAGATCTTTCTTTTGGCACTGCACTCACCCGCTGGATTTTGTGTGCTTATATCTAACTAATAAAAACCATTATATAACCTTGTCATTTATTGACATCTAATCATCTTGAAAATATGTATGTGAGGCAAGCACAGAATTCTTAATATCGGATACTGAAATAGTCTCCTTGGAGAATATTATGTGCATTTATACAGTCTGCTTGATGGTGTTGGGAGGGAAGACACCTGGATTAAGGGGCAGACGTTCCTTAAATGTATGACAAGAAAGTAAAGGATCTACTACAGGAAAATAATTCTGGATTTTAAGCTCCAGGCAAAGCGGCAGATTTTTGTTCAAGCAAAAGTACATTAGATATGTGTTTTTTTTTTTTTTTTTTGAACTTTTTTAAAGCTAGAAGTGCTACGATGATATGCTGTTCTTATTTAAAGATTCTCTCAAATCGTACTGTACCTCGCATCTTTCCCTGTTTGGAACTTTTCATAAAAATGATTGTGTACAGTGCTCTAAACATTGAAACATGCAGAAAAGTTGATACACTACATTAACATGCTCAAAGAGTATCTCTTAGTCTCAGACTTAAAATATCTGAATTGCTTAATGTCTTCACTAATTTAACCAAGATTAACATAAAAGGTTTCACTTGGAAATAATAATTGGTCTTCAATTACTACACAGTGACACTGAAAGAGATGAATGTACATGTTTTACTTATTGAATAATAAAGGTGCTACAAATAAGAGTGCTGTGTTAGTATCCAAAATCAGACCAGTTATTAGGAAATGCTTGCAAAGAAAAAAAATTGAGGGAATATAGCAAGTTCCTGTTAAAGATACATGATGAATTTGATTGATGTGATCTTGTTGGCTGAGAGGCAGAGAGATTCACTGGATTAGTGAGATTGAGAGGCTACAAGTCAACAATATGGCTGATGAAATGCACCATGGGTCATGCAGGGCTACAAGGACGAGTCTCGTATACTGATCCCTGGCATGTATGTATATTTGCTTGTGGGAGTGTGTTTTGGGGGATGCAAGAATGCTTAATGCAGGAGTCATTTGATCTAAGGACAATATATAAAGGAAATGTGAAATATCTTCATAAATACATTTCAGTAATTATTAAAATTTCAAGTACAAACTATGATTTGAGTGGTTCTTGAAATTTTGAACCATTATACTGTATCAGACTGTTGTAAAAAAAAAAAAAAAAAAAGTCAGTATAAGAATATCTCCAAATTAAATGATGTAATGTACTGCTCAATAGTACACTGCTAGGGAGTAATGCTCATGCTGCTGCTGGTGAAGACTGCTAGGAAATATGAAAATGACCTTACATAATTTGATACTGGAGTGTATACTACAAATGCTAATTGCATTGGATTTCAGCAGTGAAGTAATCCTTGTAATGTTCGTACCAGCCTGCTCTTTTAGTACATCACATGTATGATAAATTTGTTAAATACTAGGTGATCTAAATTTAACTAGTATTTGATATACTATAGTAAGTGCTGAACTAGATTTAATGATGGTTTGATGCACTACACATGAACAAACTATTCAGTACACTATAGTTATGATACAGCACATCGTAAGCATTACAATTTTCAGATCATTTACAGGAAGATTTCTACATTGGTAGAGGTTGACATTGATCCTGGAAACTTAAAAGTTAATGTCCCTCTCATATTTTAATGAGTGCCTGTAGTTACCTGTAAATTGATTACTGGATTTAAAAAATAACTTGTTCTACTGTAGTGTATGTATGAAGACTACAGTGAGTACAATACAGTATTGTACTGTACACAGCAGTCAGTTATCTTTGCAAGAATTGTTCTCAAATTCTGTTACCTATACTGTACTTATATTGTGAAGTTTTCTCTTCCCAGTTATTATTAGCACCAGATAGGGTAATTTTACATAATATACCAGAGTATTTATGCATGAGGTCAGAATAATAGCTACCTTAATTCAGACTCATCTTAAATAGTAATTGTACATAATATAGTATTTATGCTTGATCCCAGGACAATGGCCATCTTTAATATAGCACTGGGTATAGTATAATTTTGAAAAAAAAAAATTACAAAAAATATATAAATGTTTTGAACTGCACATCATAATTTTTGCACAGTATGTGTGTACTCTTATTATAGAATGCTAAGGTTGTACCGTTATGTTATAAACTTAGTAACAAAGCTATATAATTCAGTGATTTAGTGTGTGTGTATAATAATGCTACTTCAGTGAATTGTAAAATGCAATATTAACAAGTATATAGTTATGGTAGGCATCCTTACCAGTAATTAATGGTAACCACCTTGACATTTAGTCTTGTTTATAAAATGCGAGTCAATATCAGTGAGCTTTGTAATGAATAAATAGTGAATTGTGAAGTGAAGTCAAATGCTGTTTTTTTAAATTGTATTCTTTGCAAACTCAGATTTTTTTTAGTATATAAAAGGGAATAGCACAGTACAGGTATACCCCGCTAATACAGGGCTTTTCAATTATATTCGTGTTTATTCTTTTTGGTGGTAACCCGCACATCAGCTGATGGTGCCATTTTCTTATGTTTACCTATGCATCATTTTTTTTTTTTAAGGCCTAGTGCTGTTGCACACCTGATAAATGATAGTGTAAACATGTTTTTAGGCTTTTTATATGCACTGTCAGATGAATAAAAGGCTGTGATTTTCTTTAAGGCGATATTTGCTTTACAGTAGTGGTTCTCAACCTAATCTGCCTTATTAGTGAGGTATTCCTGTACAGTACTGTATGTTGAACAAAAATTTTGAATAATACCAGAAACAAAAGGTTAAAATCTGTATTGTATTGCATATAGTAATCAGTGCTGTTAGTCATTCACCATAACTTTGAATTTATGTGCTAAGAGTTGAGCAGTTGTCTTTCCTCGGGTTATTTCAAAATCCAGCCCAATCAATGCTATATATACCACCCCTAGAGTGTGACCCACAAGTGCTAACACCCAGGTACCTACTTCAGGAACAACAGGTGTAAGAAAACATGCCCAGCATTTCCACTCTTACCGCCAGGACTGAACCCTGGTCCCTCAGTTCCGAGCTGAACATGCAGCGTTTTTAGCCACAAATCACCATCCACTTGCTGTACTTTAATGACCAACCAGACATCCACCACGTCAAGGATTCTCATTATGCCTATAGATAATACAGGTACAATTCAGAATTTAAAAAACTTGAATTGCTATTTAAAACACAGTAACAATTGATTGACACTGATTGTATTCATGAGGTGTGTTGAATATAGTCATAACTCTGGATCATTAATCTGATGTATTATGACTAACATTTAAGAAACACTAAAAATATTTTATAAATCAGTGTGGGATTCTGATCCTTTGCAAAAGCATTGATAAGTTACCATACTTAAACTTACTGAATAATATCCACTCAAGGGAGGTGGTGCCTTTAGGTACTCTTGGTCCAAAGAACTGGACTTGTACTCCCCTTCCTTGGATCAAACCTGAAAACATTTCATACTCCATTCCCTGGCACCATGCGACTTCTATGGCTTTTAGCAGCGCCCCCCCCCCTTAAAATAAAAATGCAATAACATTACTTCGAAGGTTTGTCACTGATAGAAAGGCTGGTGATACTCTTGTTCCAAGGAAGTTGGCCTATCCTCCCCTTGGCATAAATCCCATATGCTGTATGACCCCAACAGGTTTAGCACTTTTCCTTGAGTATAAAGAAAAATAGCAAGTTTGCAGTATTGTACTGTATTTAACACATCAATTCATTTTATTAAAAGGTCTTTGATGAATAATTTGGAATGTTTGAATTTTTTGCCTCTTCAAGGGGGGCTCCTTGGCGTGGTGAAGAGGCTCTTGGTCTGAGGAATTAGACCTGTCGGTCTACTTCCTCAGACCGAACCTAATTACCCCCCCCTCCCCCCGTTCCCTATCCCATCCTCCCCACCCCTCCCTTTTGCCCTTCCTTTTTTTCCCCCACAGACACGCTAGTTCCTAGGTAGGGGAAAGGGTACCGGGGTCCATCCCATTCTGTTGAGGTTCTTGGCGGTGGCGTAGTTTGCCGTGGAATCTGGATTGCCTGGGGATGTCCTGATCCCTCTCCGGTATCCCGGAGGGTGGCTTTGGGTGTCTCTCGGGTGACGAGTGTATCTCTGGAAGCCACCTTTCGGATTCCGGGGGTGGTGGCCGAAGGAGGTATGCTTTGTGGGGGAAATTTCCCCGCCCCCCCCCTCTTTTGTCCACCGAGGTAGCTCGGCAGATGTGAGGTTGCTTCCCGGATTGCCAGTTTACTGGCATGATGGGTAGGGTATGGCACGGGTTCCATGCTGCATCTGCGCAAACTTGCGGTGCTGAGGTCCTCTTGGGCGCGGAGGGAGATTTCTGGCCCTTTCATTCCTCCTGGGAACTATCCCCCCCCCGGGTCCCCCCCCTTTTTTATTCTTTTTTTTTTTTTTCTTTTCTTTTTTTTTTTTTTAAAAAACCCAAAAGAAAGTAACCTAACCATGGAAAGCCCAGCCCATAAAACCTGCTACCCCCGGGCCCCTTTTTGATAACCGCACCCCATTCCTGACCCCGCCCCGTCTTTGGACCACTCTTCGGACACTCCTCATGCCTCTGTACCTCTTGCCGGTGCTGTTTTCCTCACCCGCTTCAGGTACTGAGGCCTCGACTGACTCCTTCGATTTATCTGACCTTCGCTTCTCCTCTGACTAGGGCTTCCGGCCTCTCCCCTACGGTGGGGCAATTTTCGAATCGCCGGCCCGTTCCACATGGGACCAACTCTGGTCCCACGCCTAAACGACAACGACAATTACCTGCTGATGATACTTCTCCACCTTCTCGTTCTTCTCAGAAAAGATTGACACGTCCTTCAGTCCCTTTCCACGCTCAGTTTCAGACTGCACAATGGACTAAATTCTTCACTTTATGACCGACTTCCTTACTGCCTATCTTTCTGCCCAAACAGTATTGGCAAGGCACTCCTACGCCAATGTTGGTAAAGATATTTCTTTTCATGCTCTTGAGAGCGGTACCGCGCATCGTCACCGTACAGAATGCTACCCAGGCTCATGAGCTTTCTCGTCTTTCCCCATATCAATACTGTTCCTGTAACTATTGAAAAGCATCATTCCCTCAATTCTTGTAGTGGTACCATCTTTCTGCCCCATACCATAGTTCAACAAAATTTCCAGACATGTGGCACTGACATTCTTGAACAGCTGGAACTCCAAGATCTCCCAATCCTCAAGGGTAGACACTTACATTCTTCCTGCCCGCGGGCGGAGACGATACCCTAGCAATGGGGGCCGTTTAACTTTTGACCGCCGTGAACTCCCATCCTCAGTTTATGTAGCAGGACATCGGTTACAAGTTCGAGGTGATCCCTAAAACCGCAACAGTGTAGAAATTGCTGGCGATTTGGCCATCCAGCGAAATTTTGGGCAGATCTATCGCCGAATCCCCAGTCTGTTGGTGCCCAATGACCATTCTAATACGTCTTGCAATTGACCTCCTCTTGCCTTAATTGTCATGAGGCTCACCCTTCGTACTCTCGCCGTTGTCAAGTCTACTTAAATGAGCGGGAAACCCGTTACCTCAAAGAGGCAGAAGGTCTCCCTTATGCCATGGCAGTTTCTCATCTCCGCCTCCAAGGGAGACTACCTCGTGTTTCTTTTTTCCCGTGTTTCAAAACGTCCCCCACTTCTGGTATCCCATCTTCTGCACCCACCTCTGTGGTTACCTCTCCCATAGTCACTCCTGTAGCTAATTCTTTTGCTGTCCTCTGCTCAGACGTCCCTACTTCAACGTCTCAGTCTGATCTTGCTTCTTCGTGTTCTCTCTCACAAGCCTCAGTAGTGACGAGATCTCGTATGACACCTCCTCCAATTGTCCCTCTACTTCTCAAAAGTCAAAAAAAGGGTCCGTTAACACTCCTACCCATCTTCACCTCCTTTTTTTCCCCTTCCCTGTACCTGGTTCTCCCCCTCTCACGGGCTCTGTTACAAGTTTAAGGTTCACCCTCCTCCTCGTACTATACCTTCCCCCCCTGTTCCCTCCCAAGTTTCTTCCTCTTCGGCCACCCCCCAGGTTTCTGCCTCTTCTGTCCCCTTCCACGCTTCTCCAGGCCCCTCCACCCTTCCCCCCCCCTCTACCTTGGTACAGTCCATTACAGTTCCAATCTTGACTCATCCTCCCCCTACCATTTCCAATATTGTCTCCCATACGACGTCTCTAAATTTCTGAAACCTTGAAGCAATCTCTGAATATATTGCAGAGACCAAACCATCAATGGACACTGATCCACCCTCCGCTCCTTCTCTCTCCTCTACCTCCTTCTGCGCAAACTCCTTTTCTTCACAGCACACCGTTCCTTCGCTGCTTAAAACGTTTTCCACTGCCTCCGCAGGGTGGACTTTTCTAACCCCTCTAGTCCGTAGGAACCCTTACCTGCGGATTTCAGGTATCTTTATCATGCCAATCATGGCCTATTTACAGTGGAATATAGCGGCCTCAGGGGTAATCGAGGTGAGCTTCAGATGTTACTCTCCAGTTTTCCCCTGTTGGTGTTTGCTTACAGGAACCAGAATTACACTTGCTGTTATCTCTCCCATCCCAGGCTATAATTTATTGTATTCTTCAGATCCTTTTCCTGATGGGCCTTTAATGAAATGCCCTTCTTCTACGCACTGATATTCCGTACCATCAGCTATTTGTTCGTACTTCGCTGCATTACACAGCAGCCCTATCCACTTGCATAGGTGGTATACGCTCTGTTTTTAATATCTCTCTCCTTCTCGGGCATTATCTATTTCGGATATTGCCTTTTTTGTTTCGTCATTACCACCACGATTCTGTTACTTGGGGATTTTAATGCCCACCTTTTCCTCTGGGGGGGGTCTCACTGTGATTCCGTGGCATTCAGTTAGAGGCTTTTCTTGCCACCCACCCCCCCCATGTTTTAAAATACAGGTACTCCAACACCCATTTTTATCCTCGGACTCTCACTCTCTCTTGCATCGATCTCTCAGTCTGCTCTTCCTCCGCCGCATTAGACTTCACTTGGTCTGTTCTTCCGGACTTACATGACAGCGATCATTTCCCAATCATTCTTTCTTCCCCTTCATATTCACCACCTCTTCGCATCCCATGCTGGCAATTTGATCAGGCAAATTGGAACCTTTACTCACGCCTAACTGTTTTTAGAGAGGTTTTCCCTTTTTCATCCTCCATCGATGAGCTTTTACACCTCTTCTCGTCCTCCGTTTTAACCGCAGCTTCTCATTCTATTTCCCCAAACTTCGGGGAGGGATTCTCAGAAATGCGTGCCTTGGTGGTCTCCTGCTTGTGCTCGTGCAGTACGTTTGAAACGCACTGCATGGGGCAGGGACCGGTTACAATAGAACCACAGAGAGACTTCTTGAATTTAAGCAGAAACGTGCGATCGCTCGCCGTGTCATCCGTGATGCTAAACGCACTTGCTGGCGAGATTATGTCTCACCATCACCTCTGCTTCCTCTATGAGTGCAGCCTGGAAAAAGTATGAAAACTGAGTGGTAAAAAATTCTTTCCCGACCCGGCTCCTGTTCTGCGGGTTGCCGGTGTTTGATATAGCAAACCCACTAGATGTTGCCAATGAAATTGGCAATCATCTGGTCCATATTCCTCAGGGACTCCATCTATGCCCCTCATTTCTTTCCTCAAAGTCTGCCAGAGAGTTAGCACCCTTGGACGTTTCTTCTCTCAGAGAAGAACAGTATAATGTGCCTTTTACACTTAAAGAACTGGAGGCAACACTCTCAGCTTGCCGATCATCGGCAGCTGGGCCCGACGACATTCATATTCGTATGCTACAACATTTACATCAGTCAGGCCTTGCAGTCCTATTACGCCTTTACAATCTTATTTGGTTACAAGGAGTTCTTCCACAGCTGTGGAAATCCGCCATTGTTCTCCCTTTCTGCCAAACCAGGGACTACGGGACATGAAACCTCCCACTATCGTCCCATTGCTCTTACCAGTGCAGTTTGCAAAGTGAGGAACCCTAGTAAATAGACATTTAGTGTGGTATTTTGAGACACACAACAGTCCCCTCCACTCGTCAATATGGCTTTCGTAAGGGAACGTTCTCATCCATAGACCCCCTTTCTACGGTTTGGATACGTATGTTCGTAAAGCCTTTGCGAATAACCATCAGTTATTGCCATATTTTTTGACCTTGAGAAGGCATATGACACAACTTGGAGGGATAATATTTTAGCCCAAGCCACTCCTTTGGCCTTCGAGGCAATCTACCATCCCTTTCCCTTTAAGAACTTTTTTTAAATGACAGGCATTTCCGTCTTCGGGTTAATAATGTGCTCTCCCCGGACTTCATCCAAGCTGAAGGTTCCCCCAGGGGTGTGTTTTTGAGCACAACAAATTTTTCCCCCTTGCTATTAATGATTTGGCCTCTAGTCTTCCATCAATATTTGGTCATCACTCTATGTTGATGACTTCGCTATTGCCTGTGCAGGCGCCCGACTGTCACCCTTTTTACAGTTTCTCTCCAGCATGCAGTCGCCGTGTTTCCAATTGGGCCACCACACCCTGGGTTTTAAATTTCAGCACTAAAACTCGCCAAATTACTTTCACTAGACGCTCTGTCATCTCCGATCATCCTTTGACCTCTATGGCTCCGTATCCCCGAACGTGGGTAGTCAAGTTTCTGGGCCTCCTCTTTGATCGTAAAGGTTTTTTCCTGGAAACCTCACATTACCTCTCCGAAGGCAACTTGCCACAGCCAGCTGAACCTCCTTAAAAAACCCCTTTCTCATCTTTCATGGGGAGCTGATCGTCGAACCCTCCTTCGCCTACATTCCACCCTTATCTTATCGAAACTTGATTATGGTGACCAGATCTATTCAGCGGCATCTCCTGCTACTCTCTCTAGCCTTAACCCCATTCATCACCAAGGATTACGTTTATGCCTTGGTGCTTTTCGCTCTTCCCCTGTCGAGAGCCTCTATGCAGAAGCGAACGTTCCATCCTTATCCGATTGCTGTGATGCCCATTGCCTTCGCTACTATGTACGCTCTCATGATCTCCACAATCCTTCCATTTATAGAATGATCACTGATATTAGTAGACATTCTTTATTTGTTCGCCGCCCCTGTTTACTCCGTCCCTTCTCTCTTCGCCTTCATTCGCTCTTGTCTTCTCTTCAATTACCACCTTTCTATGTACATGTAGCATCTCACTTTTCCCTACCCCCCTGGGAAGTTCCAGCTGTTCGAGTCTGTTCTTTCTCTCTCCCTTGCTCGAAAGCCCAACTGTCTACGGTCGCTTCCCGCTCTCATTTTCTTGACCACTTTCACTCTCATTCTCATGCCATTGCTGTGTACACAGATGGCTCTAAGTCTTCTGACGGCGTAGGATTCGCAGCAGTGTTTCCGGACAGTGTCGTGCGGGGGCATTTACTATCTTCAGCTAGCATTTTTACTGCTGAACTGTATGCCATTCTTGCAGCGCTTATTCGTATCGCATCTATGCCTGTGTCATCATTTGTAGTAGTCTCAGACTCCCTTAGTGCTCTACAGGCTATACGAAAATTTGATACATCTCATCCCCTAGTTCTCCGTATCCAACTTTGGCTACGCCGTATCTCTACCAAACAAAGATATTGTTTTTTGTTGGGTCCCTGGTCATGTCGACGTACAGGGCAATGAACAGGCAGACACTGCTGCGCGGTCAGCAGTACATGACCTACCGATTTCCTATCGAGGTGTTCCATTTCTGGACTATTTTGCTGCAATAGCTACCCACCTTCGCACCCGTTGGCAAGAACGTTGGTCAACTCTGCTCGGTAACAAACTTCATTCTATTAAACCGAGCATAGGTTACTGGCCGTCTTCTTGTCATCAGTGCCGAGGTTGGGAGACCACTCCCTCCCGCCTTCGCATTGGCCACACTAGTCTTACTCATGGGTATCTCATGGAGAGGCACCCTGTTCCTCTCTGTG
The DNA here is from genome assembly GCF_026875155.1 of Cherax quadricarinatus. NCBI lineage: Eukaryota > Metazoa > Arthropoda > Malacostraca > Decapoda > Parastacidae > Cherax > Cherax quadricarinatus. Next base: position 22,599,226 of record NC_069467.1, read on the forward strand.
AGCAGTGTCAAGTTCCAGTATCGATTAGCCACATTGTTAGACTGCCCTCTCTATCAACGAGCACGCAGAATTTACCTCCAACGTCGTCTTCGTTCTACTACTCTCTCTTTACCTTCCCTTCTTGCTGATGGACCCTCCTTTAATCCTGACTCTCTCATTGACTTCTTGACAACGACTGATTTACTCCACAAACTCTGATGATACTTTTCGCACTCCCCTCAGCCCTTTCTAGTTCAGTCTCTTGCTGCCCTTTACCCTTTCACCATCCACTACCCCGCTGTTATCCGTAACCTATTACTCATCCATCTCCCTTTTGCCACCTGATACCCTCGCTTCCTTCCTGCCCTGCAGCGCTGTATAGTCCTTGTGGCTTAGCGCTTCTTTTTTATTATAATAATAATCCGCAATCCTTCCATTTATAGAATGGTCACTGATATTAGTAGACATTCTTTATTTGTTCGCCGCCCCTGTTTACTCCGTCCCTTCTCTCTTCGCCTTCATTCGCTCTTGTCTTCTCTTCAATTACCACCTTTCTATGTACATGTAGCATCTCACTTTTCCCTACCCCCCTGGGAAGTTCCAGTTGTTCGAGTCTGTTCTTTCTCTCTCCCTTGCTCGAAAGCCCAGCTGTCTACGGTCGCTTCCCGCTCTCATTTTCTTGACCACTTTCACTCTCATTCTCATGCCATTGCTGTGTACACAGATGGCTCTAAGTCTTCTGATGGCGTAGGATTCGCAGCAGTGTTTCCGGACAGCGTCATACAAGGGCATTTACTATCTTCGGCTAGTATTTTTACTGCTGAATTGTATGCCGTCCTTACAGCACTTATCCGTATTGCATCTATGCCTGTGTCATCATTTGTGGTTGTCTCAGACTCCCTTAGTGCTTTACAGGCTATACAGAAATTTGATACACCTCGCCCCTTAGTCCTCCGTATCCAACTTTGGCTACGCCGCATCTTTACCAAGCATAAAGATATTGTTTTTTGTTGGGTCCCTGGTCATGTTGACGTACAGGGCAATGAACAGGCAGACACTGCTGCGCGGTCAGCAGTACATGACCTACCAGTTTCATGTAGAGGTATTCCATTTACGGACTATTTTGCTGCAATATCTTCCCAACTTCACACCCGTTGGCAACAACGTTGGTCTACTATGCTCGGCAACAAACTTCAATCTATTGAACCGAGTATAGGTTACTGGCCGTCTTCTTATCACCAGTGTCGAGGTTGGGAGACTACTCTCTCCCGTCTTCGCATTGGCCATACTCGTCTTACTCATGGATATCTCATGGAGAGGCGCCCTGCTCCTCTCTGTGAGAATTGCCAAGTTCCATTATCAGTCAGCCACATTCTGTTGGACTGCCCACTTTATCAATGAGCACGCAGAATTTACCTCCGTCGTCGTCTTCGCTCTGCTGCTCTCTCTTTACCTTCCCTTCTCGCTGATGGACCCACCTTTCATCCAGACTCTCTCATTGACTTTTTGACAACAACTGACTGACTTCACAAATTCTGATACCTTCAGCCCTTTCTACTTCAATCTCTTGCTACCCCCTACCCCCGTACTATCCTCTGCCCCGCTGTTTTCTGTAACCTACTGATCATCCCTCCTCCCTTCTGCCATCCAATACCCTTGCTTCCTTCCCTACCCTGCAGCGCTGTATAGCCCTTGTGGCTTAGCGCTTCTTTTTGATTATAATAATAATTTGATTTAAATTATGGTTCCTAAATTGAAAATAAGTAATTAGATTTTGTTATAAAGGTGCACACAGGATTTTCAAACTTGACTCTCCCTACATTTTTGAAGATTACTTTGACTGACATTACTGATAATATAGAGCAATATGCCTCTATAAAGATACAGCATCAAACATTGTAACTGAAATCTGAAATAAAAATTGATTATATGGAGCGAACTTCATAGTATGTACTTGCCATTTCTTTTCCTTCAAGGAGGGTGCCTAGATGAGATGAAATGCACTTTGTTCAAGGAATGGGAGCTACCTTTCCTTGGATCAAACCCATCTACCTCCCATTCCCCAGGCACTTTGGCATGTGTGTGGTTTAGCTCTTCATGAATATAGCAATGTGGATTTTAGATCTGCTGGGAACTAGACAAAACTTGTGCATATTTGGAATGTTTTGAAAAATATATGATAATATTGGAGGACATGTACTGTATAGTATAAGTATATAAGAAATCTGAAAAGGATGGCATCTTTAAAGAAATGCATGAAGCAGACACTGCACAAAACCCCCAAGGAAAAGTAGGGTGACCTTAGTACACTAATTGATAACTATTAAGTGTGATGGGACCAAGACTTCAACACACTCCTTTTCTACACAAAGGTAATTTACAAAGGATCCCTGACTTCAAGAGGAAACTGGATATGTAACTGATCAGCCAAGCTGTGATGCATGAATTGGGCTGTGCAACTAGTACAAACACTGATTGATAAGGTGACCTACTGGGAAGCCTGGTTTGGGACTGGGCTATGACCCTTGTGGGTTTAGTGCTTATTTATGATTATTATAATGGGACAAAACTATGGGGTATAAATCCAAAGAAGACACTCCAGGTAGAATCCTGGTAAAAGTTGAAGTAGATGTGGGGAGCACACATGTTGCTAAAATGTTGCCACAAATATTGGATTTGGCATAACACATATGCTAAAATATTTTATAGGCAAGTGTACATTACTGTAATAACTTAAAAAAAAAAAAAATACTTGTATTCACTTGCAAGTGCACCCTGCTGTTCACAATCATATGTACACACGTACTTGGAGTTAGGTGCCATGAAATTGATTATTTTTATTATTAATGCAAAGGAGAGAATTATCCATCTTCCAAAAGTATATGATAAACCTGCAGTATTTCTTGTATAAATTACCCTTTAACTGGGGGTAATGATGCTTACGAAGGGCTTTTGATTGAGAAAATTGGAGCTACCTTTTTCCTCTGATCACAGCAGATTATTTGCCACTCCCCAGGTGCTGTGTCAACCCTACAAGTACAGCTCTTCTCCAAGAATATAATAATCTTGGATACTTAGTGAGTTGTGGTTACTTAAATAAAATTTGTCTCCCTTGAGTTGCTGTCTTGCAACTCTGTCAAAAAATAAGCAAGTGACATAAGTTACTGTTTTAGTTGGTATTGTATATTTGTAATTTTATTTATATCTCCTGTATATGACCCTTATGGGTTTAGCACTTAGTTATAATATCTATCCGTCGAAAATAAAAATCAAGAGTTCCGCCTCGCCTTGTGAACTGAACTACAGAAATCATCCCTCCCATTTTAATGCAACACACTTTTGTTTTACAGAATTATTTATTTATAATTTTCATTTAGCCCTTACTATTTATTATGTAGATCTTCAGATGAGTAGGAAATGGTTTACCTCGTCAATCTATGAACTGTAAAAAAAAAAAAAAAAAAAAAAAAAAACCTTATCAAAAACTTGACCTTGGGGAGAGTGGCAAGATGCTGCTAGTCAACATTTTAGTTTAATATTCTTGCCTCCACAGGAACACTGTTGTAGTATCTTACAACTTTCAGCTTTTTATGGAGCTTCATTCGTATTTTTTGCATTAGCATAATTTAGGAATTAATTTATGTAGTGCAATACAATGAAATCTTATTTACAATACTACTACTTTGTTAGTTTAAATTGAGTGAAGTTTGTAATTAATTTTATATCAAAATAAGAAAAAACATTGAAAATACTGTGAATGAAATTTGTATTTTGGTGGTCTAGCTTTGTTTTCCAACAAAAAGTGAACATTTGTTTATACATACAGCCTCTCCTCGCTTAATGATAGAGTTCTATTTCTAAGACCATGTTGTTAACCCTTAAACTGTTCAAATGTAGATCTACGTTCACATGTGTAGCGCTCCAAATGTAGATTTACTTTTTTTTTTTTTTTTTTTTTTTTTTGCATGCTTTCAAATGGAGAAAATAAATGTCAGAGCACTACGCACGTGAACGTAGATCTACGTTTGGACAGTTTAAGGGTTAAACAAATTCGTCGCTAACTGAGGCGCATACTACATGTACGTATAATGATAGTGCGTTTGTGTCAGCCATCTTTGATATTAACAGAAAAAAAATACCGTGACTGGAACAATACACAAATAACCCACACATAGAAGATGACGTCTTTGCTCTCTGGCCTTATGACTCTAGTCTCTTCCAGCCATTTCTTGATGCTCTTAGTAATATTGCCCCTTCCATTAAGTTAAAAGCTGAATGGGAATCTAATTCCTTGCTTCCTTTCCTTGATGTTCATGTCCACATCTCAAATACAGGTTTTGTCTTTTCCGTATTCCTCAAGCCTATGCACAGTGGCGTGTGCACTCGCTACTTTTCTTATCATACTTCCTCTGTCAAGAAAAGTGTTCTCATCTCCCTCTTTCTCCGTGCTCTCTGCAATTGTGATCGTCAGTTCCTTGCATCAGTAATTCTCAATCTTCATAATTCATTTTCCCGTCTTGGCTACCCTTCCCATTTCATAGACTTTGCCTTTTCACATGCTAAATGGACTTAATTTTTTCCCAAACACTCTACTCCTGGAAACTCTCCTGTCTTCTGCCATCCCTACATTTCCGGTTTTTCTAATCTCAACAACTCTCTCCGTTCCTTAGGTGTCAAACTTTTCGCCAGATTAACACTTCACACTAATCTAGTTCAAACCTCTCTTCCCTCTATAGATGCTGCTGGTGTCTACTCTATTTCTTTTTCCTCCTGTCCTCTTCAGTACTTTAGAGAAACTGGCCAGTTTCATTCTGATAGACTTAGGGAACACAAAAGCAGTGTTAGGCTTGCCAACACCAACAATGCTCTTTTCTGTCATGTCAGAGATCACAGTCATCCTATCGACTGTTCTTCTGCTAAAACTGTCTACCTTACTTCCAGCTTTCACAGTCGCCGTCTGGTTGAATCCTCCATTAATACACAACTTGTATGAATCTTAGTCCTGGCTTTGTCTCTGTAGATGCCTTTCTTTCCCATTACGTTGTAAAATTTCTGCAAATTTTAGAACACCCATGACTTAACCTGATTTTTTTTTCCTCTTCCCCTTTCCTCTTTCTCCTTTGGGTTTTCTTTCTTCTGCCTTGGGTATTTGTCCTTTATTATTCCCCCCCCCCTCTGTATTCTTGCTCCTACCCTCTGTGGGCCCTTAGCTCCCTTGCAGTGCTCCTCTTTCTTAGTATTTGACTTGACTCCACTACAACTGCTGCCTCCACCACTACCTCTCTGCCTCCTTTCCTACTACCTCTCTGCCTCCTTTCCTACTACCTCTCTTGTTCTTGTCTCTGTCTGCTGGCCTATATATATTTTCCCTTCTCTTTGTTAGTGTGACTTTATAAATGGTCCAAGTTAGACTGAAATGTCGTAAGCTCTTCTCTTCTATGTGCAGGTTATTTGTGCATCTTAGATATTGTTTTAGTTTCACCTTTGCACCATTTATAACATTTCTGGTATATTTTTAAATGTTTATACAGTAGTGTACTGTATATTAAATAAACAGAATAAAGGAAATTAGCTGTAATATGCATCATTGAGGTATGAGTACTGGTCAGAGAGCCCATTGCAAGTCCAAGGGGTTGGAAATGAGTACGTCGCTAAGTGTGGAGAGGCTGTGTGTGTGTGTGTGTGTGTCTGTGTGTGTGTGTGTGTGTGTGTGTGTGTGTGTGTGTGTGTGTGTGTGTGTGTGTGTGTGTGTGTGTGTGTGTGTGTGTGTGTGTTCTGTGCTCACCTAGTTGTGGTTGCAGGAGTCGAGTCTCAGCCCCTGGCCCTGCCTCTTCACTGACCACTACTCAGTCACTACCCACTCCGTGAGCTTTATCGTACCTCTCCTTAAAGCTATGTATAGATCCTGCCTCAACTACATCACTTCCCAGACTATTCCACTTCCTGACAACTCTGTGACTGAAGAAGTACTTCCTAACTTCCCTGTGGTTCATCTGAGTCTTCAACTTTCAACTGTGACCCCTTGTTGCTGTGTCCCATCTCTGGAACATCCTATCTCTGTCTACCTTGTCTATTCCTCTCAATATTTTATATGTTGTTATCATATCCCCCTATCTCTCCTGTCTTCCAGTGTCATCAGGTTGATTTCTCTTAACCTCTCCTTGTAGGACATACCCCTTAGCTCCAGGACTAGTCTTGTTGCAAACCTATGCACTTTCTCTAGTTTCCTTACATGCTTGGCTAGATGAGGGTTCCAAACTGGCACTGCATACTCCAGTATAGGCCTAATGTACACAGTGTACACGGTCCTGAATGACTCCTTATTAAGATGTCAGAATGCTGTTCTCAGGTTTGCCAGTCGCCCGTATGCTGCCGCAGTGATATGGTTGATGTGCACCTCGGATGTGCCTGGTGTTATACTCACCCCAAGATCCTTTTCCTTGAGTGAGGTTTGTGGCCTGGCCCCCTAGACTGTAGTCTGTCTGTGGTCATCTTTGCCCTTTCCCAATCTTCATGACTTTGCACTTGGTGGGGTAGAACTCCAGGAGCCAGTTGCTGGACAAGTCCTGCAGCCTCTGTGTGTGTGTGTGTGTGTGTGTGTGTCTGTGTGTGTCTGTCTGTCTGTCTGTCTGTCTGTCTGTCTGTCTGTCTTGCTGAATAGGTAAAGCTTTCGATTTTGGCTTAAAATAAGAATGCTCTTGTTGCCAAATAAGGCAAGCGAAAATTTGTGTATGCAATAATTTTGCAACAATCATTCTGAACCTAATGAAAGAAATATATTTCACTGCATTTGTTTATTATTAAATTATTGTAAACTTGTATAAAATAGTTGGATCAGATTAAATTAACCCTTTGAGGGTCCGTCCCATGGATCTATGGCTTTGAAGCCAGGGCGCAAGCCGTAGGTCTACATCATGAGCTTAGCTCACTCAGATAAGCAGTGAGTGGTAAATTTGGGCCAAGATATGAGAGAATACATCTATGTGGTAAGTGTGCACCGCATAAAACAATTCCTGCAGCACACAGTGCATAATGAGAGAGAAAAAAGTGATCGTAATTTTTTATTAAAACAGCAAATTAGCAGTATTTTTTCCTATGTTTTTTACAGTTGTATTTGCAATTTCTTGGTCTCATTTGATAGAATGGAAGATATATTACAGAAATAGAGATGATTTTGATTGGTTTTAGCACTGAAAATGGGTTGAAACTGAGCCCAAAATAGTGGAAATGTTCAATTTTTGCAGATGTTCAAGAGTAAACAGCAGCGCTGTATAGCCCTTGTGGTTTAGCGCTTCTTATTGATTCTAATAATTATCGAGTAAATAAATGACATCATGTGTCCAATACACGCCAACAAATGTGTGTTCATGAATGTGCTGATACTATTTACGCAATTATTACAACATTGACTTAGAGTGAATTTTCCATTTTTTGGTGTGAATAAAAATTCATTATGTGAATAAAAAATCAAAATGGAATTCATTTGTAAAGCTTGAAAACATAACAAATGAACAGAGGAAATGTTAGCTTAGTGCCAGGAATGCCTGCATTGTTTATTCTGGACCCTGACCTACCAGTTTCATATAGAGATGTTCCATTTACGGACTATTTTGCTGCAATAGCTACCCACCTTCACACCCGTTGGCAACAACGTTGGTCTACTCTTCTCAGTAACAAACTTCAATCTATTTAACCGAGTATAGGTTACTGGCCGTCTTCTTGTCACCAGTGCTGAGGTTGGGAGACTACTCTCTCCCGTCTTCGCATTGGCCATACTCGTCTTACTCATGGATATCTCATGGAGAGGTGCCCTGCTCCTCTCTCTGAGAATTGTCAGATTCCATTATCGGTCAGCCACATTCTGTTAGACTGCCCACTTCATCAACGAGCACGCAGAATTTACCTCTCAACGTAGTCTTCGCTCCGCTGCTCTCTCTTTACCTTCCCTTCTCGCTGATGGACCCACCTTTCATCCGGACTCTCTCATTGACTTTTTGACAACAACTGATTTCACAAACTCTGATGATACCTTCAGCCCTTTCTACCTCAATCTCTTGGTACCCTCTACCCCTGCACTATCCCCTGCCCCGCTGTTTTCTGTAACCTAGTGATCGCCCCTTCCCCCCTTCTGCCGCCCAATACCCTTGCTTCCTTCCGTACCCTGCAGCAATGTATAGCCCTTGTGGCTTAGCGCTTCTTTTTGATTATAATATAATAATAATATTCTGGACCCTATTTTGAAATTCAAATATTTTGAACTTCGTGTTAAATTGGCCAAATTGCCAATTTCCGATTACTTTATTGGATAGTTGAAACAGTTGACTGGGCGATTTCTTGTGCTCGGTCAATAAAATACAAGTAATACTAGCAAAATAGCTAAGAATTTGGTTGACTGGAATAATGTAATTGGCTTAAAATGGGAGTCAAAGTTGGTAAAATCGCTGATGCGTAAATGTCACTGATGCATCAAAATTCACGAGAGCATAATTTTAGCAGTTTTCCATCAAATTTCTTACCATTTCATAAGAAAAAATAAAAAATTTGATTGAAAATTCTTGGACCCTGGCTGTCACTCTAGAGATTTTGCCTCTGGACCCTCAAAGGGTTAATTAAATTGCACTTGTTATAATAAGGTTATGTAAGTTCTCTAAGGTTCTTTTGGTACAAAATTATTAAATTTTCCATTAACATAAGCGAAAAAATATAAGAGAAAATTTTAGAAAAGACTTAAAAATTTTAAACCAGTTCTTGCTAATTGACCAGTTTTACCTATTCAGCAACACACGTGCATACGCATGAAAATATATCATTAAATGTATAAGAGAAAATTTTAGAAAAGACTTAAAAATTTTTAACCAGTTCTTGCTAATTGACCAGTTTTACCTATTCAGCAACACACGTGCATACGTATTTACAGTATATACAGTATTATATTAACACAGCTGTTTCCCACCAAGGCAGGGTGACCCAAAAAGTAAGAAAAAAAAAAAAAAACTCGTCATTCAACACTTTCATCATTCATACATAATGACCTCTTTATGCAAAGGCACACAGATATGACAGTTTAGATGTCACTCCAAACACCCAATATCCCAAACCCCTCCTTTAAGGTGCAGGCATTGTACTACCCACCTCTACTACTCAAGTTCGGCTAACCGGTTTCCCTGAATTTCTTCACAAAATATTACCCTGATCATACTCCAGCAGCTTGTCAGGTCCCAAAAACCATTCGTTTTCATTCACTCCTGCCTAACATGCTCGTACGTGCCTTCTGCATTTCCAGGCCCCTTGCACGCAAAACCTCTTTAAACCCTCCCATCCTTCATCCTTTCCTAGGACGACTCCTACCGTTCCACTACAGATTTATTCACTCTCCAAGTCATTCTGTTTTCCTCCTTCCTCTCTAAATGACCAAACCACTTCAATAACTCCTCTTCAGCCCTCTGAATAATACGTTTAGTAACTCCACACCACCACCTAATTTCCACACCCAGTATTTACACCACACATCACAAAGGGGATAAAAAAAGAGTGCAAGAATTATAGGGGAATAAGCCTATTGAGTATACCTGGTAAAGTGTATGGTAGAGTTCTTATTGAAAGAATTAAGAGTAAGACGAGTAGGATAGTAGATGAACAAGGAGGCTTTAGGAAAGGTAGGGGGTGTGTAAACCAAGTGTTTATAGTGAAACATATTGGATGAACAGTATTTAGATAAGGGTAAAGGGGTTTTTGTGGCATTTATGGATTTGGAAAAGGCATATGACAGAGTGGATAGGGGGGCAATGTGGCAGATGTTGCAGGTGTATGTTATAGGAGGTAGGTTACTGAAAGCAGTGAAGAGTTTTTATGACAATAGTGAGGCTCAGGTTAGAGTATGTAGGAGAGAGGGAGATTATTTCCTGGTAAAAGTAGGCCTTAGACAAGGATGTGTGATGTCACCATGGTTGTTCAATATATTTATAGATGGGGGTTGTAAGAGAAGTGAATGCGAGGGTCTTGGCAAGAGGTGTGGAGTTAAAAGATGAAGAATCAAACACAAAGTGGGAGTTGTCACAGTTGCTCTTTGCTGATGACATGGTGCTTTTGGAAGATTCTGAAGAGAAGTTGCAGAGGTTGGTGGATGAATTTGGTAGGGTATGTAAAAGAAGAAACTTAATAGTGAATATAGGAAAGTAAGGTTATGAAAATAACAAAAAGATTAGGTGACAAAAGATTGGATATCAGATTGGAGGGAGAGAGTATGGAGGAGGTGAATGTATTCAGATATTTAGGAGCGGATGGGTCTACGAAGGATGAGGTGAATCACAGAATTGATGAGGGGAAAAGGGCGAGTGGTGCATGTAGGGGTCTGTGCAGACAAAGAACTTTGTCCGTTGAAGCAAAAAGGGAAATGTACAAGAGTATAGTTTTACCAACGCTCTTATGTGAGTGTGAAGCATGAGTTATGAATGTTGCAACGTGGAGAAGGCTGGAGGCAGTGGAGATGTCATGTCTGAGGGCAATGTGTGGTGTGAATATAATGCAGAGAATTGGTAGTTTGGAAATTAGGAGGTGTGGGATTACCAAAACTATTATCCAGAGGGCTGAGGAGGGGTTGTTGAGGTGGTTCGTACATATAGAGAGAATGGAACAAAACAGAATGACTTCAAGAGTGTATAAATCTGTAGTGGAGGGAAGGCCGGGTAGGGGTCGGCCTAGGAAGGGTTGGAGGGAGGGGGGTAAAGGAGGGTTTGTGTGCGAGAGCCTTGGACTTCCAACAAGCATGCACGAGCGTATTTGATAGGAGTGAATGGAGACGAATGGTTTTTAATACTTGACGTGCTGTTGGAGTGTGAGCAAAGTAACATTTATAAAGGGATTTAGGGAAACTGCCAGGCTGGACTTGGAGTCCTGGAGATGGGAAGTACAATGTCTACACTCTGAAGGAGGGGTGTTAATGTTGCAGTTTTATAACTGTAGTGTATAGCACCCTTCTGGCAAGACAGTGATGGAGTGAATGATGAAAGTTTTTCTCTTTCTGGCCACCCTGCCTTGGTGGGAATTGGCCGATGTGTTAATAAATAATAAAAATGGTCCTTAGATACAACATCACACTACAGTGGACCCCCGCTTAACGATCACCTCCCAATGCGACCAATTATGTAAGTGTATTTATGTAAGTGCGTTTGTACGTGTATGTTTGGGGGTCTGAAATGGACTAATCTACTTCACAATATTCCTTATGGGAACAAATACGGTCAGTACTGGCACCTGAACATACATCTGGAATGAAAAAATATCGTTAACCGGGGTCCACTGTATCTCCAGCCGCCTCCTCACTGCAGCATTCACAAGCCATGCTTCACACCCATATAAGAGTGTTGGTACCACTTTTCTCTCATACATTCCCTTCTTTCCCTTTATGGATAACATTTTTTGTCTCGACAGATAACTCAGTGCACCACTCACCTTTTTTCCTTCATCAGTTCTGTGGTTAACCTTGTCCTTCATAAATCCATCTAGTGACAAAGCTGCTCCCAAATACAGTGGAACCTCTACTTTTGAGTTTAATCCATTCCATGACCTTGCTCGCAACTGGATTTGCTCGTTTTCAGAATCAATTTTCCTCATTTAAATTAACTGAAATACAATTAATCCGTTTCAGTGGAATTCTGTACTTCAATAATTTTGCTAATATCAACTCTACGGCTTATTTATCTATCTCACTTCATCTAATATGACATAATAAACAATATAAATAACATAAAGCCTGATATATAGTCTAAAATGAATAAAATGTGTCATTGAAGATTGA
>NC_069467.1:22616001-22668501 GCF_026875155.1 Cherax quadricarinatus
CAGAGTAAGCCTGTCTTTCATAGGCTTATGTCCTGGGAGTGCCTTTTCCTCCTGAGTAATGTAGGTCCTGCTTGGCATTTTCTTTCAAAACAGGCCTGTTTCGTCACAAACACTTGTTCAGGTTTCAGTCCTTCACTGTCTATGTACTCCTTGAATTCCTGCACATATTTTTCAGCCGCTTTGTGGTCCGAACCGGCAGCCTCACCATGCCTTATCACTATGTATGCCACTACGATTCTTAAATCTCTCAAACCAACCTTTGCTGGCCTTAAATTCACTCACATCACCACTAGTTGCAGGCATTTTTCTAATTAAATCGTCATGCAACTTCCTAGCCTTTTCACATATGATCGCTTGAGAGTTTGCTATCTCCTGCTATCTGTTTTTCATTTACCCACACCAATAACAAGTCTCTCAACATCTTCTATCACTTGCGATCTCTGTTTCAAAAACAAAGTTGCACCTTTGGCAAGAACAACTTCCTCGATTGCCATTTTCTTGGCCACAATAGTAGCGATGGTTGATTGGGGTTTTGTGTACAACCTGGCCAGCTCGGAGACATGCACTCCACTTTCATACTTAGCAGTGATCTCTTTCTTCATATCCATAGTAATTCTCACTCTCTTTGCTGTAGGGTTGGCCCTAGAAGCTTTCTTGGGGCCCATGGTGACTTATTTTGCAGGTGCAATCACTAAAAAGGCTGTGATATTGTGAAATGTTCCAATTGTATGCTTGGAAGCGACCGCGGTGGCTGGCTTGTAAATACTGGAACCCACGGAACAAGTGAGGCGGGCTCAGGCCGCACGTGGATGCGTCTCGAACGAATAGCATTGAGCGAGTTTTTTAGTGCTAGCCGAGGCAAAATTTTTGCATTAAAATGTATCGCTAGGCAGATTTAACGTTATGCGATGTGTTCGTTAGGCGAAGGTCCACTGTATACATACATACATTGGACCCCGACATTCGATATTAATTCGTTCCTGAGAGCTCATCGAATGTCGAAAATATCGAAAGTCGAATTAATTTTCCCCATAAGAAGTAATGGAAATCAAATTAATCCGTGCAAGACACCCAAAAGTATGAAAAAAAAAACTTACTACATGAAATATTAAGTTTAATGCAATAGAATAATTACAATAACGTAGTGTATGCCACTACAATTCTTAAATCTTTCAAACCAACCTTTGCTGGCCTTAAATTCACTCACATCGCCACTAGTTGCAGGCAATTTCTTTACCAAATCATCGTGCAACTGCCTAGCCTTTTCACAAATGATCGCTTGAGAGATGCTATCTCCTGCTATGTTTTTCATTTATCTACACCAATAACAGTCACTCAACATCATCTAACACTAGCGATCTTTGTTTCGAAAACAAAGTTACACCTTTTGCAACAACAGCTTCCTTGATTGCCGTTTTCCTGCTCACTATAGTAGAGATGGTTGATTGGGGTTTACTATACAACCTGGCCAGCTCCGACACACGCACTCCACTTTTGTACTTTGCAATTATCTCTTTCTTCATTTCAGTAGTCATTAGCACCTTTTTTCTCGAAGGGTTGACACTAGAAGCTTTCTTGGGGCCCATGGTTACTTATTTTGCAGAAACAAGCACCAAAAACAGTGATAATATGGAATGTACCGAATGTATCCTTAGATGCGCGCACACTGTCTGGCTTGTAAACACTGGCACACACGGGGCAGTTCAGGCCACACGTGGACACGTTTCGTACGAATCATATCAAATAGCGGGTTTTCAATCGAATGTCGAGGCAAAATTTTTGCGTTTAAAATGCATCGAATGTCGGATTTATCGAATGGTGATGCCATCGAATGTCGGGGGTCCACTGTGTGTGTGTGTATGTATGTCTGTTTGTATATATATATGTATGTATGTATATATGTATGTATACAGTGGACCCCTGGTTAATGATATTTTTTCACTCCAGAAGTATGTTCAGGTGCCAGTACTGACCGAATTTGTTCCCATAAGGAATATTGTGAAGTAGATTAGTCCATTTCAGACCCCCAAACATACACGTACAAACGCACTTACATAAATACACTTACATAATTGGTCGCATTCGGAGGTGATCGTTATGCGGGGGTCCACTGTATATAATTTTATTTCATTTATTTTCGTTGATCTCCAGTTTGGCTCCAGTTTACTAGCAGTTTCACTTGGATATACAGGATACACACGTGGATAGTTTAAAGGCAACCTGTTGTGCAGGACATAGCGGTCATACTTCATTATCAATGTAAAAGAAAAAATTAACTTTTTTTTTTTAATTGAGGTTTCTCCCTCTTATTGCATTAGATCTTAAAAACTGAGATGTTTAAATTAATTTGTTTCAGTCATTAACTAGTGGTTTAAAAAATGATCCATCCTTTAATTACTGAATTCCTTGCAGAGACTGGCTGGCTTGTAAACAATGGCACACACGGGGCAGTTCAGGCCACACGTGGACACATCTTGTATGAATCGTATCGCATACCGGGTTTTGTAACGGGAACCGATGCAATTTTTTCGCGATATAATGCTTCGGATACCGGATTTATCGGATACCGATGACTTCGCGAACCAGGGGTCCACTGTACTTATCTACTGAGTATGCTGAGTGACTAGTTAGTCTGGCTGCTGTTTAGATAATTGATTCAAGGATATTATAGTGAATGGCTCGCTCTGCTGTGTCCACCTGCACTACCAGCAGGAAACAGGATGAGGGAAATGTATAATATACAATATTAGAATTTGATATTGTAATTTCATTGGGCAAGTGAAAGTTTATTTGTTCTCCATGATTATTACAATTGTGCACTTATCAAATACTGTTCACTGGGTGGTCCAGGGTCAGCCAGCTATTCTGAGTGGCTCCCAAACTGTAACCAGTGATAATGATGGATACAGCCAACCACAGTACATAAGAACATAAGAAAAATGAAACACTGCACCAGGCCTACTGGCCCATGCAAGGCAGGTCCAAATCTCCCACCAGCTTAAGCCAATGCCTTAACCTAGTCAGGCTAGTCACATTCACTTAAGGGAAGAGCACGACCTCTGACCTACTAGCACAAGCTGGTCAGGTCCATCTCCCACCCACCCACACCCACTCGTGTATTTATCCAACCTATTTGTAAAACTATGCAATGTCTTAGCTTCTATGACGGTACTCGGGAGTTTGTTCCACTCATCCACAACTCTATTACCAAACCAGTGCTTTCCTATATCCTTCCTGAATCTGAATTTTTCCAATTTAAAACCATTGCTGCGACTCCTGTCTATGCTAGACATTTTTAGCCTACTATTTACATCCTCTTTATTAATTCATGTTTTTCATTTATACACCTCAATCATATCCCCCTTAATTCTACACCTCTCTAGAGAGTGCAGATTCAGGGCCCTCAGTCTATCCTCATTGGGACGATTTCTGATACATGGGATCAACTTTGTCATCCTCCTCTGTACGTTTTCCAGTGCATTTAGTATATCCATTCTGAAATATGGTGACCAAAACTGTGCAGCATAATCTAAATGAGGCTTAGCCAAAGATATATAGGGTTGAAAAACTTGAGGACTTTTATTATTTATAGTTCTTGATATGAAGCCAAGAAGTCTGTCAGTTTTATTGCAAACACTTATGCACTATTGTCTTGGTTTCAGATTACTGATAACCAGAACTCCTAAATCCTTTTCGCAATCCATAATATTAAGATCTACATTATTTAGTTTATATATGGCATGGTTATTTTCCTGTCCAACATTTAGAACTTTGCATTTGTCTATATTAAACTGCATCTGCCACTTCTCCGAACACTGCATCAGTCTATTCAAATCATCCTGGAGTGTTCAAATATCCTCATCAGAATGAATTGGACGGTCAGTTTTGGTGTCTTCAGCAAATTTGCTTATGTTGCTTTTTATTCCCTCATCTATGTCATTTATGTAAATTGTGAATAACAAGGGGCCCAACACTGACCCCTGTGGAACACCACTTGTGACGTGCCCCCATTCTGATTTCTCCCCATTTATGCAAACTCTGCTGCCTATTTGTCAGCCGTGCTTCCACCCAGGAAAAAATTTCTTCTCTTAAGAAGAAAGGAGGATCACTGCAGCAGGCCTGTTGGCCCATATTCTGTGTGCCTCAAGTTTTCTCAACAACCTCTGATGTGGAACTCTGTCAAAAGCCTTATTGAAGTCCATATATGTACACAGTATCATATTCAATACCATGATCTACCTCCTCGAATACCCTAGTGAAGAATGTTAGTAAATTCGTAAGACAGGAATGCTCCTTTGTAAAACTGTGCTGAGATTCATTAATCAATTTATGTCTTTCAAGATGGCTACGAATTGCTTCAGCAATTATTGATTCCATAAATTTACCAACTATGGAGGTAAGACTTATTGGTTTATAGTTCGAAGCTAAGGACCTGTCACCTGCCTTGTAAATAGGTATTATATTTGCCATTTTCCACTTGTCTGGCACTATGCCAGTTTGTAGTGATATATTGAAAAGATTAGCCAAAGGTATGCTAAGTTCCTCTTTACATTCCTTTAAAACCCTCACAAACAGTTCATCAGGGCCTGGGAATTTGTTAGGTTTTAATTTCTTTATTTTAATGAGGATCATGTCACTAGTTACCCTAATAGTGCATAGTTTGTTGACCTGTTCTACATAATTTATTTCTGGAATTTTGCTAGTATCTTCCTGAGTAAAAACTGAGAGGAAGTAGGTATTGAAAAGTTTACACATTGCCTTATCACTGTCAGTGATCTGACCTGAGTTACTCTTAAGTGGGCCTATTTTGTCCCTAATCTTCTGTATACCTGAAAGAACCCTTTTGGGTTAGTCATCGAATCCCTTGCAACTTTAGCCTCATAATCCCATTTTTGCTTTTCTTATTACTTTTTTATTTCTTTCTTTAACCCTTTCAGGGCCAGAGGTCAAATTTCAAAGTGTGCATCAGGGTCCAAGAATTTTCAAAAAATAAATTTGTTATTTTTTCTTATGGAATGGTAGAGAATCTTTTTCTGAAGGTAATAAAACAAAAATTGATAATTGATGGAAAATTGATGAAATTACGCTCTCACGAATTTTGATGTGTCAGCAATATTTACGCATCGGCGATTTTGCCGACTGACTCCCATTTTAGGCCAATTAAATTATTCCAGTCGACCAAGTAATTAGCTATTTCACTAGTATTACGTCTATTCTATCGATTAAGCACAAGAAATCGCCAAGTCAATTTTCAACTAAAAAATAAAGTGATCGGAAGTTGGTAATTTGGCCAGTTTAATGTGAAGTTCAAAATATTCCAATTTCAAAATAGGGTGCAGAATAAACAATGCAGGCATTCCTGGCACTAAACTAACATTTCCTCTGTTCATTAGTTACATTTTTCAGGCTTTACAAATGAATTCCATTATGATTTTTTATTCACATAATGAATTTTTATTCAAACCAAAAAAATAGAAGATTTACTATTATGCAATATTGTAATAATTGTATAAATAATATCACCACATTTGTGAATGTATGTTAGACCCACCAGCTGGCGTGTATTAGACGTGTGAGGTCATTAGTTTACTCTTGAACATCGGCAAAAATTTAACATTTCTGCTGTTTTGAGCTCGGTTTCAAACCATTTTCAGTACTAAAACCAATCAAAATCATCTCTATTTCTGTAAAATATCTTCCATTGTCTCAAATGAGACCAAGAAATCACAAATACAGCTATAAAAAAACATACGAAAAAACACTGCAAAATGGCTGTTTTAATCGAAAATTACGGTCTTGGTTTTTTTTGTCATTATGCATTGTGTGCTGCAGGATTTGTTTTATGTGGTGCACACATACCACATAGATGTATTCTCTCATATCTAGGCAAAAATTCACCGCTCGCAGCTTATCAGAGTGAGCTGAGCTCATGGCATCGATCTATGGTTTGGACCCTCAACGTAAAGCCGTAGATCTACGGCATGGACCCTGAAAGGGTTAATTGAATATATTGATTTCTTAACTGCCCTTCCCCTCTTTTGATATGCCTATATATGCCTCTTTTGACCAGTGAGATGTTTTAATCTATTTTTATCCATTTGGGATCAATTTGTTAGATCTAATTTCCCTACTAGGAACAAAAGTTGTCTGGGCAGCTAGCACTATATTGTGAAATATGTCATATTGGCAACCAACCCTACCTACATGTCCCATAGTAAGGTCATCCCAATTTAACCCAGAGGTAATTTCTTAGTCCCATACAGTTGTCTAAGCGGAAATCTGGGACAGAGACTTGATTGCAGTTATCTGGGTAATTCCATGATACATATGTATATTGAAACTAAGTGATTTGTGATTGCTTTCCCCAAGCTCATCATTAACCTCAAGATTATTGACTAGTAATTATTTGTTGGCAAAAACCAAGCCAAGCAAGTTGTTTCCTCTAGTTGGTTCTGTCACAAACTGCTTTAAAAAGCAATCTTGAACCGTATCAAGAAGGTCACTAGACTCAAGATTTCCTGTAACATTGGTCCATTCAATTTGTCTGAAGCTAAAGTCTCCCATTAACACAGCATTTTCATGTGTAGACGCCTAATGAATTTCGTCCCATAATAGCCTACCGCACTTCCTATCAAGTTTGGGGACCTATAAATTGCACCCAAAATTAATTTTTCAAGGCCTTCGAGAAACTGTAGCCAAACAGATTCTGTGTCCGATGTTTCTAATCTTATATCTTGTCTAACACAACAATTTAAATGATCTCTAACATACATTGCCACTCCACCACCCTTCCTGTTGACCCTATCACTGGAATAGTTTATAACCTTGTATGCAGCATTCAGAAGGCATTTCTCTTTCTTTCAAGTTGAACCAGGTCTCTGTTATAGCAATAATATCTATATGTATTACCTGCACTTGCAAGTAATCTTAGCTTGTCTAACTTATTAGACTCCTCCTATTTGTATAGTAAACCTTAAGGAAGCTAGTCACTCGCTACCCTCTACTATCTCTTTGTTGAGCAGTTGCTTTGCATTTACTAGCAACTTTATTTTGAATATTGTCTTTTAAACATATCCCTGGGGTATTCTGGTAATATCTGCTGTTTTCAACCCTAATACTGCAGCATAATTGTTTCCCACAAACACCCATACCTCTATAATCTATCAGTTTAAATTCATGGACAAGTCATCAATGACCCCCCTCACTCGAATTGGCCAATGCAACCACTCCATCCCCAGAGAGATGAACCCCATCCCTTGCATACATATCATGTTTGCCATAGAATTTGTCCCAGTTATCAATGAGTGGGATTGTAAGTTCCTTGCAGTACCTGTCTAGCCAGCAATTTATACCAGTTGCCCTTGATATCCATTTACTGCCCACTACCCTTCTAGGCAAGATCCTTAGACCTGATTACTTCTATGGCTGGCCTGTACTTATCCAGCAGCTCCTGTATCCTGCCCTTCCTGATGTCATTTCCACCAGCATTAAGACAGGTAATGGGCTTGTTCCCATTACCTGACATAATATTATCCAACCTGCTGACTATGTCACCAACAGCAGCTCTTGGGTGGCACACCCTCTGGCTGACCTTCCTATCTCTGTTACAGAAAGCATGGTCCATATATATCTTACCTGTCAGTCTCCCACAATTAGAATATTCTTACCTTGATTAGCAGGGGAGCCGGTGGTATCCTTTACCTCACTAACCACTGAAGTACACTTGTCCTGGAGAATAGAGAATCGATTTCCTACCTTCGTGTCTTCTCTGTTACCTTTCTTTATCTTCCTTCTTCCTGAATTGTGAACCACTTGCCACTTAAAGTGGCTCCAGCTCTTTACCTCACTGCTGGTATCCTTTTTCTCACCAGCTCCAACCATCTCGCACACACTCCCAAACTCATCTAGGCGAAGTTTCAGCCTCCTATTTCCCTCCTGAAGTAGAATCTCCTTCTTCAACACTTTAACCTGAGATTCCAAAACACTACAGCAGGCCATGGTGCTCAGTAACATCCCCTGTGCTGTATAACCCTTGCAGTTTAGCGCTTCTTTTGTTAATAATAATCAGGAACACCCCACGCTAATTTGCGTGACCTCTGTGTACTATACTGTACTACATTATTAGTAATGTTAACTGGAGCTGTAACTATGATTGTTGTACCACTAATGCTGCCCACTGCTGTTACTTGGGTGGTACATGGCAACAGGTCATCCTGAAAAAAGGAAAAGGAGTACATCTTGCTGCTATAACTTTTATTGTTTCTCTGCTCATTTTTGGCTTTGTTGGAGTCTGAGATTGTGCTGCAGGCAGTTCAGTGTTCTTTATGCAGTACCTGCAAAAACATTCTTACTTTCATGTATTTTGCACCTCTTGACTCTGTTACATATCATTGTTTTGAGTTGTATCACTTTGCAGTATAAAGTTTTTTGGTTTGAATGAGGCTACCCTTTTGTGGTTGAGAAGAGTGTTAAGTGTATTGTGCCATATATTTCCTCAGTGGAGATAGTTTTAAAATTACACTTCTCTGCACCCTCTTTTCTTTGTTAACCTATGATTTAGGCTACAAACAAATACACAAGTTAGAAATTTAATCACTAGAGTTACTTAACATAATAAGTCTGTTGAGAATCACAATTATAATATTTACTGAGCTTCTGCTTCTATCATACATACAGTAAAACGATTTTACAGTAAAGAACCACACTTCAAGCAAGAAAGACCAGAAAAATGGATCTGTACATAAATATGCAATAGTTGGAGTGAATAACATGTGATGGGAGACAATAGGTTGAATTCTATGCCCACCTCCATAAAAAATCCAAATAACTTTTCATGTAAATACACTGCCTAAAGTATTAAACTAAGTACTGTAGAATGATTCTAACAGGCAGGCAGATGTTATGGGCATATTAAAGCATATAGTATGATACAGGGTTATTTAATGTTGCATGACCTAAGAAAGTCAGGCAGTGTGAACACACCTTAAATTCTGGTTGTTGCTTAAGTAACTTGACATTAGTGGAGAGGTGAGGCCCCTACTGGGCCTCAGATGAGTTGGATTGGGTAGATGTGAAGTAGAAGGTTGTGGTTCGTGGGCTAAGCTGATGGGGTTTACTGGCAAAAGTGAACGGCTGGGGTCAATGCAGTTGACTTACAGGAGTCCTGAAGTATTTTGCCTTGTGTGACTGCTGTATTTTATGCAGCAATACTTTATACAACTGATGGTAGGGCATCATTTCTTAGTCCAGGCACCTGTTTCAAAGCAGTGCTAGGTGTGTGAGGGCAAGTTTAACTTATAACTGTTGGTGCTGTTTCTCTGCAGGCTCCTCTTCATCTTATACGTATCTGGGAATTCAGCTCTGCCAACATTTCCTCTGGACTTTCTTTATCATCTAATAGTTCATTGACGTCTTCTGATTCTACATCTTCGAAGCCCTCTCCTGGCAATTTCCTTGCCATTTGAACAATTTCTTCAACTTGATTCAACTGAGAGAAATCCTGTGAAATTATTTACCACACTGGGTCATAATTTTCTCCAGCTTGCACTTACTGTTGAATTTGGCACATTAACCCATGGACCTTTGACATGGCATAAGGCATCTGCAATGTTGAATTTGTGTCAGAACTCTGGCAGTCCAAGGTGAGTCATCATCCATTGTTGCAAGCAGTTTCTACTGTGTGTGTGTGTGTGTGTGTGTGTGTGTGTGTGTGTGTGTGTGTGTGTGTGTGTGTGTGTGTGTGTGTGTGTGTGTACATACACTTAAACGACTTTTACACCTAGATACAGTGATTGTATAAGTGAGGTTCTTGTGACACTATAAAACATAACTTCAGGAATAAAATGATGCTTGAACCAGTCAACAAATAATTACTGTCATGCAAGCTGACTGGTTTGACCTCCAGGTAATAGGCAAAGTAGCTTTCTCTTAGTGTTTTAAAGTGTGGATTCTTTGAGCAATAAACAAGTATTGGGTCTGCACTTAGTCACTTGTAGCATTAGTGTATAGTAGCAAACTGAAACAGTCCTTTGCTGGCTTGAAGCCAGGAATAAAATGGTGCAAGTTCTACAAGGCATCTTCCAAAACACTCCTGTCTCATCATCATTAACCACTTGCCCAGGTGTATAGTCATCCTCAGAAATCATTTCATTCAACTTGCCCAGCCTTCCTAGTCTTCATGCTATGTCAGAGCGCAAGATGGAAGTGGGTAGAGCCGCCGTGAAAGGTGAAAAAAAAAAGAAATATGCATACAGAAATGCAGTACCCAGAGGCATGAAACATGATGGTCTACTGTATATACAGTGCAATCACAAAATCTTATGCAGGCTAAGTATCCACCATAATGCAGTGTCAGTAATCTGATGCTATCATTGCCCTTCCTCTCAAGGGCAGTTCCATGAAGCTCTAAATTTAAAGAATGGGACTTGTGCTCCTTAGTGCTTCCTTTCTTCAATTGATGTGTAGGTCCCATTCTTTGATCAAAGAAAAGGAGCTAGTATACAACTACTGCAGGTTTAGCTCTTCCCCAAGAATATGATACCATTACCCTTTTCCCAGACATGATTTTGCATCTGATTTATTTGCCCCTCTTGACTTGAGTATGACTTGTCACGTGTCATTGTCCTGCCCTTTCCTGCTGTGCTTCTTGGATACCAACAGTTACTTAAGATTTTGGCTTTGTACTGGAACGCTGAGCATTCCCAAATGAATCTGTCAAGTTTCCCGTAAATTTCTCCTGTTAGGTGCTGGGCCTGTTCTACATGTTTTGGGTTCCCTGCAGGCATGGTAACCTGGTGAAGGGCTTGATCCAAGATGGTGCTGTATGGCTCGTACAAGTTTAATTCATCCCCAAAATGTAAAAATAATCTTCATTTGAGAAACTAAGCTGATTATCCCCATTCTTCAGGTGCTGTATGATCTTGCAGTTTTATTGTTTCCTCATTAATGTAATACTTATGTTATTGTAGCATTTCTAAATTTAGTAATTTAAATACAGAAAAGGGTTAGTATCCCCATTGCTTCCCAGTATTTTAGTCACCTTTTACAACACACAGCTTATGGAAGAAAGAGTCTTTAGCACTTTCCCATTGACATAAAATAATGTTAGAGAACTGTTAAGAAAACTCAGATGAGTGCAAGTAGAAGTAGCAAGATTTGTTTTTGTTATTATTATTATTAACACATCGGCTGTTTCATAGACCTATCTGCTGACACATCCACTCCCTAATGTCTAAACACATTCACCTCCTCCATACTCTCCCTTCAGTCTGATATCCAATCTTCTGTTACCTAATTTTTTTTTTTGTTATCTTCATCACCTTACTCTTTCCTATATTCACTTTTAATTTCCTTCTTTTACATACCCTACCAAACTCATCAGTGAACCTCTGCAACTTCTCTTTAGAATCCCCCTAAAGCACAGTGTTGTCAGCAAAGAGCAACTGTGACAACTCCCACTTTGTGTTAGATTCTTTATCTTTTAACCCCACACCTCTTGCTAACACCCAAGCATTCACTTCTCTTACAACTCCATTTATAAATATACTGAACCACCATGGTGACATCACACATCCCTGTCTAAGACCTACTTTTACTGGGAAATAATCTTCTCGCCTACATACTCTAACCAGAGCCTCACTATCCTTGTAAAAGCTTTTCACCGCTTTCAATAACCTACCTCCTATTCCATACATTTGCAACATCTGCCACATTGCTCCCCCCCTATCCACCCTGTATGCTTTTTCCAAATCCATAAATGCCACAAATACCTCTTTACCCTTATCTGAATACTGTTCATATATATGTTTCACTACAAACACTTGGTCTGCTCACCCCCTACCCTTCCTAAATCCTTCTTTGTTCATCTGCTGTCCTGCTCTCCATCTTACTCTTAATTCTTTCTATAAAAACTGTCATACACTTTACCAGGTATACTCAACAGACTTATTCCCCTATAATTTTTATACTCTCTTTTGATCCCTTTGCCTTTATACAAAGGAACTATGCATGCCCTCTGCCAATCCCTAGGTACCTTACCCTCTTCCATACTTTTATTAAATAAAAACACATAACCACTCCAAAACTATATCCCCACCTGCCTTTAACATTTCTCTCTATCCCATCAATCCCAGCTGCTTTACCCCCTTTCATTTTACTCACTGCCCCACTCACCTCCCCCACACTCACAACTAGTTCTTCCTCACTCTTATAAGATGTTATTTATCTTTGCCCTATACACAAAATCACAGCTTCCCTATCTTCATCAACATTTAACAATTCCTCAAAATATTACCTCCATCATCCCAATACCTCTAACTCTCCATTTAATAAAACTCCTCTCCTATTTTTAACTAACAAATCCATTCTTTCCCTAGTCTTTCTCAGCTTATTAATCTCACTCCAAAACTTTCTTATTTTCGACAAAATATTTATTGATGACATCTCGCTCACCCTCTCATTTGCTCTCTTTTTTACATTGCTTCAGCACTCGCTTAGCCTCTCTTTTTCTCCCCATATACTCTTCCCTCCTTGCATCACTTCTACTTTGTAAAAACCTCTCATATGCTAACTTTTTCTCTCCTACTGCTCTCTTTACATCATTCCACTAATTGCTCTTCTTCCCTCCTGCACCCACTTTCCTATAACCACAAACTTCTGCTGAACACCCTTAAATTGTATTCTTAAACTTACCCCATACATCATCTTCCCCATTGCCTATACTCTCACTAGCCCATCTGTCCTCCAACAGTTGTTTATATCTTACCCTAACTGCCTCCTCTAGTTTATAAATCTTCACTTCTCTCATACTTGCTGTTTCCATTCTCCTTGTATCCCATCTGCCTTTTACCCTCACTGTAGCTACAACTAAAAAGCGATCTGATATATCTGTTGCCCCTCTATTAACATGTACATCCTGAAGTCTACCCAACAGTCTTTTTATCAGTACGTAGTCCAACTACTGTCATTTCGCCCTACATCATATCTTGTATACAGTGGACCCCCGACTTACGATATTAATCCGTTCCAGAGAGCACATCGTAAGATGAAATTGTCGTAAGTCGAATTAATTTTCCCCATAAATAATGGAAATCAAATTAATCCGTTCAAGACACCCAAAAGTATGAAAAAAAAATTTTACCACATGAAATATACATTTTCCTATACACAAAAAGAAGGATACATGCACAATATATATTGTGCGTGTATTAGTGTACTAAATGAAGAATACATGACACTTACCTTTATTGAAAATGTAGTGATGAGTGATGAACACTGTTAGTGTCCTGGGAGTACCTTTTCCTCCTGAGTAATGTAGGTCCTGTTTGCCATTTTCTTCCAGAACAGGCCTTATCACACTGTGTATGCCACTACGATTCTTAAATTTCTCAAACCAACCTTTGCTGGCCTTAAATTCACCAGTATGAGCACTAGTTCCAGGCATTTTTTCCTGTTCACCTGGGTGTTAGTCGACTGGTGTGGGTCGCATCCTGGGGGACAAGATTAAGGACCCCAGTGGAAGTAAGTTAGACAGTCCTCGATGATACACTGACTTTCTTGGGTTATCCTGTTTGGCTAACCCTCTGGGGTTAATTTTTTCTCGGTATTCTTGATAAGCCACACCAACAGCAGTCTCTCCACATCTTCGAGTAGTACAGTTGACCATGGTGCAGCAGTAGCAGCAGCTGACTGTGATGCAGCAGCAGCAGTAGCTGACCGTGGTGCAGCAGCAGCAGCTGACCATGGTGCAGCAGCAACTGACCGTGGTGCAGCAGCAGCTGACCATGGTACAGCAGGATGGTGCTACAGCAGGATGGTGCTACAGCAGGACGGTGCTACAGCAGCAGCTGACAGTGGTACAGCAGCAGCTGACAGTGGTACAGCAGCAGCAGCAGCTGACCGTGATACAGCAGCAGCAGCAACTGACCGTGGTATGATAGTATTTCTCACCCTTTTTACCACAGGGTTGGCACTAGAAGCTTTCTTTGGGCCCATGGTGGCACTAAAAACAGTGGAGTAATACAAAATTTATCGAATATATGCTTGCAACCGTCTGCCCTGGCTTTTAAACAATGTCACACTAGCTCAGCTGAGGCGCTCAGGCCAGACGGCCTTGTTCGGGACGAATGATGTAAGTTAAGTTTTTCAACGTAGGTTGGGGTCAAATTTTTATGCTGACAAGCATCGTATGTCAGTTTTATCATAGGTTGAGGCCATCGTAAGTCGGGGGTCCACTGTACATATAAAATATGCAGTAACTATAAAACACTTGAAATTTTGGAAAACTTCTGGACAATAGAGAGATGTGCTCACGTTTATGTAAACAAATCAGGTGGGGCGCGCCTTATTAGAAAGACCGCTCGCCGTATAACAAGTTTTGGTCATAATTTGAAATTGCTGTATTAGCATAATGCTGTGAGGTGAAATGCCGTAAAGCGAGGCCGAACTGTATCTTAATTGATAGTTTTATTACTGAATATCTTCAGTGCTTGAAAATGTTTGCAGTTTTGCAAAGTAGTTTATACAAGTCACCATAATTGTATACTGTACAGTAAGTTACTTTATAGAAATAAAGTTGTTTGTTTTTAACCCTTTGACTGTTTATGCCGTATAAATGTCTTACGCGCCACTGTTTCTGACGTATATATACTCAATAATTCTAGCGGCTTCAAATCAAGCGGAAGAAAGCTGGTAGTCCCACATGTGAGAGAATGGGTCTGTGTGGTCAGTGTGCACCACATTAAAAAAATCCTGCAGCACACAGTGCGTAACGAGAAAAAAAAACTGATCGTTTTTTTGGAATAAAACGCCAACTTTGAGGTGTATTTTCGTATAGTATTTATCGATGTATTTGCGTTTTCATGGTCTTAGGTGATAAAATGGAAACATATTACAGAAATAGAGATGATTTTCATTACTTTGATGATTAAAACGACCTTGAAACTGAGTTCAAAGTAGCGGAAATGTTCGATTTTTACCAATGTTCAGGAGTAAACAATTCACACCACACGTCCAATACACGTCAACTGGGGAGTCTAATATTCTTTCACTAGTGCACTGATATTATTTATACCATTTTTACAATAATGCAGTAGTCTGCATAACAGTAAATTTTGTATTTTTTTGTATGAATAAAAAATCAAAATAGAAAGCAATAATAATATAAGAGGGGCCTAGAGATGTGACTAATGAACAGAGCATATGTTATTTTAGTGCCACGAATGTCTACCTTGTTTATTCTGGACCCTATTTTGAAATTGGCATCTTTTTTAGTTTGCGTGAAATTGGCCAAATTGCCAATTTCTGACCACCATATTGGGTAGTCCAAATTAGTAAATGGGAGGTTTCTTGTACTCATCTGATAGATAAAATGGAGTTCTAAAGAAATAGCTATGAGTTTGGTCAACTGGAACAACGGAATTGGCTGAAAATTGAGCTCAAAGTCGGTGAAATCGCCGATGCGCATATGTTGCCGAGACCGCTAACTTCGCGGGAGCATAATTCCATAAGTTTTCGACCAAATTTCGAACTTTTGGTGTCATTACCATCGGGAAAAGATTCTCTATCATTTCATGAGAAAAAAATAATTTTTTTTTTCAATAATATATCGACATAGAATGACAGTTTCAGAAAGGGGCCTGAAACAGTCAAAGGGTTAAGGGGAAGGTAAGTCCAGTTCCTCAGACTTGCCTTCCCCTCTTCAGCATCAAGGTAAAACAAGTTGAAATGATTCTATCATTTTGAGATTAAAAGTAGCAAAATGGCATCTACACACTCCATTAAATGTATCAATCTCCTCATAAGTAGGATACGCCAGTTTTGAAATTTTCAAGCTAATCATCATCACTTCTCCCCACTTATTACATGGAAACAAAAATCTGGGAATGGGCTATGTAGCATAGGTCACCTACACATGCAAATAGTCCTGTGAATTATGCTGATGATACATTACACAAGATGTGAAAATTTGAAGCCTATCAAATAAGGTGTTCTTGAGTAATAAACAAATGTTTGCGAGAAAGCAAATGAGAATTTTACTGAGAATGTTCCGAAAAATAGGAAAGTGTCCCTAAAAAACACTATAAAATCACAAATTGTTATTTTTTTCCAGTTTACTTCTCTGATTTACATTGAATTTGAAATTTGGATTTATTTAAAATTCTTCGCATAGACTAAAGTTAATAAAAAAAAATCCTCTTAAGATGCACCATCATTTAAGGTTTGAAGTAGATCAGAGAAGAGGCATTCACTTATTATTACATGGGAAGCCATTTGCTTAATAAAACTGGTAAAGTGAAATATACACTGCTCAAACTGACTGACTAGCTGTGTTTTAATGAAGCACACTGATGGTAAAAAACTTTATGCCAATCACAAAATGCATTCTTCAGTAGTTGATCTGATTGCAAGAATTCTAAGTTTAACTCCTCTTCATGGGGGCTCCTTGGCGTGGTGAAGAGGCTCTTGGTCTGAGGAATTAGAGCTGTCGGTCTCCTTCCTCAGACCGAACCTAATTACCCCCCAATCCCCCCTTCCCTATCCTATCCTCCCCTTTTTCCTTTCCTCCTCCTCCTTCCCACCCCTCCCTTTTGCCCTTCCTTTTTGGGTAGCAATAGCTACCCACCTTCACACCCATTGGCAACAACGTTGGTCTACTCTGCTTGGTAACAAACTTCAATCTATTAAACCGAGTATAGGTTACTGGCTGTCTTCTTGTCACCAGTGTTGAGGTTGGGAGACTTCTCTCTCCCGTCTTTGCATTGGCCATACTCGTCTTACTCATGGTTATCTCATGGAGAGGCGCCCTGCTCCTCTCTGTGAGAATTGTCAGGTTCCATTATCGGTTAGCCACATTCTATTAGACTGCCCACTTTATCAACGAGCACGCAGAATATACCTCCAGCATCGTCTTCGCTCTGCTGCTCTCTCTTTACCTTCCCTTCTCGCTGATGGACCCACCTTTCATCCGGACTCTCTCATTGACTTTTTAACAACAACTGGCTTACTTCACAAATTCTGATACCTTCAGCCCTTTCTACTTCAATCTCTTGCTACCCTCTACCCCCACACTATCCCCTGCCCTGCTGTTTTCTGTAACCTACTGATCATCCCTCCCCCCTTCTACCGCCCAATACCCTCGCTTTCTTCCCTACCCTGCAGCGCTGTATAGCCCTTGTGGCTTAGCGCTTCTTTTTGATTATAATAATAATAATATAAAGCCTGCATTGTCAGCAGTATTTTAAAGCCAGTCGGAAGAAGCATTCTTTAGTTATTGAAAAAAATTAAGTATCGCTAATTCTTTAACCCTTAAACTGTCCAAACGTAGATCTACGTTGACAAATAAATAACAAAAAGGCACAATACCGTGACTGGAACGATACACAAATAACCCGCACATAAAAGACAGAAGCTTACGACGACGTTTCGGTCCGACTTGGACCATTGACAAAGTCACACTAACAGAGGAGGAGCAGGACGGCTATATATAGGCAGGAAGAGGTGGAGGTAGTAGTAGTGGTAGTAGTAGTAGTACAAGAATTGTATATAATACCGACAGGATGAAATGACACATGCACAACACCCGGGCATCCCCACCGTAGACGTTTCGCCACCAGCCAGCCACTGGATGGCGAAACGTCCACAACAAAGACAACCAGACGCCGCACATGTGTCTAATTTCATCAGTAGATGTAGTAGAAGAAGAAGAGGTAGTAGTAGTGGTAGTGGTAGAAGTGGGAAATAAGGAAGACGAGCCAGTCAAATACAAAGGAAGGGAGCACTGCAAGAGAGCTAGAAACCACAGAGGGAGAGCAAGCGCACAGAGGTGCGTGAAAGGGGAAGTGGTGAAATAAAATAAAGAAGGAACAGAAACACGAGACAGGAGAGAGAAAGACAACCCAGAGGAGAAAAGGAGAGAGGAAAGGGGAAGAGGAAGAAGAAAAAGAAGAAGAAGAAAAAATGAGGATTCAGGTTAAGTCACGGGTGTTCTGAAGTTTGGAGCATTTTACAATGTAGTGGGAGAGGAAGGCATCTACAGAGACGAAGCCAGGGCTAAGGTTCATACAAGGAAAGTTGTGTATAAGAGAGGATTCAACTAAACGGCGACTGTTTGAGTGGAAGTAGGGAAGACAGTTTTTTCTTCCTCTTCCCCTTTCCTCTCTCCTTTTCTCCTCTGGGTTTCTTTCTCTCTCCTGTCTCGTGTTTCTGTTCCTTCTTTATTTTATTTCACCACTTCCCTTTCACGCACCTCTGTGCGCTTGCTCTCCCTCTGTGGGTTTCTAGCTCTCTTGCAGTGCTCCCCTTCCTTTGTATTTGACTGGCTCGTCTTCCTTATTTCCCACTTCTACCACTACCACTACTACTACCTCTTCTTCTTCTACTACATCTACTGATGAAATTAGACACATGTGCGGCGTCTGGTTGTCTTTGTTGTGGACGTTTCGCCATCCAGTGGCTGGCTGGATGGCGAAACGTCTACGGTGGGGATGCCCGGGTGTTGTGCATGTGTCATTTTTATCCTGTCGGTATTATATACAATTCTTGTACTACTACTACTACCACTACTACTACCTCCACCTCTTCCTGCCTATATATAGCCGTCCTGCTCCTCCTCTGTTAGTGTGACTTTGTCAATGGTCCAAGTCGGACCGAAACGTCGTCGTAAGCTTCTGTCTTTTATGTGCGGGTTATTTGTGTATCTACGTTGACATTCGTAGCGCTCCGACTTTTATTTTCTCCCTTTGAAAGCATGTAAAATTGGACGTAGATCTACGTTCAGAGCGCTACGCACGTCAGCAGAGATCTACGTTTGGACAGTTTAAGGGTTAATAATACTGTCAAATTGGGACTTGTGCCACCCAATGGCAGTGTGAGGTTTGTGTTCAGGAAGCCACACTAATGTGAATAAAATTTTCTCTGTTTTACACACACACACACACACACACACACACACACACACACACACACACACACACACACACACACACACACACACACACACACACACACACACTCACTCACTCACTCACTCACTCACTCACTCACTCACTCACTCACTCACTCAGTCTGTCTGTACCATTTTGTTTCTATGGATGGTTGACAGCAACGTCACATCCCGTCCTATTTGTCATGCCACGTCAGTGCCATGATGTCACTGGCATGAAACGCTTCCACTAAACTTCCTCCAGTGAACCTTGGTATGTGTTTTCTATTACTACTCACTGTTCCACATATTATCAGTATTGTTCACACGTAGGAAATCGGCGAGCATAGGGCTTGTGTACCAGTTGTCTGTGTACAATGTATGACCTTTTGCCAAGGTATGGCCCCATCATCTGCGAACAACATCCCCAGAAATGCCCAACATGCACCTGGTATCGCCGAGTGTATTTTTCCCTGTGTAGATAATGACATCCAACACAAGACCAGTCTCACAGTCACACATAACAGAATTTTATACCAAAGCGATTACGTTTGTTGGTATATATTGTTTGAATTACAGTCGTCCCTTGAACAGAACCAAGGACTCGTCGACAACAATGTTCTTGAATGGATAAAAGTAGGCACTGAATTTTTGCTTCAGATACATAAACAATTCCCGGATTTTGTATAAGAGGCCATTTCTGTTTGGTGTATTCCTGTCTGAGAAGTGCAACATTCATAGCAACAGAGTGAATCTGTTGCAGGGAAGGAGGTCATGGAAGACTGGAGTACTGATGAAGTGGTCTGTGGACCAGTAGTGTGCTATATTTTTCTTACATGTGTGTGGCATAAGCATGACAGTGCCAAAGAATAAATGCATTTCAGCCACAGTTGTATCTTTCCACCTGCGCAGCCGTGAAGACTCTGAAACATCTGTGTGGTCCATTGTATACTGGTAGTACATGTTGGTCTTGGTAACAGTTAGGTTCATTATGAGCTCATCAAAGTATAGTTGAAAATAGTCTAACTCTGTAGAGTCATTTGTGATGGGACAGTGTGGCATGATGCCACTTCCACTGGCCTCAGAATTGAAAGGATGTGGCAAAAATGGTGTACTTTCTGTCCAGTTCCATTCGCGATCAGATGGTGCCGGGTGGATCTGTGGCATGGGATGTGTGGGAGCAGGAGGGGAGACAGGAGTGGAGGCAGCACATGGTTGAGAGGGTGCCAGGCGGTCCTTTGTCTGCCCACCCACTGCGCCACGAGGTCCAGGCACCATGCCACCCCCCTCTTCCTCCATCTCAGCATATTCACCTTCATTATCACTATCACTATCATTATCAGTGGCTGGGGTTTTGGATCATGACCTGCCACAACCCTTGCCGCCGACTACATATGGCACACTGCCTGAACGTAGGTTACGACGCCTAAAAGTACGTTTCACTGAGGAATAATGATAATCACTGTCATTTGACGAATTGTCTATCGGCATAAAATAGATTTCATCATCGTCACTTATATCACTTTCACTATCGTCATCACCCAAAAGCAGGGAAAATGATAATTTTCTCTTGTGGAGTTGCCTTTGGGAAGTAACAGTAGCAACCTCAGAGATGTTGGGCTGAGGGTCTGTTGTGGTCACACTGGCCACCTCAGAAGTTCTGGGCTGAGGGTCTGGTATGGCTACACTATCCACACTGGCCACCCCAGGTCATCTGGGTTATCAACAAAGTTTCACCAATTCCTTGATCTTTAGTGGTTATATTGGAGTCAAAACCACTAAACTCATGTTCTGTATCCCTTTCCAAGAATAGTAGAGTGTTAATACGACGAGGCGTCAGTGAATCACATGGGTTTGCCGTGTTGTT
Source organism: Cherax quadricarinatus (assembly GCF_026875155.1). NCBI lineage: Eukaryota > Metazoa > Arthropoda > Malacostraca > Decapoda > Parastacidae > Cherax > Cherax quadricarinatus. Next base: position 22,636,788 of record NC_069467.1, read on the forward strand.
GACCCAAGATGGGCTGAAACTAGCTGGTGTTACCACGCAGTACCCCAGCATCCCCGATTTTTTTCAATCTGCGCACACCCATTCTCTCATGCCTAGGCGACTCAGGCCTATCGCGCCAATTTTGAAGGAATGAAAAATAAAACATCGATCTACTTTCGGAGCCTGCTGCACGTCATTGTATATCTATGTGTGGACAGTTTAAGGGTTAAGCAATTGAATTACTTTAATTATGACTTGGTGTACAGAGTCGCCAGTGTAAATTGAACCTAGACCATCAATGTTGCACCGGCATAACTTCATAAGTTTTTCCATCAAGTTTTTTTTTTGTGTTGTTACCTTCAGAAAAAGATCTCAGTAATTTTGTTTTTAATTCTTCACTGTTGGAAGCCCCAAAATTAATGAGAGTGCTGACAGTGTTGGCGTTTTTCACAAAAAATTCTCTAATGGTAGTGAATCTTTTTCTGAGGGTAATGATAGGAAATACAAAATTTAATGGAAATTTTATCCAGGGACAAAGTTAGCATTCTTGGCACCACTTACACATCAGTGGTTTTGCCTACTTTGAGTCCTATTTTGAGCAAATTCCATTTTTCATTTCAAAATTTTTATTTTCTCTAACTGCCTTACTCAATTTTTCATTTATACTTTTGTTTTTTACCAGTCTCTCGAACCTCTTTTTTTCCATGTAGTGTGTGGACATTTTCTTTATTAATTTTTAACCCCTTGACTGTCACAACCCCAAATCCTGAGGTGTCTCCTGGTGTTGCAACCCCCCCAAAAAAAAAAAAAATTTTTTTTTGCTTATGAAATGATAGAGAATCTTTTCCCGATTGTAATGACACTAAAAGAGTGAAATTTGATGGAAAACTGACAGAATTACGCTCTAAAGAAGTTAGCGACCTCGGCAATATTTACGAATAGGCGATTTCGCCCAATTTGAGCCCTATTTTCGGCTTATTCCATTGTTCCAGTCGACCAAACTCATAGCTATTTCTTTAGAACTCCATTTTTTCTATCAATTGAGTACAAGAAACTGCCCATGTACCGATTTCAACTACCCAATAACGTGGTCAGAAATTGCAATTTGGCCAGTTTCACGAAAATTAAAAACTATGACAGTTTCATAATAGGGTCCAGGATGAACAATGCAGACATTCCTGACTCTAAAATCGCATTTTCTTTGTTCATCAGTCATGTCTCCAAGCCCATCTGATATTACTCTTGCTTTCTATTTTGAATTTTTATTCAAACAAAAAACAGAAGATTTACTGTTATGTAGACTTCTGCAATATTGTAATAATTGTATAAATAATGTCAACCTATTCATGACTGCATATTAGAATGGCTAGTTGGACATTTATTGGAAAATGACATTATTTGTTTACTTTTGAACATCGGCAAAAATCAAACATTTCCTCTACCTTGAGCTCCATTTCAAGGTTATTTTTAAAGTAAAACCAATCAAAATTACCTCTATTTTATAATATGTTTTCCGTTCTATCAGATGAGACCAAGAAAACGAGAATACAACCATAAATACTACATGAAAATAGACCACAAAATTTGCATTTTAATAAAACAGTTTTTTTTCTCATTATGCACTGTGTGCTGCAGGATTTATTTTATATGGTGCACACAGACCCATTCTCTCACATGTGGGCCTACCAGCTTTCACCTGCTTGATTTGAAGCCGCTAGAATTTATGTGAATATATATGTCAAAAACATTGGCTCGTAAGACTTATATATACGACCAAGACAGTCAAAGGGTTAAATATAAAAACTATTTTTTCAGCAGTTTTTCTCTTTTTCCATCATTTACACTTCATGTTGCAGATTACAGTATTTGTTTTCCTACTTGCAACCAGACTTACAACCAGAGAACTCTGCTGCACAATACAGTGGACCCCCGCATACCGCACGCATCGCATACTGTACAATCCGCATACCGCTCGCTTTTTTCGCAAAAATTTTGCCTCGCATACCGCCCAAAAACCCGCTCACCGCCCTTCGTCCGAGACGCGTCCAATGTGCGGCCTGAGCCACGCTCACATGTTACGCCGGTGGCATTGTTTACCAGCCAGCCTCCGCGGTAACATCCAAGCATACAATCGGAACATTTCATATTACAGTGTTTTTGGTGATTTTTTCTGGAAAATAAGTGACCATGGGCCCCAAAAAGCTTTCTGGGCCCAAACCCCTACAGAAATAAGGGTGAGAATTACTATAGAGATGAAGAAAAAGATCATTGATAAGTATGAAAGTGGAGTGGGGTGTCTCCGAGCTGGCCGGGTTGTATAATAAACCCCAATCAACCATCGCTACTATTGGTGGTACAGCTGCTGCTGTACCACCGTCAGCTGCTGCTGAACTGTCAGCTGCTGCTGCACTGTCAGCTGCTGCTGCTGTTGTACCACCATCAGCTGCTGCTGCTGCTGTAGTATCGTCTGCTGCTGCTGTAGCATTGTCGGGCTGCTGCTGTAGCATCGTCTGCTGCTGCTGTAGCATCATCTGTTGCTGCTGTAGCATCGTCTGTTGCTGCTGTAGCATCATCTGTTGCTGCTGTACCACCTTCAGCTGCTGCTGCTGCTGCTGTAGCACCATTGTTGGTGTGGCTTATTGAGAATACCAAGAAACAATTAACCCAGAGGTTTTGCACCCAGGATAACCCAAAAAAGTCAGGGGTCATCGAAGACTGTCTAACTTATTTCCATTGGGGTCCTTAATCTTGTCTCCCAGGATGCAACCTACACCAGTCAACTAACACCCAGGTGAACAGGGAAAAATGCCTGGAACTAGTGCTCATTTTGGTGATTTAAAGCCAGCAAAGGTTGGTTGAGAGATTTAAGAATCGTAAGTGGCATCCCACAGTGGGGATAAGGCCTGTTCTGGAAGAAAATCCCAAACAGGACCTACAGTACTCAGGAGGAAAAGGCACTCCCAGGACACAGTTTTCTCATCAGTCATTGCTGCATCTTCAATGAAGATAAGTGTCATTTATTCTTCATTTAGTAGAGTAGTACATGCACAATATATATTGTGCATGTTACTCTACTATTTGTGCATGTATCCTTCTCTTTGTGTGTAGGAAAATGTATATTTCATTGTTAAAATTTTTTTTTCATACTTTTGGGTGTCTTGCACGGATTAATTTGATTTCCATTATTTCTTATGGGGAAAATTCATTCGCATACCGAACATTTCGCATAACAACCAGCCCTCTTGCACGGATTAAGGTCGCTATGCGGGGGTCCACTGTAATAATATAATAATTATAATATCTCTAGTTCTTTAAGTACATGTACAATGTATACAGGCCTAGCTGACATCGACGACATACTACTACATAGAAAGCCCCTTGGTATGCAGAGCATTCCAAGCAAATTAGGTCAGTTTGGTCCCAGGATGCAACCCACACCAGTCCATTTTGCACTGATGGGTGAACAGAAACAGCAGGTGTCTTATGGAAACATTTCCTAATATTTTCCAGCCATACTGGAGATTCAAACTCCAAACCTCAGTGTGTGAGCCGAGTGCGCTAGCGATTGAGCTACGTAATAGTTCATTTATATCTAATCTTTGTGCATATATTGAAGCCCTTGCCAGAGCCAGACTGAGATGAAAACCAGAGAAATAGATCACCACTGGGAGCCATGATTGACCCCAGATTGAATTTATGATTGATTGAGGCATTTCATCCCATGACACCTTTGCATACAGTCAACTGTATTGTTAAATATATGCCAGAACTCTGGCTTACCAGTCTGTTGTCCATTACTGTGATTAGCTTTTCTATTGCCTTGTGTGTTAGTGGCACTTAAATGTCTTTGTAAATCCTCTATGCAGTAGTTATATCTAGGATGTCAGATTAAGTGGTAAAAACACAATCTTCACATTTGTATCCACAGACTGCAACAAAATTACCAAGAATGGGGAGAACCTTGAGTGCAAGGTTCTTCCTAGTTAGATGGTATCTCTTCACTACGGGAATAATGTTTGAATCATTCAACAAACAAGATGTCATTGATCCATGTTACATTGTTAGACTGCCATATAACAAGTTTTGTCTTGAACTTTTAAATCACAGGGAGTTTCTGTAGGATAAATAAACATAGGCATGGACTTGAAATCACTGTTGCAGTTCCACACAGGAGGATCGAGGTCTTTAGTTGCCTTGAAACCTTTTTTTTTTTTTTTTTTTTTGGGCTTGCTGATATACAAGCTCTTGAGTCTTGACTGCATTTTCTTCCAGCCTATCCCAGTCTCTGTAGCATTAACTCTTTGAGGGTCCAGACTCCCAATCTGAAAATTCCCCACAGGGTCCAAGAATTAAAAAAAAAAAATTCTTATGGTAGAAAATCTTTTTCTGAAGGTAATAAAACAAAAAGTATGAAATTTTATCAAAAATTAATGAAATTACTCTCGCGCAAATTTTGCTGTGTCGCTGATATTTATGCATCAGCGATTTTGCTCAATTTGAGTCCTGTTTTTGGCCAATTACATTGTTCCATTAGACCAAATTCTTAGCTATTTTGCTAGTATGTGTTCCATTTTATCTATTGAGCATAAGAAATCGCTCAACTATTTCAAAGACCGAGTAAAGTGATCGGAAATTGATAATTTGGCTAATTTCATACAAAGTTCAAAATATTCCAATTTCAAAATAGGGTCCAGAATAAACACTGCAGGCATTCCTGGCATTAAAATAATATTTCTTCTGTTTATTAGTTACATTTCTAGGCTTTACACATGAATTCCAATTTTTTTTTTTATTCACATAAAGAATTTTTATTCACACCAAAAAATAGAAGATTACTGTTATGCAATATGTGACAATTGTATAAATAATATCAGTGCATTTGTGAAGCACATTAGACCCACCAGCTGATATGTATTGGACGTGTGATGTTCTTTGTTTGCTTTTTAACCCTTTCAGGGTCCAAGGCCAAAATCTGAAATGGTGCTCCAGTGTCCAAGAAATTTTGAAAAAAAAAAAAATTATTTTTTCTTACAGAATTAAAGAGTATATTTTTGTGAAGATAATAAGACAAAAAAAAAAAAAAAGAAAATTCTGATCAGTACTTACCGAGATACAGTGCCGAGAAGTTTACCCAAAATGACCGGGTGGCCGCAACATCGATGATTTCCACATATGCGCATTACTTTATTTAACGTTTTTTGTAGTTTTTTTCTTTTCTTTTCTATTTTGTTTTCTTTTCCTACTAGCATTTGGGGCCTGAGAGACCAATACTGTATATAATGTATATATATAAAGTCACTGTATTGAACACAATAACTGCACTAAAGTTATCATATTATTGTTTACCACTTTTGTTTATTACAATAAACATGCACAAATCTTGTATAATACTAGTGTTCTAACATATATTTACATGTTTATAATCACTGGACATGGTTTTAGAACTGCTGGAGCTTGTGGAAGTCCTTGAAACAAGGCACCATGCACAGAGGTACCTTACATTCCTCGCACATAAACCGAGTGTCTTTGCGTCTTTGTTGCCGTCGTTTTGTTTGTGCACAGACAATGCATCTTCTGAGTTGAAGGAAGCTGTATTATGAAATGATCACCTTCCCTCCTCAAACGCTTGGGGTATATTCTGAGGAATTGGAGGACCTTGTATAGCAGGTGTTGTTACCTGGTACTTCATTATGAGTTGTCTGACAACAGACAAACAAAATTCACCATACAGTGGTCTGTTGCCAGTCTTTATTTGGTACATATTATATGCATTGAGCATTGAAATGTCCATGAGATGGAAGAAAAGTTTCATGTACCACTTGTTACTCTCACGAACACAATCAACAAAGCCAATCTGCATGTCACATTTGTCAACCAAGTGCATGTTTTGTGTATAATCAATCACTGTCACTGGTTTTCGAATATGTTCATTAGTCACTTGATCAACTTTGCCACTGTCTTGCATTTCGTTACGGTGAATGGTTGTCAACAATGTGACATCTCGTTTGCCATGCCACCGTAATGCCATGATGTCAATTGCAGTAAACACCTGCACGTCATCACCACGAGCACCTGCGTTGAACCTGGGCATATGTTTACAATTAAAATGCACTGTGCCACACACATCTGTCTTGTTCGCTCGCAAGAAATCACTGAGTAAAGGGCTTGTGTACCAGTTATCGGTATATAATGTATACCCCTTACCAAGATAAGGTGCCATCATGCTTCTCACTATACATCACCTGAGATACCCAATAACATCCTGGTATCTCAATGTTTTACATCCAGTGTATACAACAGTATCCAGTACCAGGCCACTGTCACAGTCACAGAGTACAAACAGTTTTATACCAAAGCGTTTCCTCTTGCTTGATATATAATGCTTGAATGACAGCCTACCTTTGAACAAAATCAAAGACTCGTCAATTACAAGATTCTTGAATGGATAAAAGTACATGTTGAACTTTTGTTTGAGATACATAAAAACATTTCTAATCTTGTATAACCTGTCAGGCCTGGTTTTGTTGTCAGAGAAGTGCAACATACGTAACAGTAAGATGAACCTGTTCACTGGGATGATTTCACTGAAGACCGGGGTAGAAATTAGCCGATCTGTGGACCAATATGCTTTTATATTATGCTTATAGACATGAGGCATAAGCATTATTGTTGCAAAAAGCAAATACATTTCTGCAACAGTTCTCTCTTTCCACCGGTGTAGTCTTGACTGTGGTGATATAATCGTATTTGCCATGGTGTACTCAAAATACTTGTTACTTTCCCTGACAATAGTTTCCATCAAGGGCTGGTCAAAGAATATTTCAAAAAATTCCAGTTCATTGGCCATGGTTCCAAGGGGACAAGTAGGTAGAATTCCACTTTGAGAGTCATCAAAGTGGTGGGGCTTGGGAACAAAATTGGGATTTTGCTGCGAATCCCAGATACGGTTTGCTGGTGGATACTGGACATCATAGGCTGGTTGTGCAGGTAGTTGTGGCTGTGGTGGGCTGGTGGCTGATGCTCCGCTTTGTCCTTGAACTGAGGAGTCAGCAGCATGGGTCCCAGCCTGGGCTGGTGAGTCACGCATGGCCGTGGCACTACCATCACCACAACCACCATCTACTGATGCCTGTGGTCTATCCATGCCAAGTGTAGCCACATCATCCTTACTTTCACTGTCTATTCCTGGTGTAGGGCCATGGGATGTACTCCAGGATGTACTCCGTCTCCTGGGCACTGCATAGGGTACACTACCCGAGTGCATGCGGCAGCATACATACCGATGCTTCACTGGTGAATATGATTCCTCACTATCACTACTCGAATGATCGTCAAGAGCAATAAAATCACAATCCACGTCACTATCATCATCTTTACTGAAGTCAGAGGCCTGGCCACGCGAAAATAATAGTTTTCTCTTGCGATGAGGTACAACTGACCGTGACTGAGGAGTGCCCACACCAGAGGTGGAAGGTTGAGGATCGTCAGGGTTTTCTGCTCTATTACCGATATCCTGGTCATTCCTTTCGGTCACTAACTGATCAAAGCCAAAGAATTCGTCTTCATTTCCACTTCCATCAGTGTCAGAACTATCAGATAGGAAGAGGAGAGTCCCAATTTTCCTTGGAGGTGCCTTGCGACAAGGCATGGTGAACAAAGGTAACTGAGCTGGCGTTCCCACAATGCTATGCGGGCACCTAGAATTTTTGTTTACGGCGCACACCCACCACGCAGACCCATTCTCTCACATGTAGGCCTATGAGCGTTTTCGCGCTAAATTTGACACCACTAGAATTTTGGCGTAGATCTACAGTTTGGACACTGAACATGAAGCCGTAGATCTACGAGATGGACTCTGAAAGGGTTAACATTACAAAAATCGAACATTGCTAATTTGAGCTCAATTTCAAGCAATTTTAATACTAAAACCAATCAGAGTCATTTCCATTTCTGTAATATATCTTCGATTCTATCATATGAGACCAAGAAACTGAATACAACCGCAAAACTCATAAGAAAATGCACCGCAAAGTTGCTGTTTTAATCTAAAAACAGTCAGTTTTTTTTTTCGTTATGCATTGCATGCTGCTGGATTTGTTTTATATGGTGCACACTTACCAGATGCATTCTTTCATATCTAAGCTCAAATTTACCACTCACAGCTTATCTCAGCTGAGCTCATGACATAGTACCACTGCTTGGACCCTGACTTCAAAGCCATAGAACTACAGGACAAACCCTCAAAGGGTTAAACACAAGGTCAGGATTGTAACTTCTCCAGAACTAATTTCCACAAAGTCAGCAGGATAATTTTACGAGGTTACATGATAAACTGATACATCAACGTTAAGCTTTGTTACGATGCCTATTGAGCTTTTTAAAGCTCTCAAACCAACCAGCACTAACATGCACTGTTGTGAAGACTAGTTTTCCTTTTCTAATGGTATATAATAGTAGAATTGGGATTTATGCCTTATCTGAATACTAGGTGGCTTCCTTTTGTTTTCTCATTCTACCTTTATCTAATTTATCTGCATGGATCTTTTTAACATATTTTTTCAAGTCAAAATCTGTACTACTTATTGCACAAGCACTTACTTTCTTCTTATGGTTGATTAAAGTGTGGGCAGCGTGCATCACACTTGCCCCACCTTGGACGATAAAAAAAAAAATTCTTCAGTATTGTCAGAGATTCCTGCTTATATTTCTTGGCATGCCTAATATCCTGAAACAAATAGGGTGATGAAAATATCCAAATCTTTTGATAAGTGTGTGTGTGTGTGCGTGCGTGCGTGCGTGCATACATGCATGCATGCGTGCCGGCTGTCAGACAGCCTCCATAGATAGCATGTATGGCAGTTTTTGCTAAACACTCGACCCTTAGGTCTGAGGGAAAAAAAATTGTGTATCACATATTACCCAGATTTTGCACATGGCTTAATGCTATAGTTATTGTTTTGTGTTTTATGGCTTGCAGTATCAAGAGCTTTGGAGAACTGTTGAAATATTGGTAGCACTTTTTCAAGTGCATTTTTTAAAAGGGTTTACCGTACATCAAAATTACTGTATTTTCTGGCATATACGGCATGCCCCAATTTTGGCAGATGTATTCAGGTAAAAGTAAAATACACTAGTACTTTCTTCAAAATCCTAGTGAGCCAGTGGCTGGCTGATTATGTACAGTGTAGCTAAGAAGTGGCACCTGGTGCAACCTGTTGTCTGCTCCACCACCAGACAGAACAAATATGGCTGTATGTTGCTTATGGACGTCTACTTTTTAATTATTTACAACTGCTGAAGCTGGTTTGTTTATGTAGATTATAATTTATAATACTGTAGATCAGTGGCAGCTCATGTATAGGCTTTGCAGAAGTAGCGGAACTGCAGCACCCCCTGTTTTCACTTGATATTATCAATAACATTCAATATAATGAATCTTTTTTTCTTTAATTCTTGCTTTATACTTGTTCTACAAGTACATATAAAGAAAATTAAAGAAAAAAAAGACTCATTATATTGAATGTTATCGATAATATCGAGTGAAAATAGGGAGTGCTGCAGCTCTGCAGTGCCTATACACAAGCCACCACTGCTGTAGATACTAATCACTGTAGAGCAATCTGGAAAACAGTTTTGTAAGAGGGGGGGGAGTTGTGTTGGGAGTTTGGTTTTTCAGTACCACAGCACTGAACCCACCACTTACCAGTAACCTACAACCAACCCTTATTCCTGACCTGGAGCATTTAAAATTACAGGACGCAGTTTTCTGTGTGTCCCCTCCTGTAATTCCACTCACCTGGACAGTCTCTACCGTAGACCAGCTAAACAAGGCCTCGTTCTCATCTGGCTAGATTAAGGCACAGTAATTTTCTGAGATTTTTTTTTTAAATGAGGGGGGGGGGGAGCAAGCTCACCTTGTATGCCAGAATGTAAGGTAACAAATTTTTTTTAACATCAGCTGTTTCCCACCATGGCAGGGTGACCCAAAAAGAAAGAAAAAAAAAAAAACATCTTTTGTCATCATTCACCAGTTTCACCATCACTCAGACATAATCATTGTCTTTGCAGAGGTGCTCAGATACAAAAGTTTAGATGTCCTTTCAAACTGCCAATATCCCAAACCCCTCCTTTAGAGTGCAGGCATTGTACTTCCCACTTCCAGGACTCAAGTCCGGCTAACCAGTGTCCCTGAATCCCTTCACAAAATATTACTCTGCTCACACACTGACAGTTCATAAGATCCCAAAAACCGTTAGTCTCCATTCACTCCTAACACCCTCACGCATGCTTGCTAGAAGTCCAAGCCCCTCGCCCACAAAACCTTCTTTACCCCCTCCCTCTAACCTTTTTATAATTTGTTCTTTTCTCATCAGTTCTTGCTTACCAGTTTTCTGCTTTCTGAAGATTAGATTAGTCTCATTATATTATAATGGCAGGTGAGTTTCTCACTTCCCCATTGCACTGTATACAGGTAGGTCCTGCTTTACAGCATTTCAATAATGCAGCAGTTTTCACTTATACCCATTCTTCATTTATTCAGACTTCCTACAATAAATATATTCACCACTCTAAGTGAAGGACAAAAATATTTTAACATAGGTAATATGTGTAATGTATGTGCATTTTTTAGGCCTAACTCTCTTGCTTACTTGATACATATATGGTAGTGTAAACATGTTATCAGGCTTTTATATGCATTTAAAAGTGGAAAAAAAACCCTGCTTCACTTTACAGTGATTTTTTCTTATCAGCAGTTTCTCAAAACCTTACCTGCTGTATAAGCAGGGCCCTCCTGTACAGAGTACAGTGAACCCTATCACTAACGGACTAATAGAGGAGGGTGTGTATGATATTGCTGATTGTACTGACCTTACAAATTATGAAATTAATTTTTCATGATTGGTTATCTTCTGAACTAGTGGACTTGTTCCATTGAGGTAGAAGACAACTGGACACTAAGAATGTGGGTATTGTAACTTGTAGTACCACAGTACAGTACTGTACAGTATAGTAATTTTATGGTACTGTACATAATTCACAGTAATTTTACTTATCTCTACATGGATGAGAGATGCAGCATACACTACCGTGATCAATGGTGGTAACTCAGTAACTTTTATTCTGACTAAGGAGCTGTAAACCTCTACTAGCATTTACACTAATTCCACCTTCTTTATTAATTCAAGTTTCTGTTCAATACCGAGAACCACAGGTTTCCTCTTTGCACCGCCACATGTTTTAGAAGCCATTGTTGATTGCACTTTATTAACATATTAAGCCACACAAAATACGTACTCTAAATCCAGGGAACGTTAGAAACTGAATGACATGTGTATGAGTGAGTGAGCACAAACAGTAAACTGGTACAGGTGGCCAACATCTTGGGAAATAGTGAAAATATACAGGTCCTGGATGTAGCCACTGGTCCATACCAGTCATTGGGCTTAGTCTGATACTTCACAAGACAACCAGACTCTCAGTATATACAAAATCTGGAATTGTGAAATTTGTCCATTTTGTCCAATACAGTAGGGCCCCACTTATAAGGCAGGTTAGGTTCCAGTCTGTCACCGAAGAGCAGAATGTCATTTTTTTCCCACTTTTAAATGCTAGGTAAGTTTACACTAACTTATATTAAGTTACCAACTGAACTAGGCATTAAAAAAAAGTAAAATGCACACACAGTACACTCATTACTTACCTTAAAATACTTGTAGTCTTAACCCTTTCAGGGTCCCGACCCCTGATCTGAAACTTGTCCACAGGGGTCCAAGAATTTTCATAAAAATGTTTTATTTTTTCTCATGAAATGATAGAGAATCTTTTTCTGAAGGTAATATAAAAAGTGTGAAATTTGATGGAAAACTGACGAAATTACGCTCGCGAATTTTGCTGTGTCAGCAATATTTATACATCAGCGATTTTGCCCAATTTGACTCCCATTTTAGGCCAGTTACGTTATTCCAGTCGACCAGATTCTTGGCTGCTTCACTAGTATTACTTCAATTTATCGATTGAGCACAAGAAATCACCCAGTCAACTGTTTCAACTGCCCAATAAAGTAATCAGAAATTAGTAATTTGGCCAATTTAACACAAAGCTCAAAATATTCCAATTTCAAAATAAGGTCCAGAATAAACAATGCAGGCATTCCTGGCACTAAAATAACATTTCCTCTGTTTATTAATTATGTTTCCAGGCTTTACAAATAAATTCCATTTTTATTTTTTATTCACACCAAAAAATAGAAGATTTACTGTTATGCAATATTGGTAATAATTGTATAAATAATATCAGCGCATTGAATGCATGTGAGACCCACCAGTTGACATGTATTGGACACATGACGTGATTTGTTTACTCTTGAACATTGGCAAAAATTTAACATTTCCGCTACTTTGAGCTCAATTTCAAAGTACTTTTCATCGTGAAACCAATCAAAATCAAACCTATTTCTGTAATATATCTTTCATTCTATCAAACGAAACCAAGAAAACGAGAATATAACGATAAATACCATGCGAAAATACACCTCAAAGTCAGTGTTTTAAACCAAAAACGGAGTTTTTTTTCACGCACTGCGTGCTGCAGGATTTTTTTTTTATACGGCATGCACTGACCATGCAGACCCATTCTCTGACTTATAGGTGTACCAGCTTTCTCCCTCTAGATTTGAAGATGCTAGAATTTTGGCATAATACTACTGCACCAACACTGGCTTGCAAACCATAGTACTATGGCACCGACAGTGAAAGGGTTAAATGCTAGCAAAGCACAGGGAGGGTAGCGCATGGTGATACACCATTGTTATGTACTGTATTCTCACGTTTTTTCTTTTTCTTGATTTAATACACTGATTATACGTATATATAAAGAAATACAGTGAACAAGTTCAGCTCTTCTAGTGGGTGTACGTACATATTGCTCTTAGTGATTGTAAGGATTACTAATACTGTCTGGTATTGTAATATCTATACAGTGGACCCCCGCCTTACGATATTAATATGTTCCTGAGAGCTCATCATAAGCCGAAATCATCGTAAGGCAAATTAATTTTCCCCATAAGAAATAATGGAAATCAAATTAATCCATGCAAGACACCCCAAAGTATGAAAAAAAAAAATTTTTTTACCACATGAAATATTAATTTTAATACACACAAACTGAAGAAGACATGCACAATTACTACTCTACTAAGAATAGAATACATGACACTTACCTTTATTGAAGATTTGGTGATGATTGATGGGATGGGAGGAGGGGAGAGTTTGGAAGTTATTATTTAGAAGGGGAATCCTTGTCCATTAGGACTTGAGGTAGCAAGTCCTTTTCCGGGGCTACTTCCCTTCTTCTTTTAATGCCACTAGGACCAGCTTGAGAGTCACTGGACCTCCGTCGCACAACAGATCTGTCCTTAGAGATCTGTACCTCCCGATCCTTTAAGATTTGCCTAAAATGGGCCACAACAATTGTAAGAGTCACCAGCACGGCTTGCAATAGCTGTGTTAGGGTGATTTTCATCTATAAAGGTTTGCACTTCAACCCACTTTGCACACATTTCCTTAATCTCTGAAGTAGGCACAATGGATTCCACAACTGGCATAGGCTTCTCAGGGTTAGCCCCAAACCCTTCAAAATCTTTCTTAATTTCCATACTAATTCTCACCCTTTTTACCACAGGGTTGGCACTAGAAGCTTTCTTGGGGCCCATGGTGACTTATTTTGCAGTTACAAGCACAAAAAACACTGGGATAAGGTGAAATGTACCGAATGTATGTATGGATGTGACCGCACTGGCTGGCTTGTAAACACTGGCACCCACGGGGCAGCTGAGGCCACACGTGGGACGTGTCCTGGATGAATCACTTAAGGCAAGTTATTTTATCGTGAGGCGAAGCAAAATTTTTGCATTCAAATACGTTCGTAAGGCGGGGGTCCACTGTACTGAGGTCAGTGATAACATTTATTTCTATATGCTTCAACATTTGCACCCTACAGTACTCTTCCTTCTCTTATTTCTCTTCAGTCTTGTTTGGTCACAAGAAGTCCTCCCTCTACAGTGGATAACTGTCATTGTCCGCCCTTTTCATAAGCCAGGTAGTATTTTGGGCCATGATACCGCTCATTATAGACCCATTGTTCATACTAGTGTGCTTTTTTAAGGTGTTAGATGCTTGGTTACCTAACATTTAGTATGGTACTCGGAAGTCCAAAATTGTCTCATCCCCTGGTTTTTGTAGTGGCTATTCTACCATCAACCACTTAATCTGCCTGGATACCTATGTTCACAATGACTTCACTAATAATCACTTCGTTATTTAGTTTTTTTTATCTTAAAAAGGCTTACAATGCCACCTGGCATTACAAAATCTTGGCCCAAGGCCATTCCCTGCATTTCTGAGGCAATTCGCTGCTTTTCCTTAGGGATTTCTCATCAGAGAAGCACTTCTGTGTCAGTATTAATAATAGCCTCCCCCTCTTCCGACTTCACCCAGGCTGAAAGTTTCCCACAAGGCTGTGTTCTTAGCACTACCCTTTTCCTGCTTGCTATTAATGATCTTACCTCTTATTCCTCCGTCCAATACAGGTACCATCTGACTTACAACCAAGCTTGGTTCCGACCAAGCGGTCATAAGTCAAAATGGACATAAGTCGAACCTTACTACTGAATATCAACATCACATTTTTGTAATGATTTTATTTTATTGTTTTATTTGGGTATTTCACTTTTTACTTTACTTTTTATGCTGTTAGTACTGTATTTAATACTGTAAGGTTTAGGATAAACACTGTACAACACAAACAGTTGTTTATTTCCCAGAAATTTGGCATACAAAACATAGTTGTAAGTCGAGTGGTCATATGTCGAGCATGTCGTAAGTTGGATGGTAGGTGTATTTGGCTGTCTCTTTATGTCTAAACAATTTTGCTATAGCGTATTCAGGTGAAACAAACCATACCACTGGCGGGATAGAACCTGCGATCAGAGAGTCTCAAAACTCCAGACTGTCGCGGGTTCTATCCCCGCCTGTGGTATGGTTTGTTTGCAGTCGTGTCATTACGATTTCATGAGTCATATTCAGGTGCCAACTGTTGCCATGTAGCAGCTTCTCTCCAGAATGCAGTAATTGTGCTTTCCACTGTGCCACCTCTCATGGGTTTAAATTTTCTGATACTAAAACTTGTCAGCTCACTTTTACAAAATGTCCCATTGTCCCTTAGACTGTTCCGTACCTGTTTGGTTCCTGGTATCCCTGAACAGGATACGGTCAAATTTCTTGGCCTTCTAAATGTCCTGGAAGTCTCACATAACCTCCCTGAAAGTTGCATGTCGTAGCTACCTGAACATCCTTAAAACTCCATCCCATATTTGGGAGAGCTTCATTCCACCCTTGATTCATGTTTCTTTCCTACTTCCTTGTGCAAAAGCTCATTTACTTACTATATTCATATACATAGTTTATTTGGACATGATACATAGTTGTACAAGGAATTATAGTAGTTGGGTGTACATGCCAAAAGCCCCCTGTATGCAGAGCATTATGGGCAGGCTTAAAATTAACTTAAAATTGACAATTAGTGAAAGGTTCAGTGGTAAAAATTACCATAAACAGTTTACAATATGAAGTACAATTGAGTATTTGAAACAATGAAATCTGAACATTTCGATAGTGAAGCATTATAGTTGTACAAATTTGTCGCATTACAGTGTACAATAAACGAGATGATAGGTTTACTGTATGTTGGCTTGAAGTTTTAAGATTTAAGTAAATGGGAGAATTATTGATAATGTTAAATATTGAGTGTTGATTATTTAGTCCTGGGCGAGTAAGTAGTTTTTTAGAAGAGTCTTAAATTCATAATCGCTCTTTCTTGATAATTCTCAATCTTCTTTACATGCTTTTGCAGTTACACAGGCAGTTCTAAGTCCCCTGATGGTGTTGGATATGCAACACTTTTTTCTGACTAAATCTTTCAAGGTTATTTACTAGACTCGACCCTTGTTTTCACAGCAGAGTTATGTGCATTTTCATGGCTGTCATTTGCATTGCTTTGGTCTACCTGTCAAGTAGTTGTGTCAAACTTAGTGAGTTACAGGTACCCATAAATTAGACGGCTCATCTCATTATGCTTTGCATTCAACTTGGGTCATGCTGCATTTCTAATAAATGCAAAGATACCAGTTTTTTCTGGGTCCCTGCACACATTGATGTTCAGGGTAACAAACGAACAAACTCAGCCACTCGATCAACTGTTCATGACCTCCCAGTTTCCCATACGGTATTCTTTATTCAGATTATTTTTCAGTGATCTCTCAACAAATCTGTAACAAATGGTAACAACATTGGACCAAGGCGATCCACAGCAAAATGTTTTCTATCAAACCACATTTAGGTTTTTGGCTGCTGCCACTGCTGTTATGTTTGGGGGACTGCACTGTCCCATGTGTGTCTAAGCCACCTGCACCTCACTCACTGATACTTCATGGGAAAACTTCCCAGCTTAACTCTGTGAGGACTTGGGTTTCACTGGCAGTTCACCATATTTTATTAAATTATCCAGTCTGTCAGTGGGCATGCAGAATTCACTTCCATCATCACCACTTCCCAAACACACACCCTCTGGCCTCTTTTCTGAAAGTTCCACCTTTGGTGCATTCTTGACTATTTAATAAAAGCTATCTTATTGCACTAACTGTGATTTGATTCTTCCTCTTGTGCTCTCCTCTACCCCCACTAACTCTTGCCCTTTGCTCGCTCCTGCCCTTCACTCTTTCTCTATCACCTTAGCACATGACTCCTCTCACACATCCTTCCCAGCAGTGATATATAACCCTTTCAGCTTTAGCGCTTAATTTAATTATATTATCATTATATGTACTTAGGTCATAGAGATGATGATCGTTGGGACAAGCCTTGGCTAAAAGTGTGGTCATTGTGGTGCACTGTATATGAAATTAGGTAAATTAAAGGATGAAACAAACAGTACATTGCTTAAGGTGCCTCAGAAACCTTAAATTACTAATTAACATATGAATAAAGATAAAGATATAAAGATCTCATCATAAATGTTCAGATAAATATATTTTTAACTATTTTTTGCTAGTTTAAATTTTTGGTGAAGGACTGATTACTAATGAAATTTACATCATATATGACGAAACTTTAGTGCTGTATCGTACAAGTGTATTTGTGTTTGATATTTTTATATAAATTTCATAGAATAATATTGTACTCTCAGTCTACTCATGATTACTGGCAATGTTGTTTGTCTGACTTACTGGCCAAGTGATTTTTAATCAATATGCAAAATTTCATGGCTCTGGGGCATGGGAAACAGCACTCACAAAATGTGTATCACGCATGCAACTCTTCAAGGATTGTTAAGTATTGATGACACTCATCATCTTTGTCTCAGTTATCAACAAGCACATAGTCTGTATTTCTAGTTTCCTTCAACTCGCTTCTTAGTGTCTTGCCCTTAATCCAAACTCACCTTATGACTTAACTAAAACTTACTTATCACACGAACTATATATCTGTGCACCCTTGTAATTGATCTCTACACATTTTGCCTCTTACATCACAAAATTACTGTACCCATTTTTTTTTTTTTTTTTTTTTGAAAATAAATGAATGTAATGGTGGTGGTAGAATAATACCGTGTAGTGCTTTTATATGATCAAATATCGAACCATAGAGAAGTTTTTGATAAACAATGTTGTCAAATATTGTACTGTACATAATGTGGTTTTGTTTGGAAAAAAAACTGTCAAACATATGATCAATTTTAGTCGTATTAAACCAATAACTTAAAAAAAATATTTTGAATATAGGAATAGCGAAGAGGGTGTTAAAGATAATAGTAGCAATTTGGCTAAAATGTTTTAAGTCTGAGTTGTTCTACACAACACAAATGGTGCTAAGTAGATGGAATTTGATATCAACTGAAGCTTAGTGATAAACACAATTTGCATTGCATGTGGTAAATATAAAACCTGTACCTATGGCAAATAAAAATTTAAAAATAAATTTGGAAAGCTTTTATGTTCAGAGGAATACAGTATAGGCAGGGAAAGCAGAAATATCAAAATGGTTTAAATTATTTTGCTGTGGATTCTTAAGTTTGCATAACATTAATCAAATTAAGAAATAAGGAAAACAGATCTTGTAGAAAAAATCTTGTGATTTGACTCACGAAATCGTAATGACGCGATTGCAAACAAACCATACCACGGGCGGGGATAGAACCTGCGATCAGAGAGTCTCAAAACTCCAGAGCATCACATTAGCCACTGGGCCAGCCTTCCTATGGTGTAGAAATATACCTACTGTAGTTGGACGAATCTTATTGTGGCTAGCTGGTCCAGTGGCTAACGCGACGGTCTGGAGTTTTGAGACTCTCTGATTGCGGGTTCTATCCCTGCCCGTGGTATGGTTTATCTTGAGATTTCTTTAATCACTGAATTGAAAGAAAAGTACTTGAGCTTCAGTGTTTAATACAGTACCTTAAGAGGGTTCTTGACCAAAGGAACGTGAGCTACCATTTCCTTTCTTTTGATCGTACCTGATTATCTATCATTCTCCAGGTGCTGTTATGTTTAGCGTGTCTCAAGGTGCATGATATGACACGATTGTTTGTGCCTCTGGGAAAATAAGTGAAAAAAGTCTGCATCCTACATGTGTCCATACTGGTGTTGAGGTATCAGCTGAAGCCAGCAGCTCAGTGTGGGGTGGTGGTGGTTAGTACACACATGCGCACAACATGGCTACCCTTAAACTGTTACTGATATGTATCCCTTATTGGCTTAGTTTTTTCTGTGAACACAGGTCTAACTTGCTTCATGTGATAACTGCATTCCAGGCTGATGGTCCATCATAATGCATAAGACAGATTCATTCTGAGTCTTGCTAAATTTCACATTGCTTGAGATCACACTTGCACTAAATGGTCATATAAAAAAATGAATTTGGCAGAAAAATGACAGAAAAGACCAAATAAAAAATACAATCATGACCCATATGCAGTATTAAAATTAGGAAAAATCCACATTTCTTTATTTTTACCAAAAACTTATGACCACATCAGCTGTATGATCCCTTTGGGTTGAGCACTTATATTATTATTATGAGCATGCTAGATAGGTATCCAGTGGCCATATACCAAAAAAAATTAATGCACATGATCAGAAAAAAGCAAACAAGAATAAATTAAATTGAAAATTCAATCCTCCCTTTTATCCCCCCTCCATCCCTCCACCACCAACCAACCAGCCTGTCAATGTCTAGACTGAAATGAGCATGGGAATACATACCTCCCTACTGTTTCTTCCCCCCCCCCCATCCCTCCACTGCTAGTTCTGACTGTTTGTGAAACTCGGTTTCATTTGGCCAAGTGACCGATTTTAGATGATGTAAAACTCGCATTAAAAATTACCATATGATTTCATTCAGTATAATCTCAGTGGATTTACTGCACTCAAATATTTTTTCTTTAAATTTAATATCTTTCTTATAACTGTTGATATAAACCAATATAAACTAGATGTTCATTTTGTTTTGCCAGAAGACACTTGAAATTTGTTGAAAATAGTTTCGTGGGATTTACTATGAACAAATCTTTTTTTTTTTTTTTATCCATGTAACTTTCTGTTGACGATTAATATAAACTAAGTTAGAGTGATATTTAAAAAGAGTTAGTGTGTTTCTCAGATGGCCCCTAGTCATCATCGCAAAGTGCAGAGCGACCACCCACTCCTATCAGATGAGAGCGAAAAGTGCACAGCAGTTACCCACTATGATTGCACAAGAGTGAATTATTAATGCATATTGTAATCCCTGGTAGAAATAGGGTCATCACAAGACTGAACCTGCATGAAGAGGGAAATTGGGTACACAACCTGTGGTCATCCACTTGAAAGTTACACAGCAGCTCTTTAGAATTACTAGCTCATGTAGATGATTAATCACATTTTAATTGATCATTCCATTTATTAAAGGGCATTGATAATTTGTTTGCAACTTCAGCACCCTGATACACTCCCTCTGTCTGACTTTAGACATGCAGCTCCGAGTTCTTAACTGCAGCTAATTTACTATGCCAACTTTTACTTTCCTGTTTGGCACTTGAATATACCCTTCACATTTCTTGCCCCTGACAAAAGTTCCATCTTAATCACTGTATGATTCATAAATAGGTGCATTTTCTTAACCCTGTAATATAATGAGACACCTAAGACTGACACACATTTTGTGGAAGGATGCACAGTACTGCACATGATACCTATTGAAACATTCTGGGAGGTCTGCCATTATACGTATCACTGAAAATTACTTTTTGCACATTTAACAGGAGGCAATAAGAAGACATTAGTAATCCAGTAAAAAACACTATTAGAGATTCTGTCAAATTTAAGCTTTCACTTATTTGTACACCATGTCTTACTTTGGTCAATAATGGCAGTCAATATATCTGTGGAAGAAAAGTTGAAGGTACTCAAGAGTGTCAAAACAATCTTTTGTTGCCTGTTTTTTTTTTTTTTTTTTTTTTGTGCAGTTCTTATTTAACTGATAGTTCTCAGCATTTTCTGCATCCAAGCTTCTTTAACCCTTAAATGGTCCAAATGTATATATACGTTCACTCGCGTAGCGCCCCAAATTTTTTGAGGAAAAAAAAGATCTTTTCTTTTTAAAGGAAAAAAGAGCATATGGTACCCAGGCATCCCCAATTATTTTAATATGGCACACAGTGAGTGTGCACACCCATTCTCTCATGTCTAGGTGACTCAGGCTTATTGTGGCAATGTTGAATGAATGACAAAGAAAACGCATATATACGTTTGGACCATTTAAGGGTTAAAGGTGGTTTTTTCATTTGTATTTGAAGTATAATCTGCATTACCACTGCAGTGAGGTGCAACTAATGTATTTGTATATTGTGTTTAGATTCATTCATCACTAGCTTCTAGTAACCCTCTCTTCAAGTGAACACTGCTTCCTGCAGCCCTTTTCTCAAACAGAGTGCTGTCACCTTCTGATAGTTCTTCAGTATTAGTTAGTTATGTCATGCAACCACCCCCACCTTGATCTAAGCTCTCCAATAGAGCTACTAGGGCTTCTGCTGTAGCCAAGCTGCCAACAAAAAAAAAATTTGAAACATCATATTTGTTTTTCAGTTCTTCATTGTGGATATATAAAATTACCAACACTATTACAAGATTACTGCTTTTTCACACTCATATGTTGAATTCTTGTGTGACTGAGAGTGGGGGTGTACTGGTGGTGCAACCAAATAAAAATAACTAATATTTTCAGTTATACATAAACAATACAATAAATTGAAAGGCCATAGTAAATGCAGTATTAGGCAATTAAACCAATAACCTGCACATAGCAGACTGAAACCTGTGCTGATATTGCAGTCTGGCTTGTATCATTAACTAGTTACAAAGAAGTGTGAAGGTAAGAGAGCCAGTAAATGTCCAGGCTGGACCAAAACATCATCATAAGGCTGTCCTATGTGCGAGTTATTTGTGTATTTTTTTAGTCGGTTTTGTGCCTATTCTTTATACAGTTCTTTCAGGATGCCAAGGGTCCTGAAACAATGGCTGAATTCGATTCATTACACAGAATTCATTATGGGCAGTAAGCATGACTGCTTATTTCACTGTATGTACTAAACTTTTAGGACTTGCTTAAAGCAAAATTTCATTCAGAGGTGTAATTATTGAAAAAATTATTTTTTTAGTGCTGTAGTGGAATCTCAATATTCGTACATCCCTATATTCATATGGCTCAATATTCTCCGAACTTTTTGGGGGAAAATTTGACTCGGTATTCGGACGTTGCCCTGATATTCGACCTAAACAAAACGGTCCGTCTGGACAAAGTCTGATGAAAATAAAGCATCATGCGCTCAGTCTCTCGTCAGCTTTCATTTGTTAAGCATTGTCTGTACAAGCTCTGTGAAACTTTTTTGTATTTCATTGTTATTCTCTTTCAAATACAGCCTCTCCTCAATGACGGAGTTCCGTTTCTAATACCACATCGGTAAACGAATTTGCCGCTAAATGAGGAGCATGCTATGATGGTAGTGGGTTTATGTCAACCATCTTTGATATTTCTTTATTGTCACCCTTGCACCATTTATAACATATTTTGTATATTTTTATATGTTTATACGGTAGTGCACTGTACACCTACCATCCGACTTACGACCTGCTCAACTTACGACCACTCGACTTACGGCCGTGTTTTTTATGCCAAATTTCTGGGAAATAAACAACTATTTGTGTTGTACACAGTGTTTATCCTAAACCTTACAGTATAAAATACAGTACTAACAGCATATAAAGTAAAGTAAAACATGAAATGCCAAAATAAAACAATAAAATAAAGTCATTACAAAAATATGTTGTTGATATTCAGTAGTAAAGTTCGACTTACAGCCATTTCGACTTACGACCGGTTTCTCGGAACCGAACTCGATCATAAGTCGGATGGTAGGTGTATATTGTAATAAACAGAATAGAAGAAATCAGCTCTAATATACATTATTTAGGTATGCATACTGGTCAGAGAGCCCGTCATAAGTCCAAGTCTTCGGTAAACGAGGAGAGGCTGTATTGTAATTGAAAATCTGTATAGTCCTTGTGGCTTAGCGCTTCTTTTTGATTATAATAATAATGTAATTGAAAATAAGTAATCGTGGCCCCCAAAAAAGAGTAGTGATTCATACAAGCCTAAAGAAAGTAAGAAAACAAAGTGAAAAAAGAACTCATTGCGAAATGGGAAAGTGGAGCCCTTTTGTCGGACCTGGCCACTCAATATGGTATGGTGAAATCCACTATATTGCCCAAATTGAAAAATAAGAGGCAATAAAAGGGGCTAATGTGGTGAAAGGAGTGAAAATTTTTGCAGTGAAAAGGTCACTGATAATTGGAGAAATGGAAAAACTCTTGTTGGTGTGGATTAACGAAAACCAGATTAATCCACTTTACATTATTTCTTACGGGAAAAATTGATTCAGTATTTTTACGGATTAAGTTTGAATATCAAGGTACCACTGTATTTGAAAAAAAAATTGTAATTAATATGCTTCTTGAAAAATAACATTGAAATAGACAAATATATTGCACTGTAATAACTAAGGTATCTTTTAATATTAAAAATAGAAAACAATAGATTTCCACCACTTTGTACAATACTGATGACAGTACTTTAGAAAGAATGCTTGGAACTAATGGGTGTATTTCAGATTCCCCCCTCCCCCCTTTTTTTTTTTCACTATGTCTGTTCCCCTCTCTGATAGTCTCACCTCAAATGCAGGTTCTCATCATCTTCCTAGTTAACATTAGTTTGCCACAAGTGAGTTTTCAGTGTGCATGCATGCTCGTATTATTTGGGCAAAAGTGAGAAATAAGGGTGCTGAACATTTTGCGCTGGCAGGAATATTGGTCTTTCTGACCTATGAACGTGTAAGCTGACAGATACTGTTACTCGTACAAATTATTACATACATTTGGTGTAGACACTTTATTGTGTGCTTCTAATAGGTCTTGTTCCTGTAATGTTACATATTTGTGGAACGTATCTTCACCAAGTTGTGGGTCAATAGTGAACTGTATTGGAAATGGTATCATGACGTATTTTTCCTGAAGAACTTTGTAATTTACCAAGGCAACCACCATTAATGAAAAGTAACCATGAGAAAGCTAAGATCATTATAATGGGGAACACACACAATTCATTTGCAGTTTCTTTTAACCCTTTCACTGTCGAGACCCCTGCTCAAAAATTTGCTCTCAGTGTTGAGAATTGAAAAAAAAAAATTTATGAAATGATAAAGAATCTTTTCTCGATGGTAATGATACCAAAAGCACGAAAATTGGTGGAAAGCTTAGGGAATTACACTCTTGTGAAGTTAGCGGTCTCAGCGATGTTTATGCATTGGCATTTTCGCCCACTTTGAGCCCTATTTTCAGCCAATTCCATTGTTTCAGTCGACCAAACTCATAGCTATTTCACTAGAACTCCATTTGTTCTATCAATTGAGTACAAGAAACTGCGCATTTACTGATTTCAGTTACCAATAAAGTGATCAGAAATTGGTAATTTGGCCAATTTCATACACAATTTGAGTAAGGCCAATTTCAAAATTGGGTCCAGAATTAACCCTTTCAGGGTTGGTGCCATACTAGTACGGCCTGCATGCCAGGGTTGGTGCTGTACTAGTATGCATAAATTCTAGCACCTTCAAATCTAGCAAGAGATAGCTTGTAGGCCTACATATGAAAGAATGGGTCTATGTGGTCAGTGTGCATGGTATAAAAAAATCCTGCAGCACACAGTGCATAATGAAAAAAAAAAACTCAGACCGTGTTTTTGGTTTAAAACCGTGATTTTGCAGTGTTTTTTCGTATGGTATTTATGATTGTATTCTAGATTTCCTGGTCTCATTGTATAGAATGGAAGACATATTACAGAAATTGAGATGATTTTGATTGATTTCACAATGAAAAGTACCTTGATGTTGAGCTCAAAGTAGCAGAAATGTTCGATTTTTGCCAAAGTTCAAAAGTAAGCATGTCATACCATGCGTCCAATACACGTCAACTCGTGAATCTGATATTCTTTCACAAGTGCGCTGATATTATTTATACCATTTCTACACTAATGCAGTAGTCTGCATAACGGTAAATCTTTTATTTTTATGTGAGAATAAAAATTCAAAGTGGAAAGCAAAAGAAATGTAAGAGGGGCCTGGGGACATGACTAATGATCAGGGAAAATGTTATTTTAGTGCCAGGAATGTCTGTCTTGTTTATTTTGGACTCTGTTTGGAAATTGGCATCTTTTGAAATTTGTATGAAATTGGCAAAATTGCCAATTTCTGACCACTTTATTGGATAATTGAAATCAGTAAATGGGTGGTTTCTTGTACTCGTTCGATAGAGAAAGTAGAGTTCTAGCGAAATAGTTATTTTTGTCCACTGGTACATTGGAATTGGCCGAAAATAGGGCACAAAGTGGGCGAAATTGCCGATATGTAAACATCGTCAAGATTGCTAACTTCGCGTGAGCATAATTCCGTAAGTGCTCATCAAATTTCATACTTTTGGTGTCATTATAATCAGAAAAAGATTCTATCATTTCATTTTTTTTTTTTTTTTTTTTTTTTTTTTTGAAAATTTTCGACCCTGAGAACAAGTTTAGGAGAGGGCCTCTCGACCCTGAAAGGGTTAAGAATACAAACATTCCTAGCACTAAAATAATATTTTCTCTGTTCATTAGTTACATCTCCAGGTCCCTCTTATATTATGTTTGCTTTCTATTTTGAATTTCTATTCATACAAAAAAATAAGAGGATTTACTGATATGTAGACTACTGCATTATGTGAAAATGGTATAAATAATAATAGCGCATTTGTAAAAGCTTATTAGACCCACCAGTTGACGTGTATTGGACGCGTGACGTGATTTGTTTGCTCTTGAACATCAGCAAAAATTGAACATTTCTGCTACTTTGAGCTCGATTTCAAGGTACTTTTAGTCCATAAACCATTCAAAATCATCTCTATTTCTGTAATATATCATCCATTCTATCAAATGAGACCAAGAATACAACCATAAATACCATATGAAAATACACAGCAAATTCTGTTTTAAACCAAAAACATGGTCAGATATTTTTTTTTTCTCATTCACTGCGTGGTGCAGGATTTTTTTTTTTATACTGCACACACTGACCACTCAGACCCATTCTCTCATTTGTAGGCCTATCAGCTTTCTCCCACAAGATTTGAAGCCACTAAAATTTTGGCGTAATATTACGGGACCGACACTGGCTTGCAAGCCATAATATTACAGGACCGACAGTGAAAGGATTAATGTCTTGATGCCCCTCACCATGGTTATCCTTTAGTAATGTTCCACCTGTAGTGCAAATAGTAAGTGCTTTCTTAACTGAAATACTTGCATCAATTTCAATGATTCTTTAGCATATGACTTGTCAAGAAGGTTCCTAAGGCTGTAGTGAAGGGCTTTTGATCTGATGAATTGGAGGTTTACTCCTTTTCCATCACCCCTCCCACTCCTGGCCTAGATAGTGGGGACATTTATTCTGGCTAGCCTGTGACTTGATTTGGATTAGGCCAAGTGGGCTTCACCTTGCATTGCTGTAGCTGCTGGTGGAGATGCTCCTGACAGTGATGTTGTTCCCACTGCTGCTTCTCTTATGATAGTTCTCTGTGATGGCCTTGCCCTGAATGCAGACTGCTTATGCTTTGCTGCATCATCAATGACCATCTCCTTTCTGCCAATGTCCTCTCGCCACCATAGCTACCTACTCTCTGCCATGTTTCTCGCCTCTTGTTTCCATGAATACAATATATGGCACTATACAGGAATAAGAGAATTAGTGAATGAAATTTTTAAGCAGAAAATATCACCAATGGAGTGCATTGATCCTTTCCATGAAGTTTCTCATCTGACTACATGAACATATCCGAGGGTGGTGCAAAGAACCTGTGTAAAATATGGGTAAACAGTAAAAGTGATGTCATGTACATATACATGTACACATATGTACACTGAAAGCAAGCTGGGATAGGTTATGTGGAGCAATATATGGATGTGGATAAGTGTCATGTAAAGAAAATAGGAGAAAGCAAATAGTAGTTACATTAAGGATGTAGAATGTGCAATAAGATATTAAAATCATCAGGATGAAGAGAAGCCAAGGAGGTTTTTTTTTTTTTTTTTTTATAATAATTATCATAAGATTACTTGAATCTAGTGAGGGGCTCTTCACCCAAGGAATTGCACTTGACCTCCCTTTCCTTGAATCATACCTGATTGCCTTCCATTTCCCTGGCACTTTGACCCCCTATGAGTTTAACACTAAGGAAATCCAGGAAAGCTTTTGAAATGCCTTTGTGTATGGATGGGGGAGGTGATGCTAAATAAAGCTGTTAACATCATAGTGTATTAGATATTTGGAATAAACAGAGGTGGTACAGTGTCCACATCTGAAGACTGTGGGCAAAATTGAAAAAGGTAACAAACTAACAAAAAAGTACCTGAACTAAAAAATGTAATTTGTTAGTGGAATTATTATGTCTGATGGTTATATAGTGCCATGGGAATGAGAGATAATAGGTTTGATTAAAGGAGAGGGAGGATAACTCCAGTTCCTTAGTCAGAAGCCTTTTGTTAGCATCAATGTACTCCCTCGAAAGGACTGAGCTTTTTATACGGTGTATGAAGAAAATCAAAGTATTGCTGGTGGGTCTGCTCTCACTGACCGAAGACAATGATAATCCTTTGTAAGATAATGGGTTAGTACACACACAACCCACACATAGGAGAGAGGAGCTTATGACAACATTTTGTCCAACTTGGACCATTTACAAAGTCACACTGACAGAAAGTAGGAGGAGGAGCAAGTATGTATAGGCCAGTTGGCAGGGATGGGACAAGAGAGGTGGTAGTAGTAGTAGAGGTAAAGCAGTTAGTGGAAGTAGTAGTAGAAGTAGTGGTAGTGTAAAGTAGGGAGAGTGGTTGGTGGGACAAAAATAGAAAGGGGGGAGAAAAAAGAGGCAAAAGTGAAGGTAGAAGGCAAAGGTAGTAAGAAAGGAAGTAGTAGTAGTGGAATCAGTCAAAGGATTAATATAATATTTATTAACATTGTCAAGAGGTAGAAGTCATATTGTAAACCAGTGGTTCCAAAAACTGCTCCCAATCCAAGTCAGGGTCATGAAACTAGTGTAGAATTCAACTTTACATTAGCAAATACTGTATTTACATTAATCATCTGCAGCAAATCTGGGTAAGAAATGCTTCTCCTTTTGAACCTCAAAGTTGATAATGATATTCATGGGTTCCAAAAACTATTTGTATGACCCTCAGGAAATCAGTTTTTGTGAAAGTGTCAGCCATTTGGAGGGTAGACCTGGTCAGTGGCCACAGTTGTAAGGTAGACCTGGTCAGTGGTCACAGTTATAGGTGCAGGTGTTCATTATGGTGAGATAGAAAATAGTTTGGTTTGCAGGATTTACCAGTTTGGTTGCAACAGTATTAAAATATTTAATTAATTTGTATGTGTTAACTGATATTGTTTGCAAATGAATAGGAGCAGTAATGAAGGTAAAATATTGGGAACATATTTCTAGACGAAAAAGAAAATAAGGTTAGGTATGAATTATGGTTTAGGAACACACTTTTTTTTTTTTTTTAAACACTGGCTATCTCCCACCAAGGTAGGGTGACTTGAAAAAAAAGAAACACTCGCCATCATTCACACCACTGTCATGCCAAAGGTGCACTGACATTACAGCTCATATATCCCTCCAAAACTGCAAATATCACCACCCCTCCTCCAAAGTTCAGGCACTGTACTTCCTACCTCCAGGACTCAAGTCCAGCTAATTAGTTTCTCTGAATTCATTCATTAATGTTACCTTGATCACACACTAACAGTATGTCATCATAAAAAACCGCTTGCTTCCACTCTCTGATATACTTATTCCTGTTGGATGTTCAAGTCCCTCACATTCAAGACCTTTACCCACTCCTTCCTTTCACTATAGATTTATACACCCTCCAAGTCATCATGTTTTGTTTCTCTTCTCTGAGTATCCAAACCACTTCAGTAATTCCTCCTCAACCCTTTGAATAATGCTACAAATTCTCTGCAAACTACAATTTCATTGTCTAACAATCACACTACACATTGTCCTCAGACACAACATCTGGCTGCTTCCAATCTTCCCTTGCTGCAAGATTTAAAACCCATGCTCCTAATCCATGAAAAGGTGCTGGTACTGCTATACTCTGATATATTTTTTGTTTTGCCCCCATGAATAACATTCTGTCTCCATAGGTGCCACAGTGCAACACCTACCTTTTTTTTCCATCCTCATTTCTCTGGTTCACCTCTTGTCGTATTATAATGTGGATGTCTATAGAGCAATGGGCTTCAGAGTAATGAAAAAACTTAGGGCTCAATTGTAGTTGCAAAGATCCTTGTTTAAAATTTGCTATTATTTGCTGATATAAACTTTCAGATGACATAGTAGTTCATGAGTGACCTAGCCCCCATTAGAAAAAATCTTGGTGCTTTGATGCTGGTAAATTGATCTTGATTTGAGGAACTGGAGCTGCCTTACCTTTCCTTGGATCAAGCCTGTTACTTCCAGTTTTCTGAGAGGTGTGTACCCCGACAGATTTAGCATTTCTCCATAAGTTTGTTAGTGTTGTAATAATTTATTAAAAAAATACACAATTAATAATAGGTACAAGTGTTAAATAGCAAAAATAAATAACAGACAGTTTGTTCAAACATTTTAATGCATGATTACCTCGCCTTGCACTACTAGGCTTAACTTTGTGAACCATCAATACTTCAGAAAAAGGTAAGTTTTTTTTATGTCACCGTATATTCAGATAATCAAAGTGCTGCATAAATGTCACAACTACTATTACTACAGTTTACTATTCAGTTTTTAATGCTCTACAACTTACAAGATTGTATAACTAAGAAAAACTCACAGATTGTTACATCCTTCTTTCTTCCCTCCTGTCTAGTTAAAACTCACTGTTAAAGATTGTTGCTACAACCTTCCTCCCTCCCTCTTGTCTAGTTAAAAGCTTAGTCAGTTTTTATTTGCACTGGGCAAATTTATATTTTTGCATATGGATAAATTATCATTAGTTGTCAGTACAAATTTTACTGTTTTAGAACACTTGCAGAAATATTTTTTGATTAATTGTTCATCAGATTTCTTTTAGATGTATAAGTAATTTATGAAATTAAGTGGAAAATGTTACATTTTATGATTAGCCTAATGATCCCGAGGTGCCCTAAGTTTAGAGGCACATCACAGGAAAAGGTACCAAAAGTAGTGTAAGAAAATTCTTCACAGTAATGGGAAAATGGAATATTATATGGGAGGAGGTAAAGTAATAAGAACCAATGCCATACTTCAGCCACTAAATTGTCTTAGTTGTGGGTGTGTGTGTCTGTGTTTTCACCCATTTGTACTTAACTATTTGTGGTTGTGGGAGTTTAGTTTCCACTCCTGTGACTGCCTACTTGTAACTACTGTATATGAACAGAGCTAAGCCCATACCTTTGATGAATTCCGAAAGTTTTTCTGCTCCGGGAGACTGGCCATGGGCCAGGCTCCACTGGTGTTTGCCTGGTCAGCCAGGCTGTTGCTGCTGGTGGCCTGCTGACCCACATACCCATCACAGCCTAGTTGATCTGGCACTTGGTCAAGATACTTGTCCAGTTTCCTCTTGAAAACTTCTACACTTGTCCCATCAGTGTTTCTGATATCTTCTGGTAAGATGTTGAATAGTCTGGGAGCACATGTTGATACAGTGTTCCCTTATTATGCCCACTGCATTTCACTGGGTTTATTTTGCACTTCCATATTTTTTACTCCCGTGTGTTGTTATGGTAGTGTGCAGATTTGGGACAAGGCCCTCAAGTATATTCCAGGTATACGTCATGCATCTCTCTCTTTCCTTTACCCTTTGATCCAGTGAGTATGTATTTAAGACTTCAAGGTATTCCCAGTAATTTAAATGCTTTATTGGCTTTATGCAGACCATAAACAATCTCTGTATCTGCTCCAGCTCTGATATTTCTCCTGCCTTAAACAGGGTCATCAACACTGAGCAATATTCCAAATGAGGGAACAAAAGTGATTTGAAAAGTGTCACCATTTGCATTATTTTCCTCGTTTTGAAAGTTCTCGTTATTCACCCGTCATCCTCCTGGATGTCATAATCCTGGTTTTGCTGTGTTTTTTTGAAGGAAAGGTAAGTCGACATAATGATTCCCCGGTCTTTCACGTGTTCCTTTCTTTCTATTTTGCAATGATGTCAGATTATCAATATTTAGCTAACTATAAAGGTCATAGTTTCTAGTGTCTGTAGCACTTGCTGTTTCATGTGAACCATTCCATTGTTCAGTTTTGGTTCAGTGAGAAAGTCTTTGTGGTATCTTTTAAGCAGTTGTTCTCAGTGTGTAGATATGGTCTTTTGTATTGACAGTTAGTGCTCTTAGGAAGTTTTTCTTCTCAGTCATATTGTACAAATTATAATCTTTTACATGCCTCTGCTTGTCCTCTTGTCAGTTACCATTTAAACTGTCCAAACGTAGATCTACTCTTTTTTTTGAGGTCTGCTCACTTGTGGAAATTTTGCTTGGGTATGGAAGCAAAAAATCGACCCATCGACTGCTCGTATTTGGAAAAACTCACACGTGGACACGCTCGCAAGCAGAGGTTCCATTGTATAACCAGAAATGTTATAAATGGTGTAAAGGTAATATTAAAGCAATATCAAAGATGGTTGACACATACCCACTACCATTATAGTATGCTCCTCACTTAGCGACGAATTCATTTACCATTGAGGTCTTGGGAACGGAACTCTGTTGTTAAGTGAGGAGAGGCTGTATACTTACACGCTGTGCTGACGTGCAGGTACACGTTAAAATCACTAAGAGTGTCCCTCTAATCTTAATGTCATAGTAATACTAATAGTGCATAATATAATCACTCTTGGGCACATCAAATGTCTTGCTTTACATTAATATAGACATTTTCATTAATCCATCTATGATATTTTCTTCAAAATAATATAAGAAACCCATTACATAGCCTATAAACATGCTATGTTTATATGCTATGGAGGTGTATATATACAGCCTCTCCTCACTTAAC
>NC_069467.1:22676001-22678278 GCF_026875155.1 Cherax quadricarinatus
CCCCTCTTCTGCCCTCTGACTAATGCTTTTATTAACTCCACACCTTCTCCTAATTTCCACACTCCGAATTTTCTGCATAATATTTACACCACACATTCCCCTTTAGACAGGACATCTCCACGCCTCCAACCGTCTCCTCGCTGCTTGCATTTACCACCCAAGCTTCACATCCATATAAAGTGTTGGTACTACTATACTTTCATACATTCCCTTCTTTGCCTCCATAGATAACGTTTTTTTGACTCCACATATACCTCAACGCACCACTCACCTTTTTTCCCTCATCAATTCTATGATTTAAACCCTCATCCTTCATAAATCCATCCGCCGACACGTCAACCCCCAAGTATCTGAAAACATTCACTTCTTCCATACTCCTCCTCCCCCAATTTGATATCCAATTTTTCTTTATCTAAATCATTTGATACCCTCACACCTTACTCTTTCTGTTTTCATTTTCAACTTTCTACCTTTACACACATTCTCAAACTCACCACTAACCTTTGCAATTTTTTTTAGAACTCCCATAAGCACAGTACCATCAGCAAAAAGTAACTGTGTCAATTCCCATTTTGAATTTGATTCCCAATAATTTAATCCCACCCCTCTCCCCAACACCCTAGCATTTACTTCTTTTACAACCCCATCTATAAATAATTAAACAACCATGGTGACATTTCACATCCCTGTCTAAGACCCACTTTTTTCGGGGAAGTATTCTTCCTCTCTTCACACACCCTAACCTGAGCCTCACTATCCTCATAAAAGCTCTTTACAGCATTTGTAACTTACCACCTATTCCATATACTTGCAACATCTGCCACATTGCTCCCTCTATCCACTCTATCATATGCCTTTTCTAAATCCATAAATGCAATAAAAACTTCCCTACCTTTATCTAAAAACTGTTCACATATATGCTTCAATGTAAACACTTGAAACTACACATCCCCTACCCCCCTCTGAAACCCCTTGTTCGTCCGCAATTTTACATTCTGTCTTTCCTCTAATTCTTTTCAATTATAACCCTACCATATACTTTTCCTGGTATACTCAGTAAACTTATTCCTCTATAATTTTTACAATCTCTTTTGTCCCCTTTCCCCCTTTTTATAAAGGGACTATACATCTCCTCCGCCAATCCCTAGGTACCTTCCCCTCTTTCATACATTTATTAAACAAAAGTACCAACCACTCCAACACTATAACCCCCCCTGCTTTTAACATTTCTGCCATGACCCATCATTCCACGCTTTAAAACCCCCTTTCATTCTACGTAATGCCCCACATACCTCCACCACACTTTCATCTGCTCTTCTCACCCTAAAAGATGGTATACCTCCTGCCAGTGCATGAAATACCGCCCCTTTCTTCCTTAACATTTAAAAGTTTCCTCAAAATTTCTGGGCCATCTACCTAATACCTCCCCCTCCCCATCCTCTAACTCCCCTACTCGTTTTAACTGACAAATCCATACTTTCCCTAGGCTTTCTTAAATTGTTTAAACTCACCCAAAATTTTTTCTTATTTCATTAAAATTTCTTGACAGTGCCTCTCCCACTCTTTCATCTGCTCTCCTTTGCACTCTCTCACCAAATCTCTTCACTTCTTACTCCCAATACACTGCTCTTCTTATAACACTTCTGCTTTGTAAAAACCTCTCGTAAGCTACCTTTTTCTCTTTTATCACACCCTTACTTCACATTCCAAACCCAATCACTCCTCTTCCCTCCTGCCCCCACCCTCCTATAACCACAAACTTCTGCTCCACATTCTAATACTGCATTTTTTAAAAATATTCCAACCCTCTTCAAACCCCCCCCCCCCACTACTCACTTGCACTAGCCCACCTTTCTGCCAAAGTTTCTTATATCTCGCCCGAACTTCCTCCTCCCTTAGTTTTATA
The DNA here is from genome assembly GCF_026875155.1 of Cherax quadricarinatus. NCBI lineage: Eukaryota > Metazoa > Arthropoda > Malacostraca > Decapoda > Parastacidae > Cherax > Cherax quadricarinatus. The sequence continues at coordinate 22,677,908 of NC_069467.1, forward strand.
CACTTTCACCTCCCTCTTACTTGTTGTTGCCACCTTCCTCTTTTCCCATCTACCTCTTACTCTAACTGTAGCTACAACTAAATAATGATCCGATATATCAGTTGCCCCTCTATAAACATGTACATCCTGGAGCCTACCCATCAACCTTTTTACCACCAATACATAATCTAACAAACTACTTTCATTACGTGCTACATCATACCTTGTATATTTATTTATACAGTGGACCCCCGCATAACGATATTATTTCAATCCAGAAGTCTGTTTGGGTGCCGTATAGACCGAATTGTTCCATAAAGATATGGAATTAGATTAGTCCGTTTCAGACCCCCAAAAAAACACCACAAAGCACTTACAAAAATACACTTACA
>NC_069467.1:22678778-22695748 GCF_026875155.1 Cherax quadricarinatus
AAAAAACCATTTTAAATCATGAGTAATGAGATTTTAAAAATATTATTTTGAAATTTATATAAAAATATCAAACACAAATACACTTGTACGAATACAGCACTAAAGTTTCGTCATATATGATGTAAATTTCATTAGTAATCAGTCCTTCACCAAAAATTTAAACTAGCAAAAAATAGTTAAAAATATATTTATCTGAACATTTATGATGAGATCTTTAATCTTTATCTTTATTCATATGTTAATTAGTAATTTAAGGTTTCTGAGGCACCTAAGCAATGTACAGTGTTGTTTATCCTTTATTTACCTAATTTCATATACAGTGCACCACAATGACCACACTTTTAGCCAAGGCTTGTCCCAACGGTCATCATCTCTATGACCTAAGTACATATAATGATAATATAATTAAATTAATCGCTAAAGCTGGGAAGGATGTGTGAGAGGAGTCATGTGCTAAGGTGATAGAGAAAGAGTGAAGGGCAGGAGCGAGCAAAGGGCAAGAGTTAGTGGGAGTAGAGGAGAGCACAAGAGGAAGAATCAAATCACAGTTAGTGCAATAAGATAGCTTTTATTAAATAGTCAAGAATGCACTAAAGGTGGAAGTTTCAGAAAGGAGGCCAGAGGGTGTGTGTTTGGGAAGTGGTGATGATGGAAGTGAATTCTGCATGCCCACTGATAGACTGGATAATTTAATAAAATATGGTGAACTGCCAGTGAAACCCAACAGTCCTCACAGAGTTAAGCCGGGAAGTTTTCCCATGAAGTATCAGTGAGTGAGGTGCAGGTGGCTTAGACACACATGGGACAGTGCAGTCCCCCAAACATAACAGCAGTGGCAGCAGCCAAAAACCTAAATGTGGTTTGATAGAAAACATTTTGCTGTGAATCGCCTTGGTCCAATGTTACCATTTGTTACAGATTTGTTGAGAGATCACTGAAAAATAATCTGAATAAAGAATACCGTATGGGAAACTGGAGTCATGAACAGTTGATCGAGTGGCTGATTTGTTCGTTTGTTACCCTGAACATCAATGTGTGCAGGGACCCAGAAAAAACTGGTATCTTTGCATTTATTAGAAATGCAGCATGACCCAAGTTGAATGCAAAGCATAATGAGATGAGCCGTCTAATTTATGGGTACCTGTAACTCACTAAGTTTGACACAACTACTTGACAGGTAGACCAAAGCAATGCAAATGACAGCCATGAAAATGCACATAACTCTGCTGTGAAAACAAGGGTCGAGTCTAGTAAATAACCTTGAAAGATTTAGTCAGAAAAAAGTGTTGCATATCCAACACCATCAGGGACTTAGAACTGCCTGTGTAACTGCAAAAGCATGTAAAGAAGATGAGAATTATCAAGAAAGAGCGATTATGAATTTAAGACTCTTCTAAAAAACTACTTACTCGCCCAGGACTAAATAATCAACACTCAATATTTAACATTACCAATAATTCTCCCATTTACTTAAATCTTAAAACTTCGAGCCAACATACAGTAAACCTATCATCTCGTTTATTGTACACTGTAATGCGACAAATTTGTACAACTATAATGCTTCACTATCGAAATGTTCAGATTTCTTTGTTTCAAATACTCAATTGTACTTCATATTGTAAACTGTTTATGGTAATTTTTACCACTGAACCTTTCATTGATTGTCAATTTTAAGTTAATTTTAAGCCTGCCCATAATGCTCTGCATACAGGGGGCTTTTGGCATGTACACCCAACTACTATAATTCCTTGTACAACTATGTATCATGTCCAAATAAACTATGTATATGAATATAGTAAGTAAATGAGCTTTTGCACAAGGAAGTAGGAAAGAAACATGAATCAAGGGTGGAATGAAGCTCTCCCAAATATGGGATGGAGTTTTAAGGATGTTCAGGTAGCTACGACATGCAACTTTCAGGGAGGTTATGTGAGACTTCCAGGACATTAGAAGGCCAAGAAATTTGACCGTATCCTGTTCAGGGATACCAGGAACCAAACAGGTACGGAACAGTCTAAGGACAATGGGACATTTTGTAAAAGTGAGCTGACAAGTTTTAGTATCAGAAAATTTAAACCCATGAGAGGTGGCACAGTGGAAAGCACAATTACTGCATTCTGGAGAGAAGCTGCTACATGGCAACAGTTGGCACCTGAATATGACTCATGAAATCGTAATGACACGACTGCAAACAAACCATACCACAGGCGGGGATAGAACCCACGACAGTCTGGAGTTTTGAGACTCTCTGATCGCAGGTTCTATCCCCGCCAGTGGTATGGTTTGTTTCACCTGAATACGCTATAGCAAAATTGTTTAGACATAAAGAGACAGCCAAATACACCTACCATCCAACTTACGACATGCTCGACATATGACCACTCGACTTACAACTATGTTTTGTATGCCAAATTTCTGGGAAATAAACAACTGTTTGTGTTGTACAGTGTTTATCCTAAACCTTACAGTATTAAATACAGTACTAACAGCATAAAAAGTAAAGTAAAAAGTGAAATACCCAAATAAAACAATAAAATAAAATCATTACAAAAATGTGATGTTGATATTCAGTAGTAAGTTCGACTTATGTCCATTTAGACTTATGACCGCTTGGTCGGAACCAAGCTTGGTTGTAAGTCAGATGGTACCTGTATTGGACGGAGGAATAAGAGGCAAGATCATTAATAGCAAGCAGGGAAAAGGGTAGTGCTAAGAACACAGCCTTGTGGGAAACTTTCAGCCTGGGTGAGTCGGAAGAGGGGAGGCTATTATTAATACTGACATAGAAGTGCTTCTCTGATGAGAAATCCCTAAGGAAAAGCAGCGAATTGCCTCAGAAATGCAGGGAATGGCCTTGGGCCAAGATTTTGTAATGCCAGTGGCATTGTAAGCCTTTTTAAGATAAAAAAAAACTAAATAACGAAGTGATTATTAGTGAAGTCATTGTGAACATAGGTATCAGGCAGATTTAAGTGGTTGATGGTAGAATAGCCACTACAAAAACCAGGGATGAGACAATTTTGGACTTCCGAGTACCATACTAAATGTTAGGTAACCAAGCATCTAACACCTTAAAAAAGCACACCTAGTATGAACAATGGGTCTATAATGAGCGGTATCATGGCCCAAAATACTACCTGGCTTATGAAAAGGGCGGACAATGACAGTTATCCACAGTAGAGGGAGGACTTCTTGTGACCAAACAAGACTGAAGAGAAATAAAGAAGGAAGAGTACTGTAGGGTGCAAATGTTGAAGCATATAGAAATAAATGTTATCACTGACCTCAGTACAGTGGACCCCCGCCTTACGAACGCATTTGAATGCAAAAATTTTGCTTCGCCTCACGATAAAATAACTCGCCTTAAGTGATTCATCCGGGACACGTCCCACGTGTGGCCTCAGCTGCCCCGTGGGTGCCAGTGTTTACAAGCCAGCCAGTGCGGTCACATCCATACATACATTCGGTACATTTCACCTTATCCCAGTGTTTTTTGTGCTTGTAACTGCAAAATAAGTCACCATGGGCCCCAAGAAAGCTTCTAGTGCCAACCCTGTGGTAAAAAGAGTGAGAATTAGTATGGAAATTAAGAAAGATTTTGAAGGGTTTGGGGCTAACCCTGAGAAGCCTATGCCAGTTGTGGAATTCATTGTGCCTACTTCAGAGATTAAGGAAATGTGTGCAAAGTGGGTTGAAGTGCAAACCTTTATAGATGAAAATCACCCTAACACAGCTATTGCAAGCCGTGCTGGTGACTCTTACAATGACAATGTTGTGGCCCATTTTAGGCAAATCTTAAAGGATCGGGAGGTACAGATCTCTAAGGACAGATCTGTTGTGCGACAGATGTCCAGTTACTCTCAAGCTGGTCCTAGTGGCATTAAAAGAAGAAGGGAAGTAGCCCCGGAAAAGGACTTGCTACCTCAAGTCCTAATGGACAAGGATTCCCCTTCTAAATAATAACTTCCAAACTCTCCCCTCCTCCCATCCCATCAATCATCACCAGATCTTCAATAAAGGTAAGTGTCATGTATTCTATTCTTAGTAGAGTAGTAACTGTGCATGTCTTCTTCAGTTTGTGTGTATTAAAATTAATATTTCATGTGGTAAAAAAAATTTTTTTTTTCATACTTTGGGGTACTTTGGGGTGTCTTGCATGGATTAATTTGATTTCCATTATTTCTTATGGGGAAAATTAATTTGCCTTACGATGATTTCGGCTTATGATGAGCTCTCAGGAACAGATTAATATCGTAAGGCGGGGGTCCACTGTATAGATATTACAATACCAGACAGTATTAGTAATCCTTACAATCACTAAGAGCAATATGTACGTACACCCACTAGAAGAGCTAAACTTGTTCACTGTATTTCTTTATATATACGTATAATCAGTGTATTAAATCAAGAAAAAGAAAAACAAACGTGAGAATACAGTACATAACAATGGTGTATCACAATGCGCTACCCTCCCTGTGCTTTGCTAGCATTTAACCCTTTCACTGTCGGTGCCATAGTACTATGGTTTGCAAGCCAGTGTTGGTGCAGTAGTATTATGCCAAAATTCTAGCATCTTCAAATCTAGAGGGAGAAAGCTGGTACACCTACAAGTCAGAGAATGGGTCTGCATGGTCAGTGCATGCCGTATAAAAAAAAAATCCTGCAGCACGCAGTGCGTGAAAAAAAAACTCCGTTTTTGGTTTAAAACACTGACTTTGAGGTGTATTTTCGCATGGTATTTATCGTTATATTCTTGTTTTCTTGGTTTCGTTTGATAGAATGAAAGATATATTACAGAAATAGGTTTGATTTTGATTGGTTTCACGATGAAAAGTACTTTGAAATTGAGCTCAAAGTAGCGGAAATGTTAAATTTTTGCCAATGTTTCAAGAGTAAACAAATCACGTCATGTGTCCAATACATGTCAACTGGTGGGTCTCACATGCATTCAATGCGCTCATATTATTTATACAATTATTACCAATATTGCATAACAGTAAATCTTCTATTTTTTGGTGTGAATAAAAAATAAAAATGGAATTTATTTGTAAAGCCTGGAAACATAATTAATAAACAGAGGAAATGTTATTTTAGTGCCAGGAATGCCTGCATTGTTTATTCTGGACCTTATTTTGAAATTGGAATATTTTGAACTTTGTGTTAAATTGGCCAAATTACTAATTTCTGATTACTTTATTGGGCAGTTGAAACAGTTGACTGGGTGATTTCTTGTGCTCAATCGATAAATTGAAGTAATACTAGTGAAGCAGCCAAGAACTGGTCGACTGGAATAACGTAACTGGCCTAAAATGGGAGTCAAATTGAGCAAAATCGCTGATGTATAAATATTGCTGACACAGCAAAAATCGCGAGCGTATTTCGTCAGTTTTCCATCAAATTTCACACTTTTTATATTACCTTCAGAAAAAGATTCTCTATCATTTCATGAGAAAAAATAAAACATTTTTATGAAAATTCTTGGACCCCTGTGGACAAGTTTCAGATCAGGGTCGGGACCCTGAAAGGGTTAAGACAACAAGTATTTTAAGGTAAGTAATGAGTGTACTGTGTGTGCGTTTTACTTTTTTTTAATGCCTAGTTTCAGTTGGTAACTTAATATAAGTTAGTGTAAACTTACCTAGCTTTTAAAAGTGGGAAAAAAATGACATTCTGCTCTTCGGTGACAGACGGAACCTAACCTCCCTTTTATAAGTGGGGCCCTACTGTATTGGACAAAATGGACAAATTTCACAATTCCAGATTTTGTATATACTGAGAGTCGGGTTTTGTCTTGTGAAGTTTTCAGACTAAGCCCAATGACTGGTATGGACCATTTGGCTACATCCAGGCCCTTATATTTTCACTATTTCCCAAGATGTTGGCCCCTGTACCAGTTTACTGTTTGTGCTCACTCCCCATTACACATGGTCATTCAGTTTCTAAGTTCCCTGGATTTAGAGTATTTTGTGTGGCTTAATATGTTAATAAAGTGCAATCAACAATGGCTTCTAAAACAAGGGGCGGTGCAAAGAGGAAACCTGTGGTTCTCGGTATTGAACAGAAACTTGATTAATAAAGAAGGTGGAATTAGTGTAAATGCTAGTAGAGGTTTACAGCTCCTTAGTCAGAATAAAAGTTTTCTGAGTTACCACCATTGATCACGGAAGTGTACGCTGCATCTCTCATCCATGTAGAGATAAGTAAAATTACTGTGAATTATGTACAGTACCATAAAATTTCTATACTGTACAGTACTGTACTGTGGTAAATACAAGTTACAATACCCACATTCTTAGTGTCCAGTTGTCTTCTACCTCAATGGAACAAGTCCACTAGTTCAGAAATAACCAATCATGAAAAATTAATTTCATAATTTGTAAGGTCAGTACAATCAGCAATATCATACACACCCTCCTCCTATTAGTCCGTTAGTTGATAGGGTTCACTGTACTCTGTACAGGAGGGCCCTGCTATACAGCAGGTAAGGTTTTGAGAAACTGCTGATAAGAAAAAACACTGTAAAGTGAAGCAGGGTTTTTTTTTTCCCCTTTTAAATGCATATAAAAAACCTGATAACATGTTTACACTACCATAATGTATCAAGTAAGCAAAAAGAGTTAGGCCCAAAAAATGCACATACATTACACATATTACCTATGTTAAAATATTTTTGTCCTTCACTTAGAGTGGTGAATATATTTATTGTAGGAAGTCTGAATAAATGAAGAATGGGTATAAGTGAAAACTGCTGCATTATTGAAATGCTGTAAGCAGGACCTACCTGTATACAGTGCAATGGGGAAGTGAGAAACTCACCTGCCATTATAATATAATGAAACTAATCTAATCTTCAGAAAGCAGAAACGGTAAGCAAGAACTGATGAGAAAAGAACAAATTATAAAAAGGTTAGAGGGGGGGGGAAAAGGAGGTTTTGTGGGCGAGGGGCTGGACTTCCAGCAAGCATGCGTGAGGGTGTTAGGAGTGAATGGAGACTAACGGTTTTTGGATCTTATGAACTGTCAGTGTGTGAGCAGAGTAATTTTTTTGTGAAGGGATTCAGGGACACTGGGTTTCCGGACTTGAGTCCTGGAAGTGGGAAGTACAATGCCTGCACTCTAAAGGAGGGGTTTGGGATATTGGCAGTTTGAAAGGACATCAAAACTTTTGTATCTGAGCACCTCTGCAAAGACAATGTTATGTCTGAGTGATGGTGAAACTGGTGAATGATGACAAAAGATGTTTTTTTTTTTTTCTTTCTTTTTGGGTCACCCTGCCATGGTGGAAACAGCTGATGTTAAAAAAAATTTGTTACCTACATTCTGGCATACAATTGAGCTTGCTCCCCCCCCCCTCATTTAAAAAAAAAATCTCAGAAAATTACTGTGCCTTAATCTAGCCAGATGAGAACGAGGCCTTGTTTAGCTGGTCTACGGGAGAGACTGTCCAGGTGAGTGGAATTAAAAGGGGGGGACACACAGAAAAATGCGTCCTGTAATTTTAAATGCTCCAGGTCAGGAATAAGGGGTTTGGGTTTTAGGTTACTGGTAAGTGGTGGGTTTCGTGCTGTGGTACTGATAAACCAAACTCCCAAACCCCAACTCCCCCCCCTCTTTCAAAAAATGTTTCCAATTGCTCTACAGTGATTAGTATCTAAAAGCAGTGGTGGCTTGTGTATAGGCACTGCAGAGCTGCAGCACTCCCTATTTTTCACTCGATATTATCGATAACAATTCAATATAATGAGTCTTTTTTTTTTTTTAATTTCTTATATGTACTTGTAGAACAAGTATAAAGCAAGAATTAAAGAAAAAAAGATTCATTATATTTAATGTTATTGATAATACAAGTGAAAACGGGGTGCTGCAGTTCCGCTACTTCTGCAAAGCCTATACCTGAGCCGCCACTGATCTACAGTATTAAAAAATTATAATCTACATAAACAAACCAGCTTCAGCAGTTGTAAATAATAAAAAGTAGACGTCCATAAGCAACATACAGCCATATTTGTTCTGTCTGGTGGGGGAGCAGCACAGGTTGCACCAGGGCCCCAATTCTTAGCTACACTGTAAAATAATCAGCCAGCCACTGGCTCACTAGGATTTTGAAGAAAATAAAGTGTATTTTAAAATTTTACCCGAATTTCATTGCCAAAAAATTTGGGGGTTTCCGTATATGCCAGAAAATACAGTAATTTTGATTACGGTAAAAAACCCTTTTTTAAAAAAAAAACTTGAAAAAGTGGGTACCAAAATTTCAACAGTTCTCCAAAAGCTCTTTTAAATGCCCAAACCATAAAAAAACCAAAAAAAAAATATAGCATTAAGCCATGTGCAAAATCCCGGGGAATATGTGAAACACAATTTTTTTTTTTTTTTTTCCCTTTTAACCAAAAGGGGCGATTTTTTAGCAAAAAATGCCATACCCCTTTCTATCTATGGAGGGGCTGACGCCGGGACGAAAGCAGCCGTAGCACGCAACCGCCCCGCCGCACAACCCCCAAAACACCTTTTCAAAAAAATTTTTTTTAAATTTTTAAACACCCCATTTGTTTTAGGGTTTTTAGGCATGCCAAGAAAAATTTTAACCAAAAAAAACCTGGACAAAATAACTTGGGGGGAAAATTTTTTTTAAACGGGGGCCAAAAAGGTTTGGGGCCAAAGGTTGGATTCAGCTTTCCCCAATTTAACAACCCAAAGAGAAAGAAAGGGGGTTGGGGGGCAAAATTAAACAGATTTGGGAAACCTTGAAAAATTAAAGGGGAAAAATTTAAAAAGGGGGCCCTGAAAAAAAGATAAAGGAGAATGAGAAAAAACCAAAGGGAAAGCCCCTGTTATTAAAGGGGGTTTAAAAGGGAAAAATTTTTCCCCCTTTTACTAATTACATTTAAAAAGAAAACAGGGGGCCCCTTTCCCCAAAAATCCCCTGAGGCGGTTGGTTTTGGAAGGGGGAAAAAGGGGTTCCCCAATTGGCATGATAAAAAAAGGCCTTTAAACCCTTAAAAGGAAAAAAGTTTTTCCAGAATTGAAAATTTTTTGCCAAAGGGGGGAAATTAGTTTGGAGAAAAATCCTGGAAAACCCCTTGGTTGGATTAACCCCCTTTTAGGGGTTTCGCCTGTTTTTTTGGCTTTTTAAGCCCGGGCCCAAAAAAACCAAATTTTATTTTTGGAAAAGGCTCCAAATTTGGGTAAGCTGGTGGATTGGGAATTTTTGATATGAAAAAATCAACTTTAAAGGGGGGGAACCTATTTAAAAAATCCAGCCCATTGCAATGCAAGGGGAAAGGGGGGGGGATAAAGGGGGGGGGAAGGGGGGGTAATTGGGTTCGGTCTGGGGAAGAAGCCCAAAGGGGCAAATTTCCCCTAACCCAAAAGCCTCTTCACCACCCCAAAGGACCCCCCTTTGAAGAGGAGGCAAGCCAAAAATATAAGCGGGAATCTCTGACAATACTGAAGAATTTTTTTTTTTTTTTTTTTTTTTTTTTTTTTTTTTTTTTTTTTTTTTTTTTACGCCCCAAGGTAGGGAAAGTGTGATCACGGCCCCATTTAATCAACCATAAGAAGAAAGTAATGTTGGGCAAAAATAGTACAGATTTTGATTTAAAAAAATATTTTAAAAAAGCCAGCAAAAATTTAAAAAGGTAGAAGAAAAACAAAAGGAAAACCATTTTAGTATTCAATAAGGCATAAACCCCCAATTTACTATTAAAACCCCATTAAAAAAGGGAAAAAACTATTTTTAAACAACATGCAGTTAGTGCTGGTTTTTTTTGAGAGCTTTAAAAACTCATGGGCATCGTAACAAAGCTTAACTTTTGATGATCATTTATCATTAACTCGTAAAATTATCCTGCTGACTTTGTGGAAATTTAGTTTGGGAATTTTACAACCCTGCCCTTGTTTTAACCCTTTGAGGGTTTGCCCTGAGTTCATGGTTTAAAGTCAGGGTCCCAAGCAGTGGACTAGTCAAGCTCAGCTGAGATAACTGTGTTTGGAAAATTTTTGAGCTTAGATATGAAAAATGCATTGGTAAGTGGCCCATATAAAACAAACCGCGCATGCAATGCAAATAAAAAAAAAACTGCGACTTTTTTTAATTAAAACAGCAACTTTGCGGTGTTTTTTCTTTGTTTTTTGGGCGGCGAAATCTTTTTTGGTCCATATAAAAATCGAAGATATATTACAAAATGGAAAGACTCGATTGGTTTTAGTTTAAAATTGCTTGAAATTGAGTAAAATTAGCAATGTTCGATTTTTGTTGTTAACCCTTTCAATCCTCCCAGATTAGGGTTTCATGTTCAGTGTCCAAACTGTAGATCAAACCCCAAAAATTCTAGTGGTGTCAAATTTAGCGCAAAACGCCCCCATAGGCCTACATTAAAAGGGTCTGCGTGGTGGGTGTGGCCGTAAACAAAAATTCGGGTGCCCCAAAACTTGGGGAAGCCAGTCATTACCTTGTTCACCATGCCTTTCGCAAGGCACCTCCAAGGAAAATTGGCCCTTCTCTTCTATCGTAGTTTCTGACATGAGGAAGGGAAAAAAGCGAATTCTTTGGCTTTTGATCAGTTAGTGACCAAAAGGGAATGCCCAGGATATGGTAATAGAGCAAAAAACCCACAACCTAAACCCTTTTACCTCTGGTGGGGGCACTCCTATCACGGTCTTTTGTGCCTCACGCAAGAGAAAACATTTTTTCGCGTGGCCAGGCCCGACTTCATAAAGATGGATAGTGACGGGGGATTGTAATTTTATTGCCCTTGAAAATCTTTCGATAGTGAAAGTGGGGAAAACATTTTCACCAGTAAAGCATCGGTAGATGCTGCCGCATGCACCAGGGTGCCCCTACATCCCCGGGGGACGGAGTAATACTGGAGACATCCCAGGCCCTACACCGGGAATAGACAGTGAAAGTGAGGATGATGTGGCTCACTTGGCTGGTAGACCCAGGGATCGTAGATGGGAGTTGTGGTGATGGGAGTGCCACGGCCATGCTACTCACCACCCAGGCTGGGACCCCTTGCTGACCCCTCAGTTCAAGGACAAAGCGGAGCGTCACCACCCGCCCCCCACGCCCAACACCTGCAAAACCAGCCTATGAGTCCCCGTATCCCCCAGCAAAAAGTATTGGGATTCGCAGCAAAATCCCAAATTTTTTTCCCAACCCCACCACTTTGTGCTTTCAAAGGGAATTCTACTACTTTCCCCTTGGAAACCCCGGCCAATGAACTGGGAATTTTTTGAAAAATTTTTTTGACCCGCCCTTGAGGAAACTATTGCAGGGAAAGTAAAAAAGTTTTTGAGTACCCATGGAAATACGTTAAACACCACAGTCAAGACTACACCCGGGGGAAAGAGAAACTGTTGCAGAAATGTATTTGCTTTTTGCAACAATAATGCTGATGCCCAGTCTATAAGATAATAAAAAGCATACTGGTCCCAGATCGGCTAATTTCTACCCCCGGGCTTCATGAAAACATCCCAGTGAACAGGTTCATCTTACGTTTCGTATGTTGCACTTCTCTACAACAAAAACCAGCCTGACAGGTTTTTACAAGATTAGAAATGTTTTTTTTGTATCTCAAACAAAATTCAACATGTATTTTTTTCCATTCAAGAATCTTTTTAAAACGAGTCTTTGATTTTTTCAAAGGTAGGCGTCATTCAAGCATTAAAAACAAGCAAGAGGGGAAAAGCTTTTGGGATAAAAATGTTTGTACTCTGTGACTGTGACAGTGGCCCGGGCTGGATACTGTTGTATACAGGATGTAAAAATGAGATACCCGGATGTTTTTTGGGTATCTCAGGTGACTATAGGAGAAGCATGATGGCACCTTATCTTGGGAAGGGGATACATTATATCCCATAACTGGGAAACAAGCCCCTTTTTCCCGTGATTTCTTGCGAGCGAACAAGACAGAGTTGGGCACAGTGCATTTTAATTGTAAACATATGCCCCGGGGTTAACGCAGGTGCCGTGGTGATGACGGCAGGTTTTAAATGCAATTTTACATCATGGGATTACGGGGGCATGACAAAAGAGAGTCACATTTTGAAACCTTCCCCCCGTAACGAAATGCAAGACAGTGGCAAATTTTATCGAGTGACTAATGAATATATTCCCAAAACCCTGACGGATTGATTTACACAAAACTGCACTTGGTTGGACAAATGTGCATGCAGATTGGCTTGTTTATTGTGTTCTGAGAGTAACAAGTGGTACATAAACTTTTTTTTCCACTCTGGGCATTTCAATGCTCAATGCATATAATTGTACCAAAAAAAGACTGGCAACAACCCACTGATGGTAATTTTTTTTGTCTGTTGTAAACAACTCAAAGAAGTCCCAGGAAACAACCCTGCTAACAAGGTCCCCCCAATTTCCTCAGAATATACCCAAGGTTTGAGGGGAAAGGGTAAACTTTTCTAATACAGCTTCCTTAAACCAAAAATTTGCATTGTCTGTGCACCAAAACCGGCAACAAAGACGAAAAGAACTCGGGTGCGAGGAATGAAAGGGTACCTCTGTCATGGTCCCTTTGTTTAAAGGACTTCCACAAGCTCCACTTCTAAAACCATGCCCAGTGATTATAAACAGTAAATATAGTTAGAACTTTATTTAAAAGATTTGTGCATGTTTATTGTAATAAACAAAAGGGGTAAACAAAAATGATAATTTTAGTAGTTATTTGTTCAATCAGTGACTTTTATATAATACATTATATACAGTATTGGTCCCCGGGCCCCCAAATGCTAGTAGGAAAAAAAAACAAAATAGAAAAAAAAAGAAAAAAACAAAAAAAAACGTTAAAAAAAGAATGCGCAATGGGGAAAAATCATGTTGCGGCCCCCCCGGTCATTTTGGGTAAAATCTCGGCAGATCTGGGGAAAGTACATCAAATTTTTTTTTTTTTTTTTTTTTTTATTTCTTCAAAAAAATTTTAACTTTTAAAATTCTGAAAAAAAAAATTTTTTTTTTTTTTTTAAAAATTTCTTGGACACGGAGCCCCATTTAGTTTTTTCCTTGGACCCGAAAGGTTAAAAAAGCAAACAAAAAACATCACACCCCAAAACATATCAGCGGGTGGTCTAATGTGCTTCACAAATGCACTGATATTATTTATACAATTGTCAAAAATATTGCAAAACGTAAATCTTCAAATTTTTGGTGTGAAAAAAAATTCTTTTTTGAAAAAAAAAAAAAAAATTGGAAATTTCATTGTAAACCCCTTAAAAATTAACTAAAAAAACAAAAAAAAATTTTTTTTTAATGCCGGGGAATCTGCAGTGTTTATTCGGCCCCTTTTTTTAAAATTTGGGGAATTTTGAACTTTGTATAAAATTTACCAAATTATAAATTTTCCCCGATCATTTAAAACTGGGTCTTTGAAATAGTTGACGATTTTTTTATGCCAATAGATAAAATGGAAAAATACTACAAAAAGTAAGAATTTGGGTCTAAGGGAACAATTAAATTTGGGCCAAAAACAGGACAAAAATTGGCAAAATCGCTATGCATAATACAGCAAAAACAGCAAAATTTCCCGCGAGAGAATTTCATTAATTTTTGATAAAATTCATTTTTTTTGTTTTTTCCCTTAAAAAAAATTTTTTAACCATAAAAATTTTTTTTTTTTTTAATCTTGACCTGTGGGGAATTTTCAATTGGGAGTCTGGCCCTCAAAGGTTTAAAATTCTACAGAAAAGGGGGAAGGCGGAAAGAAAATGCAGTCAAGACTCAGAGTTTGTATATCGGCAACCCCAAAAAAAAAAAAAAAAAAAAAGGTTTCAAGGAAACTAAAGACCTCGATCCCCCGGGGGAACTGCAACATGATTTCAAGTCCATCCCATGTTTATTTATCACAAAACCCCTGTGATTTAAAAGTTCAAGACAAAACTTTTTTATATGCAGTTAAAAATGTCATGGCAATACACTTTTTTTGTGGAATGTTTCAAACATTATTCCCTATGAAGAGATACCATCTAATGGAAAAACCTTGCCCCAAAGGTTCCCCCCCTTTTGGTAATTTTGTTGCAGTCTTGGGGATACAAATTGAAGATTTGTTTTTTACCACTTAAATCGACACCTAGATATAACTACTGCAAGAGGTTTTACAAAGACATTTAAGTGCCACAACACCAAGGCAATAAAAAGCAAATCACGTAATGGCAACAGACTGGAAAGCCAGATTTCTGGCATATATTTAACAATACAGTTGACTGTAGCAAATTTTCTGGGATAAAAAGCCCAAATCACATAAATTAAATTTGGGGGTCAATATGGCCCCAGGGGTGATCTATTTCTCGGGTTTTCATCTCATCTGGCTTGGCAAGGGCTTAATATATGCAAAAAGTTTAATTTAAATGAACTTTTACAGCTCATCGCTGCACTGGGCTACACACTGAGGTTTGGAGTTTTGAATCTCCATATGGGGGAAAATATTAGGAAAGTTTCCATAAGACACCTGCTGTTTTTCACCCATCAGTGCAAAGGGGATGGTGGGGGTTGCATCCGGGGGACCAAACTGCCCTAATTTGCTTGGAAGCTCTCCCAAGGGGGTTTTCTATGATGTATGTCGTCGTGTCGCTGGGCCTTTTAACATTGTACATGTACTTAAAGAACTAGAGTTTATAATTTTATATTAAAACAGGGGACCCCCGCAAGCGACCTTAAATCCTAAAAGGGGGCTGGTTTTATGCGAAATGTTCGGTATGCGAATAAAATTTTCCCCAAATAAGAAATAAGGAAATAAAATTTAAATCCTGCAAGACACCCAAAAAGTATAAAAAAAAAAATTTTACCACAAAAAATTTAACATTTTCCCTACACCCAAAAGGGAAGGACATGCACAATAAATAACATGCACAAAAATATTTGGCATGTACTACCCCTAAAAAGAATAAATGAACTTATCTTCATTGAAAATCACAATGACTGATGAGACACTGGTCCCCGGGGGGTGCCTTTTCTCCTGAGTATGTAGGTCCGTTTTTCATTTTTTTTCCAGAACGGCCCTTATCACACGGTATGCCACTACATTCTTTAAAATTTTCAAACCAACCTTTTTGGCTTTAAATTCACCAAAAGAGCACAGTTCCAGGATTTTTCCCCGTTCACCTGGGGGTTTTTTTGGGGCTGGTGTAGGGTTCATCCGGGGGGGAAAAATTAAGGACCCCAATGGGAAAAAAGTTGACATCTTCGATGACACTGACTTTTTTTGGGGTTTTCCTGGTGGGAAAACCTCTGGGGGGTTTAAATTTTTTTTTTGGTATTCTCAATAACCACACCAACAATGGTGCTACAGCAGCGCACGCAGCTGAAGGTGGACAGCAGAACAGATACACAGCCAACAGCATGTAAGCAGAAACAGAGATGCTAACAGCAAACGAAGCTACAGCCAGCAAAAGCTACAGCAGCAGCAGACATACTACAGCACAGCACAGCGATTGGTGGTACAACACAGCACAGCTGACAGTGCAGCAAGCACTGAACAGTTCAGCAGAGCTGACGGTGGTACAGCAGCAGTTCCCCCAAAGAGCGAGGTTGGGATTGGGGTTTTTTTATACAACCTGGCCCGCTCGGACACCACTCCACTTTTTACTTATCAATATTTTTCTTCATCTCTATATAATTCTCACCCTTATTGCGTAGGGTTTGGGACAGAAAACTTTCTTGGGGCCCATGGTCACTTATTTTTTCCAAAAAAAAACACCAAAAACACTGTAATATGAAAATTTTTCCATTTATGCTTGGGTGTTCCGGGACTGGCGGTAAAAAAATGCCAGGGGAACAGTGAGCGGTGGCTCAGGGCCCCACATTGGACGCGTCTCGGACGAAAGGGGGGGGAGCGGGTTTTGGGCGGGTTCAGGGAAAATTTTGCGAAAAAGCGGGTATGCGGATTGTACAGTATTTCGTGCGTGGGGTAAAAAAGGGGGGGGCCACTGTATTGTGCACAGAGTTTCCTGGTTTTAAGTCGGTTCAAATAGGAAAACAAAACTGTAATCTGCAACATAAGTGAAAAAATGGAAAAAGAAAAAACGCTGAAAAAATAGTTTTTTTTATTTTAACCCCTTTGACTGTCTTGGTCGTATATATAAGTTTTTGACCAATTTTTGACTTTTTATTCACTAAAATTTTAGCGGGTTCAAATCAAGCAGGAAAAGCTGGTGGCCCCCATGTAGAGAATGGTCTGTGTGCACCCTATAAAAAAAAATCCTGCAGCACACAGTGCTAATGAGAAAAAAAAAAATTTTTTTAAAATTAAAAGCAAATTTTGTGGGCTATTTTCATGATATTTATGGTTGTATTTTTCGTTTTCCCCGGCTCACTGATAGAACGGAAAACATATTAAAAAAGAGGTAATTTTTGATTGGTTTTTCTTTAAAAAAAAACCCTTTAAATGGAGCTCAAGGGGAGAGGAAATGTTTTATTTTTTCCGATGTTCAAAAGTAAACAAAATGTCATTTTCCAATAAATGTCCAACAGCCATTTTTAATATGCAGTCATGAAAGGTTGAATTATTTATACAAAACAAATTTCAGAACACATAACTAAATCTTTTGTTTTTTGTTTGAATAAAAATTCAAAATAGAAAGCAAGAAGTAATATCAGATGGGCTTGGAGACATGACTGATGAACAAAGAAAATGCGATTTTAGAGCCAGGAATGTCTGCATTGTTCATCCTGGACCCTATTATGAAACTGTCATATTTTTAATTTTCGTGAAACTGGCCAAATTGCAATTTCTGACCACGTTATTGGGTAGTTGAAATCGGTACATGGGCAGTTTCTTGTACTCAATTGATAGAAAAAAATGGAGTTCTAAAGAAAATAGCTATGAGTTTGGTCGACTGGAACAATGGAATAAGCCGAAAATAGGGCTCAAATTGGGCGAAAATCGCCTATTCGTAAATATTGCCGAAAGGGCGTAACTTCTTTAGAGCGAATTTGTCAGTTTTCCCTCAAAATTTTCTTT
>NC_069467.1:22696248-22719193 GCF_026875155.1 Cherax quadricarinatus
GAGGGGGTGTGCCCTTGATTTCCTTGACGTTGTAGTGGGGTAAATGTTTCTCTCAACTCTTACTTTCCCACTCACCTCACTCCATATCTGTACATCGACGTTTGTGTGCACCTCACACTCTAGTTTTCTCACAACTAACGTAATCTTACCCTAATGGAAATGTCACTAACTTTTTGGGGTTATCCTGGGTAATTTACACATATGTTACTATGTATGATAATTTGTGTAACTGTATTTGTGTACCTAAATAAACGTAACTTCATGCTCTGGGGTGCGGCCTTTGACTGAACCTCGAGCAGAACAGCTACTTGCTGAAGAATCGTTTTATGGTCGCTGTCTTGTGTGTTTTGTTCCCCGATGCTCTGTTATTCTGTTATTAGTAACTGTAATGGAAGTTACTTATCTTAAATGTTTTGTATGATTTAAATTTGCTCTCTTCTATTCATCTGCAATAGTTTTACGAAATTCGAAAATAAAAAGTACTGTATTGAAATATTTTTTATTATAGTCTTAGTTGAAGGGCTGTTAGTCTTGATGCTCAGGTTGTTTGATGGTTATTTATTGAGACAGTTTTCTTTGTAATATGTTGCAATAGCTGGTGGTAGTTTTCTCGGTGTTGTGCCACTGTTTCCTACGTTGCATCTGTAGGTGTATACCTGGAGGGGGTTTCAGGGGGTCGAACGCCCCCACAGCTGGTCCATGACCTGTACTGAGGGAAAACTTAAGCATTAATGTGTGGCAGCTACTGATGTTACTAGGAATTTTGGATAAATTTTTGGGGTGAATGTACTCGAGAGTGGTTAGTTAGTGTATCTTATAATTTTTTGTTAGGCATGAAAATAGTAACTAATTCTTTCATATTATTGTGGAAATAGAAAGTATTACCATACCCACCTTCATTTTTCTATTTAATATACTTAGGTAGCTTATCTGTGGGCATTTACCTAAATGATACAAACTTAAAAATGCGATTTATAATTTTTTTTTTTTTACTATGCTTGGAGAATATTGAAAGCTCATACTTAAACAGTTGTTGAAATAGCATAGCTAAACTTTATTAAACAAACCTGACATTATATTATATCTACATTTATTCATAATAAGTTACCTGAAGATATTCCTTAATCACTTCCACCTTCCTTCAAGGAAAACTTCTAAAGTTATGGAAATTCTTAGATAATTTAAGTAAAATAACCCTTTTTCTTAAAAGTAAATTTTAAAAGGTTAGGATACTTTAGTTTTGGTGCAAAATTTAAAATTTGCGTGTGAAAATTGGCATGTAGGTATGTAAATGGTTTAGCAAACTGACAGCTGAAGAATAAGACGTCTCCAACATTTGTGTATCTTTATTCAAATTCAAGTTTATTTCTACGTAATCATTGTTTATACATAAATGGGTGACACTTGAGTGCACATAAAAAGCTCATGGTTATGCAGAGCATTTCAGCAATCTTGAGCCTAACTTTAGAACTACATATAAAGGCAATAAACAATACATGTATGTATTTAAGGTCATTAAATGCAAACAAATAGGATTGAACCAATGAGTATATAATGAATGTATATGTAAGTAGATTGACTATATTATTGTACATAATTATAAGAAAAATTATTTGGGCTTTAGTAAGTTTATAGGTAAAATATTTTAACATTAGATGACATTAAATTCAAGAACTTGAAGCAATGACAATATTTTGATTTCTCAACATTAATTTCATCTGAAAAATGACACTACTAAATCAGAAATGGAGTGGCTGAATTTGAGAATCAAGAGTAGATACGTGTTTGCAATGGTATTACTGAATGGGAAATAAGCAGGCAGACTATTTTTTTAACACTTGATTATGGATGCAAGTATATGAGAATAGGAATGCCTAATTTAATACATATTTGAAGTTGAAAGAATTTTTCAGCATTGTTAATTGCAGCCAGTGGCATCATTAGTAAAATTCAAGGAATAATGGTGGAAGATGAGTTTAAAGGTAATCAGTCCTCAGCCTTGAGATTGTGTTCAGCCATAAATCTTCATAAAAGTATAGCATAATGTATTGAGAAAGGGCTTATATACTGCAGACAGGTGAGACAAAGCAGTTGTAGGTTGCATTCACTCGTGGAAAAATCTGCTAGAAGGGGTAGTTTATGCCTATAAGTTAGGCAGGTGTTGAATTCCCTGTATCAAGATCCCAAGATGATGTCTAACAGGTATTAAATGGTGATTCTGCCTAAACTGTTCTGTCTCGCCTTTTGACAGTATATAAGCCCCTTCTCCACATACGTGCTGTATTTTTATCAAAAACTGATGGGTTGAACTCATCATTTCAAGGCTGAGGGGCTGATTACCTCAAACTACTACTTGTCTTCCACTGTCTTCCTTGTATTTAGACTGATGAAGTCACTGGCTGGCAGCATTTCCATGGTAAAGATACCCAAATGTTGCATGAGTGGGTGGTGATGGGATATGAATCTTGATCCCAAAACCTTGCATTGTCCAAAACTCCCATGAGAAATTCAATTTTAAAAAAAAATATACAATAGAAATACAGAAACATAAATTTGATGGATTGCCTTTCAGTTATTGTCTACTAAAAAATCATTTAGCGGGGGAAAATTTGTGTTATTTTTTTAAATGTTTGCCATGATTGTGAAAATTCGTACTGCTGTGTATTTGTAGGGTAATTGGAATATAGTTGCTGAAGATACAACTTCATGGGAAGAAAGGCCTGCCCAAAAGGTTATATAGCAAAAAGTTGTAACTTTATATAATAAAACTCCCAAAAAGTTACACAATATGTTTAAAGGGGGAGACGTTGATCAGTGTGTTGGGATATTGGTTGTCTATCAGACTAGTAAATTGTTGCTTTGTTACTTTTTTTTATTCAGTTACAAACCCTTTTACAGATAGTTTATTTGTAGTCTGTAGAAAATTTTGGGTTCATTGCTAAAGACCTGCTGCCAGTTTCCCTGAATTGTGTATTACGCCTAGAAGTTTGTTTGGGATTGTGAGCCACATTGGGGGGGGGGTCTCCAGTGGTAAAAAGGTGTATACATGCTTTTTGGGGTTAAAAATGTTTAAAAGCCCTTTATTTTATCTTCCTTCCCCCTTTCCCTTTTTTCATTTCAGCATTGGGTGGGTTTAAAAGTGGTGTCCCAAAAACCCAGCAACCCTTTTTAGCCACCTATTGGTTTAAAAAGTTTTTCCCTTTTAAATTTTTTATATTTGCAGTTTGTTTTCCCCCTTTTCAAATATTGTGGTTTTTTGAGATTGACTTTAACCCCCTTTGGGGTTTGGTGCCTCTAATAGGGTTGCAGGCCCGGGTTGGTGCTTACTAGTCGCATAAAATTTTAGCGCCTTAAAAATTGGAAAGAAAGTGGGAGGCCTAATTGAAAAAAAAATGGGTCTGTGGTCAGTGTGTGCAGTATAAAAAAAAAAAAAAAAAGTCCCGCAGCACACGTGCATTGGGAAAAAAAAACGGGTTTTTGGGTTTAAAAAAGCGATTTGCTGTTTTTTGTATGTATTTATGGTTGTATTTGTTTTCCGGTCCTTTTATGAAAGGAAGACATATTATGGAAATTGTGATGATTTTATTCTTTCCAATGAAAAGTACCCTTGAAATTGAGGGTCAAAATTGCAGAAATGTTCTAATTTTTTTTCCCAAAATTCAAAAGGGAAAAAAATCATGCCCTGCGTCCCTACATGTTAATGGTGAGTTGATATTCTTTCACAAGTGGCTGTTTGTTTATCCATTTCTACAAATGCAGTAGTCTGCTTAACAAAATCTATTTTTTTTTGTGAGAATAAATATTTAAAGTGGAAAAAAAAAGAAATGAAGGGGCCTGGTAACGTGGTAATTGAACAGAGGGAAAGTTTTTTTAGGCCAGGGGAAGTTGTCTTGTTTATTTTTGGGCCCTATTTGGAAAATGGATCTTTTGAAATTTGTGTGAAATTGGCAAATGCCAATTTCTGACCACTTTGGGTTTTAGTTGAAATCGGTAAATGGGGGGGGTTTCTTGTACCCTTTCGATAGACAAAAATGGAGTTCTAGCGAATAGGTATGATTTTTGTCGACTTGTACATTGGAATTGGCCGATAATAGGGCTGAAAGGGGGCGAAATTGCCGATGTGTAAACATTGTTGAGACCGTTAACTTCGCGAGGCATAATTCCGTAAGTTTTCCCATCAAATTTCATACTTTTGGTGTCAATATGACCAGGAAAAGATTATCATTTCATAAGATTTTTTTTTTTTTTGAAAATTTTCAACCCTGAGAACAAGTTTAGGAGAGGGGCCCGCTGACCTGGAAAAGGTTAAAATACATAAATATGTATTGCTTACACTGACAATTTTATTTAGGATTTTGATTACTGTATACAGTCTCTCATCACTTAATGATGGGGTTCCGTTCCTAAGAGTAGGTCGGTAATCAAATTGGTCATTAAGCGAGGAGCATACTGTACTGGTAGCGGGTTTGTGTCAACCATCTTTAGATTTTTTTAATGTCACCTTTACACCATTTATAACATTTTTAGTAAATTTTTAAATGTTTATACAGCAGTGTACTGTATACAGTAATAAACAGAATAGAGGAAATCAACTCTAATATACATTACTTAGGTTTGCATACCGATTGGAGAGCCGGTCGTATATCAGAGCTGTCAGTAAAAGAGTATGTTGCTAAGTGAGGAGAGGCTGTATTGTGATTTGTCTGTAATGCTAATAAATTAGTTAAGATGGAAGAAAATTTATATTTTTAGTGTCATTATTTAGATATCTGAAGTTGGTAAGGATGGTAACGAATTATTAGCAACTTTTTATTAAAACCACTGTTTGGAGTTGTGGAGGAACTGCTTAGGTAAGTACACTTTTCTGCATGATGATACACACATGATAACAAAGAGTGGTACTTATCATTTAACAGCACGATTTTCAGCAGCTTATCCCTGGAATCGCCTTTGTAGTTTTTGTAGCAGTGTCCACAGTGGCTGTTGAGTTAGTGAGTACAGACATTACAATTTGCCCAAAGGAGAAACGTATATAATTCGCATATCACATTTGACTGTACACGTGTGTGTGATGGATACTCACTGGTGTTGGGCATATAGCCCATAGACAGTGGCCTAGAAAAGGACAGTCCTAATCACCTTGTGTCTGCCCATGGATGTCCCGTGGGTTTGGTAACGTGGATTGGGTTTTAAAAGGGTACTCACATAGGCAATAACCTTGAGTTTACTGGAGAGAGTTCTGGGGATCAACGCCCCCGTGGCCCGGTCTGTGACCAGGCCTCGTGGTGGAAAAAGGGTCTGATCAACCCGGCTGTTACTGGTGGCTGCACGCAAAAAAGTACGAGCCACAGCCCAGTTGGTCAGGTGCCAACTTTAGGTGACCTCTCCAGTGCCTGCTTGAAGACACCCAGGGGTTATTGGTAATCCCCCTTTTTGTATGCTGGAAGGCAGTTGAACAGTCTTGGGGGCCCTGACATTATTGTGTTGTCTCTTGGTATGCTAGTGAACCCCTGGTTTTCTTGGGGGGGTGTTGCATCGTCTGTCGAGTCTTTTGCTTTCATAAGAACATAAGAAAGAAGGAGCACTGCAACAGGTCTACTGACCCATGCAGAGCAGGTCCATGTCCCCATCCCCCCAGATTTTAAACCCCAAAGACCCCCCCCAGATTAACCCAATGACCCCCCCCCAGATTAGCCCCTGACCCCTCCCCCAGATTAGCCCCAAAGAACACCCCCCCAGATTAGCCAATGACCCACCAGTCTGGTCACCTCCACTCAGGAAGGAGCACGGCACCAGACCCAGCAGCGCAAGCTAGTCAGGTCCAACTCACACCCACTCATGTATTTATTAACTATTTTTAACCCTTTTGGGGGGTTTTGGACGTACTAGTTTCGTCATACGATCCAGGGTTTTTGATGTACTAGTACGCCTAAATTCTAGTGCCCTCAAATCTATGGTGAAGAAAGCTGGGGAGGCCTACATAAGTAAGAATGGGTCTGTGGTCAGTGTGAGCAGTATAAAAAAAAAACCTGCAGCACACCCGTGCGTAATGAGAAAAACTTTGACCTGTTTTTGGATTAAACGGGGCTTTGCACTGTATTTTGTTGGTTTTTATTGTTGTATTCTAGTTTTTTGGGTCTATTTTATGAATGGAAAAAATATTCAAAAAATTGAGATGTTTTGATGGTTTTAAAATGAAAGTACCTTGAAATTGAGCTCAAAGTAGCAAAAATGTTCGATTTTTACCAAAGTTAAAAAGTAAAAATCATGTAAAGTGTCAAAAACCCCAAATTGGTGAGTCAAATATTCTTTCACAAGTAAACCCAAATTTTATTCATACCATTTCTCATAATGCGTAGTCTGCATAACAGAAAATTTTTTTTTTTTTGTAAGAATAAAAATTAAAAGTGGAAACCAAAGAAATTAAGGGGGGCCGGGGATGTGAAAACGAACGAGAACTTGTTATTTTAGTCCCAGGAATGTTTTTTGTTTTTTCCCTGACCTTTTGGGAAATTGGTTTTTGAATTTGTGGGGGAAAATTGGCAAAATTGCTAAATTCTGACCCTTTATTGGTGTTGAAATTGGTAAAGGGGGGTGGTTTTTGTACTATTATTTTGTAGAAAAATGTTTTTTTAGCAAAATAGTTATGATTTTTTGCAACTAGTACAGGGGTTTTGGCCGAAAATGGGGCTCAAAGGGGGGCAAAATCCCCAACGGTAAACATCTCGGGGACCGCTGACTTCGCGAGAGCAAAATTTCCCGAAAAGTTTTCATAAAAATTTCAATTTTGGGGTCATTATGATGGGGAAAAAGATTCTCATATTTTCTAAGAAAAAAATTTTTTTTTTTTTATTTTAAAATTTGGCCAACTGAGAAAAAGTCTTGGGGGGGCCCTGTCGCCCCAAAGGGTTAAAATTACACACGTTTTGGCCTGTTTTAACTGTATCAGGGGTTTGTTCACTCTCCACAACTTTTTACCAAACAGTGTTTTCCTATATCCTTCCTGAATCTAAATTATCTAGATTCGGAGAAAAGGATTTTCGTGTGCAATTTCGGTACTAGTCTCTCTAGATTTTCCAGGTGTTTAAATCTTGTATCTCTCCCGCCTTCATTCCGGAAGTACGGTTCAGGAATTTTAAAGCGCCCCCGAAATTGAGGTGTTTAAATCCCCGTTATGCGTGCCGTGAAGGTTCTCTGTACTTTTTCTAGGTCAGAAATTTCCCCTGCCTTGAAAGGTGCTGTTAGTGTGCAGAAAATTTTCCCCCTAGTAGAAAGTGACCTAAAGAGTGTCATCAGGGGCTTGGATCCTAGTTTTGGGTTCTCATTACCATCCTGATTTTTCTAGCGATGCGTTTGATACAATTTATGGTTTTGAAGGCGAGACCTTGACATGATCACTCCCAGGTCTTTGACGTTAGTTTGGCGCTCTTTTTGTGTGGGGAATTTGTTTTATTCTAATGAAGTTTTAATTTCCTCATGTTTACCATTCGGAGTTTTTGAATGAAAATGAAGTTGATTAAAACAAAATACGGTGGACCCCCCCCAAACGATTTTATTGTTCCTAAAGGCTCAGCTTGGGTAAAATTTTTCGTTAGACGAATTTTTTTCCCCTATAAAAAATAAGTGGTGCCCCGTTTTTCGGTTCCGGCAATCTTTAAAATTCGCCAATAAAGGGGGTATTTTCGTAATAATGGACTCGCTTTTCATGGGTTTGACTCGCGAGTTTTTGTTCGTTGGGGGTCCCCACAGGTGAGCCAGGGGGGCACCCAGTCGGGCATTGTTTACGTGAGCGAAGGCCCCCTCACGGCTCCAGCAAAAATATTTCATAATACCCATTTATTTTAGTGTTTGCAAGTACTAAAAAAGTACATGGCCCCAAAGAAGCTCCAAGTGAAAAGCCTGTGGTAAAGAGGTAAAAAAATACGTTTAAATTTAAAAAAAACCATCATTAAACAAATAAAAAGGGGGACAAATTGGCCGACTTCCAGGATGTATAAAAAAACCCTACAAAACCCTTTGCCAAGTGGCCAAAAAAAAAGGAAATAAAAGGATCCTGGTTGCAAAGGGAGTAACTATGCTGACAAAAATGAGATCACCAGTACGGAAGGGGTTGAGAATTTTTTTGGGTGGGATAAATGAGAAACAATTGGGAGAAAATCTTAGACTTCGTTTTTTTGTAAAAAGGCTAGAGTTGCATAAAGTTTTGGTAAAGAAATCCCTGCAAATAGTGGTGAAGTGAGTGTTTTAAGGCCGAAGGCGGGTTTGGAGATTTAAGAACTGTACGGGATACCAGTGTGGAAGGCTGGTGGGTGCCATTTCGGCCCCACAAGGAGCTGAAAAGTATGTGCATAAATTTCCGGGTACATAGAGGCTAAAGGACAAAACCCTAACAATGTTCAATTGTGACGAAAAGGCCCTTTTGGAAAAGAAAATCCCAAAAGGGGACCTTCATTACCAAGAGGAAAAGGCATGCCGGGGAACAAGCCTTAAAAGAAGGCTGATGCTAATGTTCTGTGTAATGTGTGGGGTTTTAAAAAAGGAAGCCTTATGTGTACCTTTCTGAAATCCAGAGTTTCAGGAAAAAACATGTTGTAAAGAGAAAATTTTGTGTGTGCTTTGGAATTAATAGTAAGGTTTGGGTCCGGGGAAATTTTCGTCGAGGGGTTAAATGAGTTTTTGGCCCCTGTGTGAAGGAGTATTCCTGGAAAAAAAATTGGTTTCTCAAGTGCCTGTGAAATGGACGTGCCTGTCACCCCCAAATTGGTACTAATTTTCGAGAGTTTGGGTTCTCCAGTAAATTCTTCCCCCCAAATCCACCCTCCCCCAACCCCATGGACCGCGGTTATTGCAAATTTAAAAAATCTCCACAAAAGAAATTTTTTCAATGTGCTTGACTGTGACCACAGCGCTACTTGCCCAAAGGGGAATTTTGGAAAAAACTTCGCTCCTCCCCTGCATAACCCTTATGGGTAGGGCTTGGGAGGGTGATACCAGGACTTTGAATCTGCCGGGGAAAAAATTTGGCCAGATTGTGTGGACAAGAGGGATTTTGAAGGAGGGGACTGACCTAAGGGCCCCTAGGTTTGTTGAAAAAAAATTGTGGCATGGGGATTTCCAGGGGGTTGGATGCGAGTTTGGAGGATGGGGAAAAGAATTTGGGGGAAGACCACAATGAAGAGCTCACCCTGGGAGCTGCAAGAGCTTCAGCAGGAAGAGAAAACACATCGCAGTCAAAATCTTGTGAGAGGAGGGGGAAAAGAGAGATGGAAAAAGGTGCCTTTTTCAAAAATTTTAGAGATTTTTACTTTGGGGGGTAAGATGGAAAGTTTATGGAGAAAATCACCCTAAAAAGGTTTTTGCAAGCCAGGTTGGAAAGTACAGTGACAAAGTCTTGGGCCTTTTTAGGGGAAGTGTTAAAGAGACCCCGAACGGGCTCTCCCCACAGTTATTTTGTGAGACGGACTCCAGTGACTCTAAAGGTGGTCTAGTGGCATTAAGAAACAGAGAAGGAAGCCCCCCCCGGGGCCCCAAAATGGTACCTGAGGTGTTGATGGAAGGGGTTCCCCTTAAAACTATAAACAATCCAATCTCCCCTCCCCCAGTCTCCCTTCACAAAGAAAAATCCCAAAAAAGGAAAGGGTGTTATGCTTTTAATGTTTCATTCTCATTTCCCTTTGTATTTTTTATGTACTCATGTTATTTCATGTTAAAATTTTTTTGTTTTAATACTTTGGGTGCAGGAAGGTTTAAATTGTTTTTTCATTTTTCTTATGGGGAAAATTGATTCGTAAATCGTAAATTTCGTTTAGTAACGGCCCAGGAAAGGATTAAATTATAAAACATCGAGGGCCCACTGAAAATGGAAATCAAATTAATCCTTTTCCTGACCCCCCAAAGTATGAAAAAAAAAAATTACCACATAAAATATTAATATTAATACACAAAAAATAAAAAGACGTACAATTACATGAATTCCCTTTATTAAAGACTGGTGTGATTGATGGGATGGGAGGGGGGAGTGGGGGGATGGTTTTAAAGTTTAAAAGGGGGACCCCCCTTCCCTTAGGACTTGAGGTGGAAATTTCTTTTCGGGGGCTACTTCCTTTTTTTAATGCCATAGGACCAGCTTGGGGTCAGGACCTCTATCGCACAACATATCTGTCCTAGGGGCCTGTACCTTCCTTTCCTTTATAAATTCCCTAAAGGTTTCACAAATTGTAGTTAAATAGTCCCCAGCACGGCTTGCAATAGCTGTTGAGGGTGATTTTCATCAAAAAAGGTTTGATTTAAGCCACATTGCAAATTTCCTTAATTTTTGAAGTAGAAAACTTCTTAAATTTTCTTTTCCCCCTCCTCCGGAGCATTTTCCTCAGGTCTGGCCCTTGCTGTTAAAGATGATTTGCAGCTATCAGTGGTTGTTCTTCATTGTCCCCCTCCCCAACTTTTCCACATCCCCCCCCCACTAACCCCCAAACCTCAAGGGTTTCCCCCAATCCCAAAATTGATTCCAAACGGGGATAGGCTTTCGGGTTAGCCTCAAATTCTTCAAAAAACCCCTTTTGTTAAATTCTGGCCACAGTTTTTTCCACGGTTAAAGGTCCTTTTAGTCATTTCCTCCCAAGCTTCCATAATGTTTCAAAATTGAGATGATGAAGTGATTTTTCCCAAAATCTCTTAGAGTAATTGAGTTTCTGAGGTCATCAAAGACCTTTCAAAATGCTTTTGTGTAAATTTTTTGAAGTTTGCAATGCCCTCGGTCCATGGGCTGAGGGAGGAGGGGTATTAGGAGGCAAAAATTGCCTTTAAATTAAGTCATGCCCCAGAAAGTTGCCTGCCATGTCTGAAGGATGACCAGGACTTTTGTCTAATACCGGAGGCACTTAAGGTCCAATTTACTTTCCAGGAGGAAATTTTTCGGGGGCAAATACATGGTGTAACCAGTATGAAAGGTCTCTAGTGCCCCATGCCTTACTGTTGCCCTCCTCATCCCTCACAAATTTAAACCTTTGAGGACATTTTTTTTCCCCTAAAACACTCGGGAGTTTCGAGTGATACCCCAATAAGGCTTCACTTTGAAAATCTTCCTAGCATTAGCACACATAAACTGAGTGGCCTGCCTTTCAAGGCTTATGTTCGGGGGAGTGCCTTTTCCCCCTGAGTAATGTAGGCCCTGTTGGCATTTTTTTAAAAAACAGGCCTGTTCGCACAATTAAAACACTTGTTAGGTTTCAGTCCTTCATGTTTTTGTACTCATTAAATTTCCTAACATATTTTTCACCCGTTTTGTGGTCGAACTGGAACCCTCACCTTCCTTACCCAACTTGTATGCCACTATGATTTTTAAATTCTTCAAAAAAACTTTTGCTGGTTTAAAATTCACTACATCACACTGTTGCAGCATTTTTCTAATTAAATTCGGCAACTTCCTACCCTTTAACATATGATCGTTGAGAGATGTATCCCCCTGCTATCTGTTTTTGTTTATCCACCCCAATAACATTTTTCAACATCATCTTCACTTGCGACTCTTTTTTTTAAAAAAGTTGCCTTTGGGCAAAAAACGCTTCCTTGTTTCCCTTTTTTCTTGGCCACAATAGTAGCATGGTTGTTTTGGGGTTTTGTGTACCCCTGCCAGTCAGAGACTTTGCACTCCATTTTTCATCTTAGCAATGTCTCTTTCTTCATTCCTATAATTCTCACTCTTTTTGCTGTGGGTTGGCCTAGAAGCTTTTTGGGGCCCCATGGTGCTTATTTTGCAGGTGCAATCATAAAAAGGCTGTGAAAATATGAAATGTTCGATTGTATGCTTGGAAGTGCCGCGGTGGCTGGCTTGTAAAACTGGCACCACGAAAAAAGTGAGGGGGCTCAGGGGGCCGTGGACGCCCCCCTAACAAATCGCGTCGATGAATTTTTTAGGCTACCCGAGGCAAAATTTTTGGTTTTAAAAGTATCGTAGCAGATTTAACGTTATGCGATGTGTTCGTTGGGCGAGGGTCCACTGTTGTCTTCCATTCTATCAAAGAGCCCAAAAAAAACAAGAATACAACTTTAAAAAACCATGCGAAAATATACCGAAAAGAGGCGGAAATGGCGAAAATGAACTCCCTTATTTTGTTGTCTTTTTTATTTTTGTTGTCGTTAAGAAAGATCTTTCCATCATACATTGCCCAAGTTTCAATGGATAGCCCAACAAAAACCCGAGAAAAAAAATATTTACAAAAATATATGACAAGCCCAAAGCCGGTATAGAATAAGTCATTTTTGTTATCATACACTCTATGTATGAAAAATCGATGTAGCTGTATTTGTGTTACCTAATAAACTTATTTACTTTAGTCTGTTGACTGAGTACAAGAAACCACCCATTCATTTATTTCATCCCAATAAAGTGGTCGGGAAATTGGGAAATTTTGGGCCAATTTCACACAAATTTCAACAGATGTAAATTTTTTTAAAAAAATAGGTCCAGAAAAACAATGCAGACATTCCTGGCCAAAAAATAACATTTTCTCTTTCATTAGTCACAGCTACAGCCCCTCTTATATTATTTTGCTTCCCTTTTGGGAAATTTTTTATTCAAAAAAAAAATGATTTCTGTTATGCAGATGCTATTTTGTAATAATTGTATAAATGTAAACCCATTCTTGCCCCCGTATTGGAATTTGATCTGACGGCGACGGTATTGGCGGTTTATCTTGAGCTTTGAAAAGAAAGAAAATTTTTGTGCTGTGACGCAATTTAAAGGGTTTTTTGCATAAAAGCAATCAAAATCACCTTTCTGAAATTATTTTTATTCATAAAATGAGACGGGGGAAAAAGGGAAAAATTATAACCATAAAAAACCATAAAAAAAAATGTATGCTAAGTGGCCTAATGGCTGGAAGTGAACCCCGCTGTTTAGGTCTGTTTCTTTCATTTTTGGTGTACGTTTAAAAAGATTTTTTCCATCTACATTGCCCCAAATTTCAATAAGATAACCCAACAAACAATTTAGAAATTTAAAAATATAATATATCTTTTTTTACTACACATCAGTACATGGGATAAGCTAGCGACATAGTGACATATATATATAGAAAGCCCCTTGTTATGCTGAGCATTTCAAGAAAATTGGTCGTGTCCCCGGATAACCCCAATAGTGGCTAACCCGGTACCCAATACTGATGGGTAAAATAGACAACAGGGGAAAGAAAAAAGCCAATGTTTTTACCCTGGTGGGAATCAAAAAATTTCCAAAAAAGTATATGTAACCCCAAACCCGGGACAGTACTAGAAATAAGCCACTAGTTTTTTTTGGGGTTTTCCCAGGTTCTCTACAATACGCTGCTATGTGGTAATCTTTTAAAAGAAAAAAAAATTATTTTTTTCAGGTTTATGAGCGTATGAGGGGATATCCAGTTACCCCCGTGTTATACTCAGTTTTCTCTTAAGCCCCCCGACGGGGGGGAATTTTTTTGTATGCCATATCCTTTCTACCCCCTGAACTGCTCGGTGTTTGCCAAAAAAATTATTTTTTCTGGAGTATTTTTAAATGGTTTAGTTATTTTTTTTTTTTATGTCATTTAGATCAATTTTGATAGGCAAATAAACTGTGTGTTGATATTTGTGTAAAAAAAGCATTTTCCTGCTTCTGAGATGAGTTCAGGCAACCGACAGTGGCTTCAAAGCCCCCTTTCTTTAATGGAAAATGTCTGTTAGGGTTTACATAATGAGAAACATTCTTTTATTATTGGAACCTGGGTAGGGGGTTTGTAAACGGTTTTTAAAAAAATAAAAGGAAAAGAAATTGGAATGACTTATGCAGCAAGTACACCACCAAACAGTACAGCAGGGTTGGGGTGGCGACCCCGGGAAAATTTTAAAAATTTGCTAGCCAAAAATTTGTTCCAAAAAACTGAAGGGGCCCCAATAATGATTGCCGGATTTGTGAGGCGGGGCCTGTTTCCCGTTTGGATTGATCTTTCAAAAAGGAGAAAAAGTATGTGTCATAATAGTCAGTAATTACTTTATAACAAAGGAGCTTCTTTTTTTAAATTTTATGACAGTGTAAAGGATGCCAAAAATTTACAGTTTTTCATTTATTCAATTTTTTTTTTTAAAACAGCATATTAATTTTTTTCTTAGAAAAAAATTCTCAGAATTTATCTTTGGGGGCCATGTGTGTCTGAACTTGTTATCTACATGAGCAAGTACAGGGGGGAAAAATTAAAAAGTGACCTTGTAAGTCAGGGGTGAATCATTATTCTTTATTTAATTTAAAAAGGATAAATTAGATAGTTAACCCTCTAGGTATATTTCAAAACATTGTCGTTTTATTTGTCCCTTGATGTTTGGGCACCTTAACTGGTGATAAGGTTTGAGTGGTTTAGGGTTAACCCCTTTTGATGTCACAAGCCCCTTTCTGAAAATGTCTTCATTTTCGAAAATTTTTGGGGAAAAAAAAAAAAAATGGCTTTTCTTATGAAAAAGTAGAGAACTTTTCCGATGGTAAGACACCAAAAGTACGAAATTTGGTAGAAAAAATCACGAATTACGGGGCCCGGAAGTTTGCGGTCTCGGTGGGAAAATACGCATCGGATTTTGCCAATTGGAGCCCTGTTTTTGGCCAATTCCGTTTTCTCCGTTGACCAAATCATAGCTTTTTTTAGAAAATCCATTTTTTCATCAGTTGAGTACAAAAAAACTCCCATTTTTTCCCATTTGAAAATACCCCCAAATTTAATTTTTTTTATTACAATGGCCTTTCCCCCCAAATTAAAAAAGAAAAATTTTTAATATTTCCCCATAAAAAGCTTGCAAATTTTTCACTAAAATAACATTTCACCCCCCCTTTTAATTGGGCCGTCTTCCCATTAACTAATTGCTTTCCCCAAATTTTAAAATTTTTTTCAATAAAAAATAAAAATTAAAAAAATTTTTTTTTCACCCCATCAAAAGTAAAAAGGTTAAAACCAGCCCCCAAAAAAATTTTTCCCCCCCCCCAAATTTTTAGGGACCCTTCCCCCCCTTTTTTCACTAGACTGAACCGAATCTTTTTTTTTTCCCTTTCTCTTAATGGGGCAAAAAAAATTTTGCCCCCGGGAAAAATTTTTGGTTTAATAATCCCCTTTTCCAAATACGGGGTTTCTGCAATTTTTAAAAAAAATTTTGAGAAAGTCCCCTTTCCCCCGTAACTTATCCCCCGTTACCCCTTTAAAGGGTTGGTTTAAAAAATTTCTTATACATTCCCCTTTTTTTTAAAAAAAGTTCTTTGTTCCAGATCCCAAGTGCCCATCCCTTTTTTTATATTCTTTTTTTTTTGAAATTAAGGATAAAAAACAATGTTTTTCCCCCCCCATATTTCCCCCCCCAACGTTTAATTTTATATATCTTTTTTTTTTTTTTCTTTTTTTTCCCCTTTAATTTTCTTCTTTTGCAACCCCCAAAATCCACAAACCTGAAAATTTCTTTTGAATTCCCAAACAAGTGTTAGGGAAAAGGGGGAAAAACTACTTTTTTGTTTTCTTTTATCTTTTAACCCCCCTTTGCCAAGGACCTCATTTTTTCTCTTCAACCCCAAAAAATTTTAAACCCACGGGGAAAATTTGTCTGGCCACTTTTTTAAAAAAAATTTTTTCCCAATTTTGGCCCATATTGAAAAAAACCTTCCCCTGTTTTTTATTAACCCACTTGAATTCCAATTGTATATGTCTCGTTTTCCCATAAAAGACAAAACCCTTTTTTTACAAATTTGGGGGATTTATGTTTATTAAAAAAGGAAAAACCTTTTAAAGCCCCCGTAAGAAATTTGTTTACTTTTTTCTTTCAATTAAACAAATTTAAAATTTTCCAACTCAACAATTTCCCCCCCTAATTTTTGACTTTTTTATCCCCCTTTTTTTTCAAAAAAGCAGTTTGCCAAAACCCAGGGATTTTTTCCTAATTTTTTTTTTTGAAAAAAAATTAAGTTTTTAAATTTATTTTTTATCAAGGGCCTTGGGAACCTAAAGTGAACCCCCCCAAAAAATGGTTCCCCCTTTACAAGATTTATTTCCCTTCCCTTGAAAACCCTTTTTTATTTCCCTTTAAAATTTTTAAAAATCCCCCATTTGCCCCAATTTTTCCCCAATTTGGTAGTTGAAATTTGGCCATTTCACCAAAATTAAAAAAAAACAAAAAAGGGTTAAAAAAATAAATTTTTTACTTTTAAAAAAAAAAAAAAAAATAAAAAACCCCCGATTTTTTAAATCTCAGGCCCCTCATAACTTTGCTTTCAGACTTTAAAAAAAAAAAACTGTTATCCCGATTTTTATTTAAAAAAATTTTAAAAAAAAAAAAAGTGTGTTAAAGAAAAGATCCCCTTACGTTTTGGGGGTTTTTTTTTTTGAACAGGAAAAAGAAATCGGAATTTTTGTTGAAGTAAAGGGAAATTAAAAAAATAGAGAGTTTTTTTTAATTTATCCGTTTCTTTACCCGGGGTTTCTCCAAAGTTGCCTTTGGTTGGAAATTTTTTTCAAGACGACAATTTTTTTTTGAGTAAAAAAATATTTTTTTTTTAGTTTTGGGGGAAATTTATGTGATTTTTTTTTTTTTGGGGAAATATTTAATTTACAAGTTAGTTATTAGGTTTGAAATATGGTTTTTGAAATATTTTTTTTTTCTTTAAATTTTGGTTTTTTCCTGGGTTTGAGGGTTTAAAGGCCAACCTGATGTGTTGTTATTTGGCCCCAATTACAATTTTTTGTTAAATTCCCTTTTTTTTTTTGGGAAATGTTTTAAACCGGGCGTATGGTTTCACTAAATTTTTGCGGTTCAAAATGAAAAACTGTACCCCTTAAAAATTTTGGTCACTGTTTAAAAAAAATTTAAAATTTAAAAGAAAAAAAAAAAACCAAAATTTGGTTTTGGGGTTTTAAAAAGGTTTTTAGGGGTTTTTTTGATTATTTTGGGGGCTCGTTTTTTTCATTTGTGAATGGAAAACATTTACAAAATGGGTGTTTTTAGGTTTTTTTTATTTAAAAAGGCTTTAAAGGGTCAAAAAAAAATGTTTTATTTTTAATTAAATAAAAATAAATTTCAAAATCTTTTGGGCCCTTAAAAAGGGGGCTTATTTTCAATTAATATAGCATTTTCATAATTATTTTCCCATTTTTTTTTTTAAAAAATTAAAAAAAAAGCAAGGTAATTCGGGGGGGAAAAAATGTTAAAAAGAATATTTGTTTTTGACAGGAAATTTTCTTTTTTGAAACCCCTTTTTGAAGGAAAATTTGTGTAAAATTTCCCCAAATTTATTTTGATTTTAAAAAAAGGTGTTTAAAACGGAATGGGCATTTTTTACTTTTGACAGAAAAAGGATTTCAAAAAAAAATTTTAGTTTGGATGTAAAAGGAAAACTGAAAATGGG
Organism: Cherax quadricarinatus; assembly: GCF_026875155.1. Classification (NCBI taxonomy): domain Eukaryota; kingdom Metazoa; phylum Arthropoda; class Malacostraca; order Decapoda; family Parastacidae; genus Cherax; species Cherax quadricarinatus. The sequence goes on from NC_069467.1 coordinate 22,713,632, forward strand.
TAAGGGGGTAAAGGGGATTTTTAAAAAGCTAGGAGGGAAACTTTTGAGGGTTTTTGGTTTTTTAATTTGGGGCAGGTGGGGTTTTACGGGACCCTTTTTGATTTTTTTTTTTTTTTTTTTTAAGGAAACTAATTTTAAGGGGAAAAAAAGGTAATTTTTTGTAAAAAGGGGTTAAAATTTTTAGGGGGGTTTTACCGGTTTGGTTTGTTTGATTAAATTTTAGTTAGGAAAAAAAATTTGGGGGAAAAAAATTAGGAAATTTTAATTGGGTTTAAAGTTTTGGAAAAATGAAAGAAAATTTTAACCCAAAAATTTTTGGGGGAAATAGGAGGGAAAAGGTTTTGTGGTTAAAAAAGGAAAAGAGGTTTTAATGGGAAAGTTTTTGAAGGTTTTTTGGGAAAGGGAAGGGATGGATTTTTTTTTTTAAAAAAAAAGGAAAATTTTGTTTTTAAAATGGGTTGGAAAAAAAAAAGGAAAAGGAAAGAACTTTTCCCTTTTTAAATTTTTTGTTTTAAAATTTAAAGGGGGGCAAAGGAGGGAAAAATTTAACCCCTCTTTAGGAAAAAATTTTTTAAAAAGGCAAAACAGTTTTTTTTTGAAAAAAATGGGGGGAAGTTTCGGGTGGGGGAAAAAAAGGTAAAAATGGGAAAAAGGGAAGGGGGGAGGGGAATTTGGAAAGGGAAATTTAAGGAAAAAAGAAATGGGTTTTTTAAAAGCAGGTGGGATAAAAAAGGGGTTTTGGGGGGGGTGGGGGGGGGGTTTTTGGGGGTTGGAATTATTTTAAAAAAAAATTTTTAATGGAAGGGGTTTTTTTGGGGGTTTAAACCCTTTAAAGGGGGGGATTTTGGGGGAAAAAAAGGCAAAAAAAAAAAAAAAACAAAAAGTTCCTTTTTTTTTTTTAAAATTTTAAGGCCAAAAGGGGGAGAAAAAAAAGGAAGAGGCAAAAATTAAAAAAAAGGGGGAAAAAAAGGGGTTTGGGGGTTTTGGGAAAGTATTTTTAAATTAAAGTGGGATTTTTGGTAGGGTTAAATTTTATTTAAAGAATTTTAAAAAAGGGAAAAGAAAGGGGGGGGAGGGGGGAGGATAAAAAGGAATGAAAACAAAAGGGGGGGGGGGGCTTTTTTAAAAAGGAAAGGGGGTTAAAGGGCGGGGGTGTTTTTTTTTGGGAAACCAAAAAAGGGGTGTTTTTAAAAAAAAAGGGTTTTTGGGAAAAAAACAAAAATAAGTGAACAAAGGGGTTTTTTTAAAGGGAATAAAAAAGGCTTTTAAAAGGAAAAAGGGGCTTTGTGGTTTATGGATTTGGAAAAGGCGTTTTACAGGGTTTGGTGGGGGGCAATGTGGCAGATGTTGCAGGTGTATGGTGTGGGGTAGGTTACTGAAGCAGTGAAAGTTTTTACGAGGATAGTGGGTAAATTAGAGTACATAGGGAAAAAGGGAAAAATTATTTCCCAGTAAAAGTGGCCTTAGAAAGGATGGGGTGGTCACCGTGGTTTTTTAATATATTTTGTGGGGTTGTAAAAGAAGTAAAAGCGAGGGTCTTGAAAGAGGCGTGGAGTTAAAAGAAAGAATCCACATAAAATGGGAGTTGTACAGTTGCTCTTTGTGTGAATTTGCTCTTGGGGGGATTTGAAAGAAGTTGGAGATTGGGGGATGAATTTGGTAGGGTGTGGGAAAAAAAAGAAAATTTAAAAGTGAATACGGGAAAGAGTAAGGTTATGAGGATAAAAAAAATATTAGGTGTGAAAGATTGGAATCAGATTGGAGGGGGGATATGGAGGGGGGGAATTTTTCGTATTTGGGGTGGATGTGTCAGCGGATGGGTTATGAAGGATGAGGTGAACATGAATTTTGGGGGGAAAAATGGGGGGATTAATTTAACAAAAAAGGGACAAAAAAAAAAATATAGTTTTAAAAGAATGGGGAAATGGGGGAGAAAAAAGGAGGAAAAGGGGAAAAAGGGGGGGAAGGGGGGAAATTTAAGGGGGGAAAAATGGAAAAAAAAAGGGGAAAGGAAAAAAAAAAAAAATTTTAAAAAAAAGGGGAAAGGGTTTTTTTATTTAATTTAAAAATAAAAAAAAATATTCGATGTAATTTTAGGGGGAAAAGGGGGGGGTAGGGGTCGGTAGGAAAAAAGGTTGGAGGGAGGGGGTAAAGGGAGGTTTTTGTTTTTGGGGGGGGCTTGGATTCCAGAGGGCGTGGTGAGCATGTTGATTGGGGGGGAATGGAGGAATGGTTTAATAGAGTGGTTGGATTACAAAGTTTTAGAAAGGGTTTAGGGAAAAAAAAGGGAGGGGTTGGCTGGGAAATGGGAAACGTGCCTGCCTCTGAAGGAGGGGGTGTTTTGTTGCAGAAAAATGGAGGGAAGGAAGAAGTGAGGGGGTGAATGAGGTGAATTTTCTTTTTGGGACCCTGCCCTTTGGGGGTGGAGTGTAAATAAATAAGTTAAAAGCTAATAGCTAGAAAAGTATGTTTATAGAGGGGGGGTGGTAAATCTTTTTGGTTTGAAGAGAAAAGTTTATGATTGATTTTCCAGCCACCCCTTTTTCCGAAAATTTGTTTAAAAAGTTCTGGGATGGAATCATTTTTTTTTTCCTTATTTTGTGTCCAAGGTACTTTAGAAATGATTAAAACTCATAGCAAGGTAAGTCGATGGTTTAATAATATGGTTGGGGTGTTAAATTAACTGTGGCCCAGGGTTTTGGGTTTAATTTGGGTTTTTCTCCCTGACTTCCTATAAATAAAACTACTCGCCCTTCATCTTCTTAAAACTATTCATTTTAAAGGGAAATAATGAGTGTATTGTACGTGCCTTGTTTGTTTCTGTACAGTTTCTGTCCAGTTGGAGGGCAGGTACTGTTGCTGACGTACTGTTCAGTATGTGAGGGCGTGGTACTGTATGCTAGCACAGTACTGTCCAGTATGTGAGGGCATGGTACTGTATGCTAGCACAGTACTGTTCAGTATGTGAGAGCATGGACAGGTAAGTGAAGAGACACAATATAGAAAGAAGATTGGGACACTAGAATAAGTATTTAAATCTAACATTTATCATAAAATGAAACAAGATATTAAATCAGACTGCACAGCAGTAACAAGCAGCTCTCAGCCATTGGCTAAGATATACTGTATATGCAAACAGAACCTAACTGTTGACAAAACCTTGTCCTCCATAAAGATACAACAATCTCAAATTGCTGAAACATCGAAATCACTAACATTCAATTCCCAACAACAGTACACAGATTCTGATAGATTGGAGGGGGGGGGGGGTGAGCTAGATTAAGAGCAAGATTCTGGACCTTAACCATAAAAAAGCATTTTCACAATGCCCAGAAAATGTTAAATCTTCCTAATTCTACGTGAAACCCTGGGAACATAGTTCTACAGAGAAAAGAATGTGTCTGGTCTTGCCATTTGAAACATAATTTACCAAAATATGTAAATGATGAGTGTTATGGTGAGCAGAGGAATAAACAGGGACAGGCCTGTCCTGCCCACAAGAGGGCTCTGCAGAGAGAATTGGGTTGGCAAGTAATGTAGAGGTGGGGGGGGAGGGTGGGTTGCCAACCGGAATTTGACAACACTCACAGCTTGTCAGTACTGCCAAAACAGTTAACACATGGTAGAGCAGCTGACAGGCAGTCAGACCTCTCTTTCTGCCAACATGGAAACACTTTAAGCTAATTACAAATTGAATAATATGTAATACACAATATCCCTTTCACTTGTCTACAAAAACATTATATATTATACGATAATGCAGTCTTCAAAATACACAACGTGAAATGAAAATTACCACCTGGAGAGCATATAGAATGAGATTCATGTGATGACTATATATAAAGTAGTTTTCAGATGTATGAAGAGTTACAGAAAAACTGTTTACAATGTATATTAGGCTAAAAATTGGCTATGCAGCTTCTGTGGTATCCACTGTTAAATGTGGATCAGATAGAAAAAATCAAGATATATCTTTACCTTTGATGAGTTTTGAGAGTTTTTCTACTCTTGAAGCCCAGCCATGTGCCCAGCTTGTCTGGTGCTTGCCTGTTCAACCAGGCTGTTGATGCTGGTGACTCGCTGACCCACCTATCCATTACAGCCTAGTTGTTCTTTCACCTGGTGAAGATGCTTGTTTGGTTTCCACTTGAAGACTTCTACACTTTTTCCAGCAGTTTCTGGTATCTTATGGCATGATATTGACTAGTCTGGGGCCATGAACGTTGATATAGTGTTGTGCTATTGTGAGATACAGAATTAATCCCACAGCTGGAAAATGAATTAAATATGTGTGAAAACACCTGCTAAGAGGAAAAAGAGAAAATAAAGGACCTCAGTGGAAATAAGCTGCTGACTTTTTTTTGGGGTTATCCTAGGTAATTTATACATGTTACTGGTATTGATAATTGTATTTGTGTATCTGTACCTAAATAAACTTAATTTACAAGGTTACAACAAGGATGAGTAAAAATAAATGTTTTTGGTACCTCTGCTAGGGATAACAGATCACATATAAATTAAGAAAAAATTGGGGGGGAAAGAAATGCTATGAAATTTTTCTTTACAAATAGCGGTAGAAGAATGGAATAAATTGCAAGAGGCGGTAGTAAGTGCTACAATTATTAGAAATTTTAAAACATTGTATAAAAATATAAATGAAGACCACCGCAAGCAAATTAACCCTTTCAGGGTTTCCGACATACTAGTACGGCTTACTCGCCAGGGTTATTGACGTACTAGTACGTGTAAATTGCAGTGCCTTCATATCTAGCGAGAGAAAGCTGGTAGGCCTATATATGAAAGAATGGGTCTGTGGTCAGTGTGCACAGTATAAAAAAAAATCCTGCAGCAAAGAGTGTATAATGAGAAAAAAAAACTCTGACCGTGTTTTTGGTTTAAAACGGCGACTTTGCACTGTATTTTTGTATGGTATTTATGGTTGTATTCTAGTTTTCTTGGTCTCATTTTATAGAATGGAAGACATATTATGGAAATTCAGATGATTTTGATTGATTTCACAATGAAAAGTACATTGAAATTGACCTCAAAGTAGCAGAAATGTTCGATTTTTGCCTAAGTTCAAAAGTAAACAAATCTGCCACGTGTCCAATACACGTCAACTGGCGAGTCTAATATTCTTTCACCAATTCCGCTAATATTATTTATACCATTTCTACACTAATGCAGTAGTCCTCATAACAGTAAATCTTCTATTTTTTGTGAGAAAAATTCAAAGTGGAAAGCAAGAGAGATGTAAGAGGGGCCTGGGGACATGACATGCGATGAACAGAGAAAATGTTATTTTAGTGCTAGGAATGTCTGTCTTGTTTATTCTGGGCCTTATTTGGAAATTGGCATCTTTTGAAATTTGTGTACAATTGGCAAAATTGCCAATTTCTGACCACTTTATGGGATAGTTGAAATCGGTAAATGGGTGGTTTCTTGTACTCGTTCAATAGAAAAAAATAGAGTTCTAGTGAAATAGTTATGATTTTTGACGATAGTACACTGGAATTGGCCGAAAATAGGGCCCCAAAGTGGGCAAAATCGGTGGAAAAACCC
>NC_069467.1:22719693-22749874 GCF_026875155.1 Cherax quadricarinatus
CTTACATCTTCAATAAATCATATTACTCCCATTTTTTTTTTTTTTATCTTCTGTGTGTGTTGCACCCCTTCCACTTAAAAACAACCCGCACATGGGAGGGGGAAAATCACGAGGGGTTTTTTAGTCCAACTTGGCCTTTACAATATGTATTTTGTAAAGGGTCCAAACGGACCAAACTGGTCGTAGCTCGTCTCCCCTATTTGGGGGTTTATTTGTGTATTGTTCCAGTCCGGTATTGTGCTTTATTGTTTTTTACCTTCCACCTAAAACATTCCAAATCACCCTCACCTGTTGCTCCGTTAAGTGTTCATGTTCTTCCCCTTTAAAATTTTCCACATGTAGTTCAATTGAACATTCTGTTGTTCCTGTACCCCGTCATCAACTGTTTATCTTAAATTTTGGGTTTGGTCACTAGTTGTTTCGTTTTTTATTACATTTTCTTTTGTTCCTAACCTTAAAATCTTATATGTTGTTTCTTTTACCTTTAAAAAGGGGTTCACTTGAATTGTATCTGCTCGTTACTGGCAAGATGACTTTTCCCAAAACCATACCACGGGTGGGGTTGAAACCCGCGATCAGAGATGCAAAACTCCAAACCGACGCGTTAGCCATGGCTCAGCGGCTAAGCGTCTGTCTGGGTTTTGAGACTCTCCGTTGGGGGGTTCTAACCCCACCCGTGTAGGTTTATTTACAATCCTGCATTACGATTTCGTGGGGTCAAGAAAACTGTTAAAACAGCATGATAAAAAGTGTTCCCCAGTTTGAGTCCCCTCCTTTTACAAGAAAAAAACCCCGATTGGTAAAGAAATTATTTGACGAAGAAGGGAAAAGGGACAGAACGTCAGGAAGAATCTGGTTTTTGGAACATATTTTATAAGGGGGAAAGGGTGACAACAAAAATTTCATATCGTAGGTGTAATCACTACCAAAGAAATTCTCCAGAATTGGGTGCTGTTGGACCATATTAAATTTTTCTACCATTCACTTTAGGAAAATGAAGATCAACAGAAGTAGAAACAAAAAACGTTGATGCAATGATAAGTAGTGAGTAAAGAATAAGACTCTTATAAAAACTGAATAAATGTGTATTGAGAAATAAAGGGTGTACAAACTAAGATGTGTGAAAAATCCCCATATAAAACTGAATACAATTTATACCTGTGGGTATTTAGTGTCATGGATCACCCCACCGGGCCACAAAAAATATAATGAGTTTGAAAACCTTTTAAAAACCAGGAAGGCGCTATCCACAGTGAGGTCCTGCTGGGGACGCCAAAATAACCTTTACAAGCTCATATCAAATTAACTCCTCCCTTTTTTTTTTTTTAAGTGTTGCAACCCCCGAAAGGGTTACAATGATTTTTATGTATATATAATGTATTACCTTTTCATTTAATTTTATATTGCTTATATTTGCGATAAAGCTAAATCGTAAATGTATGACTTTATATTTTTAAATTTGACTGTTATATTGTTTTTTTAGCTTATGTTGTTAGGATGTTAATAAAATGTCCCTCAGTTAGTCTTGATTGTAAAAACTACTGTAATTATTCGCTTGTCGCTCGTTATACTGCCGGCTTCTGAGCTGCAGTTGTCCACGTAGCTATCACGTGATCGAGGGGGGGTGTCCTCACCTCTCGTGAAGTTTTCAGTCTGCTGTAGACTCGCTTGCTGGTTGGACAGATTGTCTGTCTCATTATTCTTTTAGTTCTGTAGAACTTTGTTCACAGAATATTGTATAGACTTAGTGATTTTCGACGTTGTACTGGGGTTTTGTGTGTCACATTGACACTCTGAACATCTCAGGTCCCGAGCTATAGCTTCTGACCTAATTTTGTACTGGTTCCTGTGTATTGTCACAGTCACAGTTTTACCTATGCTGAACATAGATTCAGTATTATGGGAGTTTTGTAACTTTTGTGGAGGATCTGCAGATGGTCCTACCCTTAGTGTCGTTTTTATTATCTCCTTGTTTTCCCGATTCTGTGTCGCAGTCGCTTGATATGCATTGCTATTGGGCTTAGCATTCTTTGTTGTTCAAGCAGACGTTCGGGTTGCCAGTCGGTCAAGATGTTTGTTTATTTGAGGACTTTGTCAGTTTACTTGTTTAAGTCTTATTCGAGTCTTGAGACTTAGCTAACTACCTAAGAGCACTTACAAAGCATAAAACCCCTTACTTGTACATATTTGTAATATCTTATTAAATGTTAATGTACCTGACGGTACTTAAGAAATTTTAAATGTGATATGGCTTTCAGCACAATAAAATTGAACTCGAGAGATTGATTTTATTTTGATTGTGTAATTAATTTAATTTGATAATATACCTCTAGACAACTTACTACTTAAAAAATTTATTAAATTTTAATTTCTCTAGTTAGTTAGCCTACCAGTTGTAATCCTAAAGCACTATTGAACCATACTGAATTTTAATGGATAATTGGACAAGGATACTGACTACTTGTTACGAAAACCCAGTAACAGGCTGGATGCTAGAAGGACAGTCCTTTCTAAGTATTCACTGGAGATCTCTAAGCTTTTAGAATCGCGTTTTTTGTAACAGTAAGAAGTTGTTGATGCACTGATACAGAGTTGTGTTTTTTTCTTCTTATTTAGCACTTGCATATTTACCAAAAAATAATTAAAAGCTTAGAAGAGTAGAAGTTTTTAGGAAGATTTACAGTCAGTGATGGAGCTTTTGTTGCTTTTGTCAGAACCAGCCCACTAGTGACAACAAAATTAATGCTGGTAGCAAGTGTATACAAAAGAAATAGATCTTTGATTAAAAGACTAAGACACCCTCAACCACTACATTTCACGTTCTCCAGTTCGATATTGTCACGCTTGTCAGCTGGTGATCTTGTCACACCGGACCTCTCTAAGTGCAACTCTCTCTGGCACTATAGACCAATCGTATCTTGGTGCGTGGACCATAACACCCTCGATTGCAGGATGTCAATCACACTACTTATTCTAGCATAGTTATCGACATCCCTCATTAAGTATTCAATTACTCTGAGCCCTAGTTCTAGTCATAACTTCGCTGGCTCGCTGTCCTCTCCCTCTATCACGGGGCGTGTCATATGATGAGACCACCCCCACTCACACTGCCCTTATCACTTTCGTTCTGCTCTTATCTCCCTACACTGTCCAACCACTCTCCGCAGTTATTACTCCTTCATTGTCCTCACCTCACATCTACTGTCACTCACACTACCAACATTAGTTACCTTTCATTAACAGCTATTCTTTCATGGGTATCTGATTTAATTCTTTGTAAGCTCCTGTAACAGTAAATTACGATTTCACCGGTATTACCTTTCCAGTATTTTTCTCCATCCCCAGTAGTTATACATTTCAAGCCAAAGTTATCAGCTTCTGAAGGGACACAGCGAGCGAAGTGCCTGGTGCTTATTGAACGTTCTAAATACCAGTAGTGCAAGAAACTGCAATCCCAATAATGTTCCTGTGTGTTGCAAGCAGGTGTTCATCAACTTACGCTATGTCACCTGAAAGGAGTGGAATGTAACAGTTATGGGGTTTGTAAAACTTGCAGATGAGCCAGGGTAATTCGGGTATCATTTACAGTAAAGTCGGCAGCTGGTATCTTCATGGTCACCGTGCCCTAGGCTAAATATAATTAAAATTCTTTCATTTTTTGTAAGACATTACTAATGGGTCCGGTAGCGTTGATCTCACGAGTGCTTTTTTTTCTATTAATTGTATATGTGCCTAATTCTTTGAAAAATCAAACGTGAAATTGTTAAGGAAGAATGAAGTTCCATGTTGGAGCATTTTGCTGCAACTGTCAGAGAGTCCAGCTATCCCAATAACATCAAAATTAATGTCCACCCAAATATATTTGTACAAACGAAAAGCAGCTTATGTTTAATAAAAGAATCTAAAAAGTAACATTGGTAGTGCTATCATCACTGTCCCCTCTTCCTGTCATCCCCCGCTCTACTGTTAATAATCAAGACCGCTGTCCCATCTTATACTGTTGTCTTCTTCACCTTCACGTCTGCTGACCAATCAACGTCACTCTGTTTTCAATCACAAGGTCACCGTCCACTCTGCTGTCATGAACCATCACTCTGCTGTTATCACAGTCATGTCATCACTATCACTTCAACTGTCATCCTCCGCCTCAACATATCATTCCATATATGCTCAGCTTGGTGCGAGTCACCCTCTTGCGCGGTTATCACTGTCCACACTCTTTCATCATAGATGATCCGAGTGTCATCACCGTATCTTTCCTCACTCTACGATAACTTCTCTCGTTGCCCCTTGTAGGGAATCGTCACTGTCATTGGAGGGAGGATGACCTCTGAAGCGATGGGTACGCTGGTTCGCAAATGTTCAGTTTATAACTCTCCACTGTTATAATTGACTGACAAGTTCTTCACTAATTACGATTCAATCAGAAATTGCCTTCTAAATTTTCCAGCATTTGTTCTTCCATAAGTATTTACCTTTCACCTTCATTATCTTATTCCATACTATTGTTATACCTTTAACCATAATTTTCAACAAATTAATAGTATATCTTTCCACCAGTATCATGATTATTATTACCATTACTTATATAAATGATATCAGTTATCATTCTCGATTAAGTTATCCCTTCGACCAGTTTTTCTTTATCCCTTCGGAATTGGTAGTTGCCCTTAGACAGGAACTTAACTTCAACAACCTGTATGTTAACCTTCCACCATAGTATATTCTATACATTCGTTATTCTGCACGCGTAGATATTCTAACTATCTTTAGTAATTCTTATTCTTCCTCCAAAGTTATTGTTTCCACAAGTTTCAATCAAGCAATAGTTATAATCGTTTGAACTTTACAGAATTTAATCTTTATATCAGTAACTAGCCTTCCACCCATAGCTATCATTGCACAACACTTTATCATTCCTCTCCCAGATTGTAATCCTTCATCAGGTGAGAACTATCGTTCAAGTCCAGTAGAGATTTATCCTTCCACCAGTAACTATCTTGGGAGCGCGATCGTGAAGTAGGTGATCGGTTTTCTACCATTAAGTTATCCTCCATCTCTTTGCAGGTCCGGGGGAGGGGGGGTAGCGGCACCCACTAGTTATTCTGACACCGTTGGACCGGGCATCGATCACAGAGGCGGGTGCGGGCGGGCCGGCGGTCTGTGTAATGGGAGAGGGAGCTTAGAGACGTTTCGGTCCCGAGTTAGTATGTTTCTGTGAGACCAATCAGACCGAAACATGTCGTCGTAAGATCCTCTCTCCTATGGCTGGTTATTTGTGGGATTTACCTTCCAGTCGACGGAATTGTGTCATTGGTATCGCTCGAGGAAGCAGTATATATCTATCTATCTTCTGGTGCAGACCACCTGACAGTGTGGTGCATCTGTGGTTATCATTCAACCCTACCTACTGGCCACCTACCTGACTGTGTGTGGCATCTGGGTACAGTCACCTACCTGACTTGGCTACCACGCGTGCGTGTGTGGCTCTGATAACATCACGGCGCAAGCTCTACGGCCACCACCTGACATGTTTGGCATCTGGTATCATCAGTCGGATCGGCACGGCTGCTACCTACTGGGCGCGACCGGACGCTGAGCCTGTGTGGGGGGGGGGGGGGGTGTAGGGGCATGTGCGTGGTCCCATTCACCCTACCAACTGCCACCGGGGACCTGACTGTGTGGCATCTGGTATCGAGCTCAAAGCCTAGGCCGTAACGAGGGGCCACCACCCAACTGTGTGGCATCTGGTATCACACGGCCGTACCTACTGGCCACCACCTGACTTTTGGTTGGAGGCAGTTATTGGAATGATGTCATCGAGTCTCGTGGTTCCCTTAGCTGCTGCGAGATGCCACGCTGGTCAGAGTGGCATCTTGGGGCAAGTCATCAACCTACCATACTGGCCACCACCTGACTGTAGTGGCACATTGGTATCATCCCTTAACCTACTAAGCTACCACCTGACTGTGTGGCATCGCAGGTAAGTCATATGTCGCGGCGCGTGACCGAGGCATGGTGCTACGGGGCACCTGACTGTGTTGCAACAGGTATCCATCACGGCGCGGGCTACCTACTGCCACCACCTGTCTGGGTGGGAAGGATAGATATATGGGGGCTTAACACGTTCCCTTAAAACCAGGAAATATGGATGGTGGCATCCGTGTACGATAGGTCGCAGCTGGTGTTGTCAAAGCACTATGTCGAGCTTAAGAAGTGTGCAATTCGGCCTATTTTTGGTGTAAAATACTACTAATGACTGCATTGATTGTCCCGAATGCATTTTTGGATCTAAAATAGTACTTAATTAATATTTTCGAAGAAACATAAAGTTAAATAGTGGATTGTAGTAGGGAGAAGGTGAACTTCAGTGTTGCGGGGGGGGGGAGCTGTTGTTACTGGGGGACACTGTCAGGATCCAGACTCTGAGCAGCGCAAGGAGGCTCGAAATTAACTGCCTATCGAAGCATCTGCAATACGAATGGAGGATGCAGGAGAGATGAGAGAGAGAGAACGGCAAGTGGAAGAGGGGCAAGTGCTTTATCACTTACACATCCTTAATCTGACAACCAGAAACCGACTATCCCTGCACCGCAACAAGTGACGAAGCCTGCACGAAATCAGCCTTGGGTTGGCTTTCCGTTGTAGAGAGGGTTGCAGAGTCTGGGCTAGAACAGAGGCATGGCGAAGGTCTAAGAGATATACTACCACCCTATAACAGCAGAACTTGCACAGGTAAGCCAGTAAGGCAATATGGGGCGAAGAGATTAGACAAGTGGCAAGTTGGGGCCGAGTAGGGTTGCGAAAATGGGAGAGGTGAACACAACTAAGAAGCTAGCATCAGGGTAGAGTAAGGCTCCAAACCTGGTAGTATCTCTAGTGGCCTCAAGAACAGAACTCTAAGGTTGTCTGCCTGATGAAACTCATTCCACCTTCTAAACCGACAGGATGGTACCTGGACCTCTTATTAGAAGACTCCAAAGAAAGCGACCTCTTCGGCCGTATGGGCGATTTGCGTGCCCGGAAAATGCAAGTTACCTCCGAGCTTCCCAGCAATGGATCCTCCTAGGCACAGGGTCGTCGATAGTCAAGAACTGTGTCAGGAAAAGGTCAGTGATGACATAAGCAGAAGGAGACATCATTTCCCTCTTAAATGGATCGCTTAACCAAAGCAAAGGTTGTTGGGCTCTGCAATTTGAGCCCAAGATTTCGGATGATTGTGCTACAACGCGAGAGGCTAGGCAGGTGGCGGCTGGCAATCTAGACACGCGATCTTTCAGGGGGGGCACTGAGAGCCAAGTGGACAGTGTAAATGGCCTCTGTGGAAACAAGGCAAATGTAGTCCCTTGTTCACATAACGAACAGCAGAGCAGAAATCAGCAACTACAGACCAGAAGTCAACTCTGTCAATCACTGCAAGATCCTTGAGACAATAATCTCATGCCAAGATGACAGAGTTTATTGACTACCACTCACTAACTTACTTGGGTGACCGTCCAATATGTCTCAGATCAGGAAAGGTGGGATACCTGCTGGCTGTGATGGGCTGTTGGGGGGTGGGTAAACGGGGCGTCGTCGCACTAAGTGGCAGGAGCGAAAACCAATCACGGAGTGGGAATCCAAAGTCAGCTGTTTACGGGTAAGCGATTGTGGACATTGCTGAGGGGGGAGCGTGATCGCTACTGGTGGTGGTGGTGCACAGGGCCTCGGTTGTGCAAAAGCTGAAAGGCTCTGGGAATTTGCAGGCTCTACGATATTACTCCCTCAGTGATTACCTTCATGGGATGCAATTGTCTAAGTGTAGTCGCATGGTAGTCAGAAGGATCAGAAAGTACATCCCTATATAGGGCGAGTGTTACATAAGGAAGCGTTCCTGGGACCGGATTGTTATGTTAATGTTCCTACTTCATGTGACCTTCTTCATCTCAGTCCCAGAATCCCATGCCATGATGTCCGAACGACAGCACCTCTGACATGATCACTTATCCAAGGGAAGATAATGCCAGCTGCCCTAAAGTTTACAACAATCACCAGCTACGAGGATATATCACTTGGGGAACCCGAAATGGCAAGTAACATTTGCACGTGATAAAAAGTGCAAAATGATGGTCTCTCCAGTAATTATGAAAGGGAAGTGTTGGTACCGGGTATTGGGGTGAAATATCAACTTCCAAAAAGACCATGAGAACCACTGGGTTGTAAATCTTGGCAAACTAAAGGCACAGCCAGGAACTTTCAGCACTTTCCCAATCTCGCATCTGCTTGAACAGCAGGGGGGGTGTTGCAAATTCTGTATGAGGCGCAGGTACGCTCACTGCCTGATAATGCTGCTACTATTTCTTGGTTTTGCCCCTGCCCCCCCCCTCTCGCAACTCGATCTGCTTGACAGAGTAGAGGAACAGAACAAGACGTCTCATCTCTCGCCTGGACCCATTCCTGGCTAGATCTGAAATTCAGTAGAGGCCTTCACACAGGAGGGGATGTGGGTGCCTTACTGTTATGTAGCAATGCCAACGACTGACAAAGAACCACACCATGGCTCACATTCGAGGACACGAGAAGGCATCTTCCTAGTACCGACAAGACGGGGCAGAAGCGGCAACTAACACTCTGCTGTACCCCCATTTCCCGTAACATCACTTTCAGCTGGAGATCATTTATAAGCCCCAGAGTGGTGAGACTCGAATCTGGAACACATTCGTACAACAAGTAATTATGTCCAACACGAATAAAAGGTTCAGCACAGCTCAAATGAAAATGCTGTGCACACGATGATTGCTGCCAACTTCATCCGTTTCCTACTACATGAATTTTAGTTCCATAACCAAAATTAATAATCGAAAAAGCGTGGAGCTATGTAGGTAGCGGCGGCGTTGTAAGTAAGCTTTTCAAGTATCACAGAGTAATGCAACATCACAATGAGGGGGGACACAGGAGGTAGAGATGTGTGCGCTTAACAGAGGCGAAGTAAGAGGAGCACTTCAAGATGACAAAAAGTGCGAGCAGATAACACAGTCACATGTAATGCTACTTATCACACAAGTATTGCACTTTAACATCACATGTAATGGGCGCTTATACCTGAAAAGATAATGCACTTAAAGAGACAAATGAAATTGCACTTCGAGCAATCACAATAATGCACTTAAACATCACATGTACTTCACTTAACATCACAAGTAATGCGACCTCACAGTGTTAATTGGTTAGAGTTGACTGGGTTATCACGTGCACAATGGACTAGCGGAGTTGTGACTGGGTTTGAGCCCGAGCTTTCACACGGGGAATGTTTGCTTGGTTATCTACCACACTAGGAGGAAAGTTAGTTGGGTTATCCAGCATCAGCAAATGTGAGATTTTGACGATCGGGTAATGCTATCACGACTGGAGGACAGGATTGACTGGATCACCTAGGCACACTGGGAGAGTTGACTGGGCTTATCCCTAGCACACTGGGAGAGGATGGCTGGGTTTATCTACCACACTGAGAAAGTTGACTGGTATACCTGCACACAGGGAGAGTTGACATGGATCCTAACACACTGGGAGAGTTGACTGATTACCGAATACAGTGGCATAGTGACTGGTTACTAGCATACACCGGAAGAGTTAGGTTGGTTAACCAAGGCACACGAGAGAGAGTGACTGGGTTACCGGAAGCACACTGGGAAATTGACTGGGTTATAGTTGTCCTAGCACACAGGGAGAGTTCACTGGGGTTTGTCTATCACACTGGTGACAATTGACTGGCGTAATCAAGGCACACTGTGTAGAATGATGACGGTAATACCGAGCAACTGGGGAGAGAGTTTACCTGGGTTTCTATCAGCACTGAGTGAGAGTTTTGACTGGATTATCCGCGGAATACAGTGGCATAGTTTACTGATGGGGTTATGCAAGCACAGGCCCGGAAGAGATTTGGCTTGCGTAACCTAGCACACGAGGAGAATTGACTGAGTTACCTAGCACAAGGGGAGAATAGACTGGGGTTATCTACCACGCTTTGAGAAGTTGACTAGGAAATATAGCACACTAGGGAGCGTTGAGATGGTTATTCTACCACACTGAAAAAGTTGATTCTGGTAGTCAAGGCTCACTGGTGGAGAGTTGACCTGGTATCGTCAAGACACACGTGGAGCGAGATATACTGTGTACTCTAGCACACCTGGATAGATTGCAGGTATTTTATATACCGACACAGGTAGAGTTGTGCGGGTTACAACCACACTGGGAGAGTTGGCTGGGGTAAATCGCGCACACGGAGGGGGAGAGTTGGCTGGGTTATCTACCACAGTGAGAAAGTTTGACGGGTGTACCTAGCACACCGGGAAAATATTATTGGGATACCTAACAGAACTGGGAGAGGTTGAGGGTGGATAACCTTTGCAAACTGGAGAGTTGACTGGGTTTACCTACACACAGGGAGAGTAGGACTGGGTTATCTAACACGACTGAGAGAGTTTACTTGGTTAACCAGCACACTGGTAGATTGAGACTGGGGTTTGTCTAGGTCACATTGGGGAACAAATGACTGTGTAGATCTAGCACACTGGAGATTTGACTGGATTACCGAGCATGACAGAAAGCGAACTTGGGATTGTCGTTAGTCACAATGGGAAGATAGATCTGGAATAGCGCGAATACATTGCAGAGTTGACGGGATTATCTAGCACACAGGACTATTGGCTGGGTTAGCCTAGCACACTAGAAATGAGACGCCCCGTTGGTTTAGCAAGCATACTGTGATGCGGCAGATTGGGACTGGGTTACCTAGTGGCACAGCTGGAGAGTTGACTAGATAACCGATCACGCAGGGCAAGTTGACTGGGATATCGAAGCAGCACTGGGAGAGTTGGCTGTGTGTTACCTAGAACACTGGGAGAGTTGGGGCTGGGTTATTTAGCACAAAGGGAGAGTTCATAGGGTACCTAGCAAACTGGGAGAGTTGACTTGGGTTACCTAGCAGCGACTGGTAGAGATTACTGAAAAAACCTAGCCAACTGAGAGAGTTGACTGGTAAGTAAGCGGCACTGGGATAGTTGACTGGGTTGACCTAGCACACTGGGGGGAAGAGTTGGCTGGGTTATATATGGGAGCACAACTTGTGAATTGTGTGTGTTAACAAGGCACACTTGGAGATTTGACAGGATTACCGAGCATACTGGGAGAGTTATCTGGTAGGATCTAAATGCTACACTGGAGAGAGTTGAGGCTGGGGTACATAGCCACAACGGGTAGGAGTTTGACTGGGTATCTAGCGCACTGCGGAGAGTTGACTTGGTTATCTCGCGCACTGGAGGAATTTGACTGGATTGCCGAGCATACAGTGATAGTTACTGATGAGGTTGACTATACAACACCTGTGAGAGTTGACTACTGGGTTTTACCTAGTCACACTGGGAAAGTTTGACTTGGTGTTTACCTAGCCTACACTGGGAGAGTTGACTTGGTTATCTACACATGGCAGAGTTGACTTGGGTTATCTAGCACACCGGAAGATTTGTTTGGGTTACCTAGCACACGAGGAGAGTTGACTGGGTTACCTAGCACACTGGGAGAATTGACTGGGTTGTCTGAGCAATCACTGGGACAATGACTGCGTTATCATAGCACGGGGAGGGGACTGGTAGATATGACAGGATTACCGAGCATACTGGGAGAGTTACAGGGTTATCTAGCACACCGGAAAAGAGTTGGCTGCGTTACCTCGCACACTAGGAGAATTCTAAGACTGAGATACCTAGCACACTGGAGAGTAGACTGATACGCCAACATAACCTGAGTGAGTTGACTGGGTTTGTAGTAGCACATGAGACCGGGATATTGAACTGGGTTATCTGCAGACAGGGCAGAGTTGACTGGTTATCAAGCATACTGGGGAGTGTTTGACTGGTTAGCCTAGCACGCTAGAGTAGTTGACTGAGCTATCTAGCAAACTGGAAAAGTTGGACTGGGTTCCCAAGCTAATCCTGGTAAATTTGACTGGTGTATAGCATCACTGGGAGAGTTGACTTGTTATATCTAGCAGACTTGGAGAGTTTGACAGGTTATCTGCATACTGGGTTGGTGTAGAGTTGAGTGGGTTACCTACACACTGGGAGAGTTGGCTGGTGTAGTATAGCACCGACTAGGAGAGTTGACCGGGTTATCTACAACTGGGAGAGTGTGACTTGTTACTAAGCGAACTGGAGAGTATGATTTGTTCTATTTCACTGAGTAGAGTTGAGCTGGGGTTAACTAGCGCACAGGTAGAGTTGACTGTGTTGTCTAGCACACTGGTGCAATTGTGTGTGTTATCTAGCACACTTGGAGATTTGGACTGGTTACCAGCGCATACTGGTAGAGTTACTGGAAGTCTATCAAACTGGGAGAGTATACTGGTTGCACATAGCACATCTGGTGAAGAGTTACTGGGTTATCTAGCAGAGCTCACTGGGAGAAGTTGACATGGTTATCTAGCGCACTGGGAGATATTAGCAGGATTACCGAGCATACTGAGAAGTTACTGGGTTTGTCCTATCACACTGTGAGAGTTGGGGACGTTGGTTACCTAGCACACTGGAGAATTGTCTGGAGATATCTAGCAAACCTGGGAGAGCTGACTGGGTAACCTAGCACAAACAGGGAGTAGATGTTGGTTACTACCACACTGGGAGAGTTGGCTGCGTTAACTACCACACTGAGAAAGTTGACTGGGTTACCTAGCCACACAGGGAGAGTGACTGGATTACCGTACTACAGTGGCAGAGTTGACTTGGTTATCTAGCAACACCGGAAAAGTTGGTTGCGGGTACCTAGCACACTGAGGAGATTGACTGGGTTACCTAGCACACTGGGGAGAATTGACTGGGATACCTATCACACTGGGAGAGTTTGACTGTTTTGTCTAGCCACTGGGACAAATGACTGGCTTTATCAAGCACACAGTGAGAAATGACTGATTTACCGATCAAGACTGGTAGTATTTACTGGGTAGAGAGCTTTCACACTGGATAAGTTGTACTGTGTTACATAGCACACTGGTAGTGTTGACTGGGTTATCCACCCGCGCACTGGGAGAGTTGACTTGAGGTATCTAGCGCACTGTGGAGATTTGACTGGAATTACCGACATACTGTGAGAGATTACTGGGGGGGTTGTCCTATCACAACTTGAGAGTTTGACTGGGATACCTAGCACACTGGAGAATTGACTCGTATATCTAGCCATCTGGGATGAGATGACCTGGGTATAGTTACCTAGGCACACAGGGAGAGTTGCTGGGGTAACTAGCACACTGGGAGAGTTGACTAGGGGTACCTAGCACACTGGGAATAGTTGACTGGGTTACTTTAGCAACAACTGGGATAGTTGGCTGGGGTACCTAGCACATTGGGAGAGTTAATCTATTAAACTGGGACGATATGACTGGGTTTACCCCAGCAAACTGGAAGAGTTTTACTGGGTTGTATATCACACTGCTAGAGTTGACTGGGTTACCGAATGCCCACTGTAGAGTTGACTGGGTAATCATAGCAGACTGGAGAGTTGCACTGGCTTATCTAGCTACACTGGGAGAGTTTGAGTGCTTATCTAGCACACTGGGAGAGTTGAATGGTTATGTAAGGCGCACTGGAAATTGACAGTGTTATCTAAGCATCGCTGGGAGAGTTGACAGTGTTACACAAACGTACATGGGAAAGTTTACAGGGTTACCACACAATGGGAGTGTTGACTGATTATCTCTGACAGTGAAGACACAGTAGCAATCAGGAACAGGCTGGTGTTCGCTCTGTGCAGCCGCTGTGAGACCTTCGCAAATTTAGAGCCTGTTATATTAAGTATAATGCATTATCACCATCATAACTACTCCATTATAACACCATCGCTATACCAACATCATCGTCACTTTTCAAATCATCAATTACAATATCACTGCATCACACTACACTGTACAGTTCATAATGATTGCCATCAGTCCATATCAGTCATCATTATTTCATAAACAACACTTCACCATCATCAACAAGACTGCACCATCATCTTCATCATCAAAAGTAGATGATGACCTTGGTGCATTATAATTATAATAGTATGAGCGCTAAAGCAGTGAGCGGCACAAATAATTTATCCAAAGCAAAATCAGAGATGTGACAACTGGAAGAGGGCAAAGATGACCGGAAACAGAAAACAGTCTTTCGGGCCAAAGATTACAAACTTCCTAAAAACATATCTTAGTCAGACCTCGTCCAGGCAGAGTAACATCACAACATGTGAAAAATGACCTCTGAACACTTACTGTAGTATAGAAGCATTATAACATAACACAGCAGTCTGGATAATGAAGCAGTAAAATGATCAATCACGAGAAAGAGTGGTGACAGTCAACAATATGATCACTCACTGAGTGGTGACAGTCAACAATATGATCACTTACTGAGTGGTGACAGTCAACAATATGATCACTCACTGAGTGGTGACAGTCAACAATATGATCACTCGCTGAGTGGTGACAGTCAACAATATGATCACTTACAGGAGTGGTGACAGTCAACAATATGATCACTGAGTGGTGACAGTCAACAATATGATCAGTCACTGAGTGGTGAGAGTCAGTCACTACGAGATCAGTCACTGAGTGGTGAGAGTCAGTCACTACGAGATCAGTCACTGAGTGGTGAGAGTCAGTCACTACGAGATCAGTCACTGATGGTGAGATCAGTACTACGAGATCAAGTCACTGATTGGTAACAGTCAGTCACTACGAGACAGTCACTGAGTGGTGAGAGTCAAGATCCACTACGATGATCAGTCACTGAGTGGTAGAGAGTTACATCACTACGAGATCAGCACTGGATGGTGAGAGTCATTCCACTACGAGATCATGTCACAGAAGTGGTGAGAGTCAGTCACTACAGATCAATCACTGAGTGGTGAGAGCCATCAGCTACGAGATCAGTCCACTTGAGGGTGAGAGTCAGTCACTCTACAGATCGTCACTGAGTGTTGAGAGTCAGTCACTGACGGTTGATCAGTCACTGAGTGGTGAAAGACAGTCACTACAGATCATTCACTGAGTTGTGGAGTCAGTCACTACGAGATCAGTCACTGAGTGGTGAGAGTCAGACACTACGAGATCAGTCACTGAGTGGTGAGAGTCAGTCACCTACGAGATCAGTCACTACGTGACGAGAGGCAGTATATTATCACCGAGTTCACATAATTCGACATGTACAAGCAAATTAGTAACATGTTTTAGAAAATTTCACCATTGCATTAAATCAAGTAAGGTGCCGATACTGTTGTTGGATCACTCATGTCAAATAATTCTGTTTTGAATGATCCCCATGTCAAATAAATCTGTGTTGATCTCTCATGTCAAATAATTCTGTGTTGGATCAGTCATGTCAAATAATTCTGAATGTGGATCCCATGTCAAGATAATTCCGTGTTGGATCTCTCATGTCAAATAATTGCTGTTTTGGATCAGTCATGGATCAAATAATTCTGATGTTGTATGCAGTCTGTCCAAATAAATCTGTGTTGGATCTCTCATGTCAAATAATTCCTCCCTGCGTGGATCTCTCATTTCAAATAACTGTGGATGGATCTCTCATGTCAAATAATTCTGTGTTGGATCTCTCGATTCAAATAAATCTGTGTTGATCTGTCATGGTCAAATAATTTCTTTGTTGGATCAGTCATGCGTCAAAATAATTCTGTGTTGGATCTCTCATGTCAAATAATTCTGTGTTGGATCTCTCATGTCAAATAATTCTGTGTTGGATCTCTCATGTCAAATAATTCTGTGTTGGATCTCTCATGTCAAATAATTCTGTGTTGGTCTCTCATTCAAATATTCTGTGTTGGATCTCCTCTGTCCACAATATTCGTGTTGTATCTCTCATGCAAATAATTCTGTGTTGGATCTCTCATGTCAAATAATCTGTGTTGATCAGGTCCATGTCAAATAATTCTGTGTTGGATCTCTCATGAGCAAATACTTCAGTGGTTGGTCTCATCATTTCAAATAATTCTGTGATGATTGATCTCGTCATGATCAAAAATTCTGTGTTGGGGAGTCTCTCATTTCCAAAAAAGATTCTGTTTGGATCTCTCATGTCCAATAATTTCTGTGTTGTATCAGTCATGGTCAAATATTCTGTGTTGGATCTCCCCCCCTTTCATGTCACCAAATAATACTGTGTTGGATCTCTCATGCAAATAATTCTGTGTTGGATCTCATGTCAAATAATTCTGTGTGTGGATGCGTCTCGATGTGTCAAATAAATACATTAAAAGCAAAATTTGACTCAGTTTTTAACTTTTCATTATTTTGAAGAATAACTATAATAATTCCATGGATCAACTAAAATCTTCGTACTTCTATCTACGGATTTTAAAAGAATTTAGACTACGTTTTATCGTCATTATAGCTGAGCAGATAGTTAAAAAGATTTGTTAGAGGTTACGAGAGTCACTGGAAAGCATATTGGTGAGTAGTTGTAGTTGTTGTAGTAGTAGTACTAAGAGTAATGCTAGCAGTAGTATTAATAAAGTTTAAAATAGTACGTGATAGGATTAATAGTAGAAGAAGTAATAGAGTAGCAGCATTAGTAGTTTAAAGAAATAGTAAATGGTAGTACTACTAGTAGTGGAAGTAGCGGTAGTAAAGTACGGAGTTACCGGCCAAAGTAACATCACATTTAACGATATATGGGCAAAATATAATAGCCAGAGGACGGCGGGAGTTATTAATATATTTTATTTTAGAGATATGAGGAAGCTAAAGTACACAGATATTTCAACAGTAGGGGTTGAAGAAAAAAAAACTCACCACTACTTTTACTAATGCTACTACTAACCCACCACTACTAAATATTAATACTACCACTTCTACTGCTCTCATTATTACCACGCTACTCACACTAATATCGCAGTATTTTTATCCTGGTGTATTCAAAGTTGGTCTGTAAATCTTTCTTTCTTTCCCAGACTCTCTTTTTTTTTCGATATTGTTAACTGGTGCTCTTTTTCCCAATAATCTCCCTCAGCTGTGACTTGTAAAATGATTCCAATCTGATGACTTCTTCTGTAAGATGTTATCCCGTGTGACACATGTTTCAGTGCAGATGTCCGCACGTGTTGACACATGTGTAGTGCAGATGTCACGTGTGACACATGTGTAGTGCAGGTGTCACGTGGTGACACATGTGTAGTGCAGATGTCCACGTGTGACACAAGTGTATGCAGATGTCACGTGGACACATAGGGGTAGTGGCGAGATGACACGTGTGGACACTTTTAGGTGCAGAAGTCACGTGTTGACACATTTGTATGCAGTATGTCACGTGTGACACATATTGTGAGTGCAGATGTCACGAGTGACACATGTGTAGTGCAGATGACACGTGGTGAACACATGGGTGTTAGTGGCAGATGTCACGTGTGACAGACATGTGTAGTGCAGATGCACGTGTGACACATGATAGTGCAGATGTCACTTGTGACACAGGTGTAGAGCAGGGATGTCACGTTTGACACATGTGTAGTGCAGATGTCACAGTGTGACACATGTGTAGTGCAGATTCACTGTGACCCACATGGTAGTGCAGATGTCACGTTGACACATGTGTAGTGCAGATATGTCAAGTGTGACACTTTGTATTGCAGATGTACACGGGTGTGACACATGTGAAGTGCAGATGTCACGTGCACTTCCGGGCAGTTAGAGAGTTTAATATTGTGATAATTGCAACTAGGAACAGAATATTTCCGCTGCTGCAAACGTTTAAATGTTTATAAAATGATTAAGATCTTAGATCTAGTTTAATGGAAAATGATTAGTTTACAGGACATAATCGAAGACGAGATCAAGGTATGCTTTTCCATGTATACATACCCGTTCCATTTTCTGCGCCAGAATCTTGCACATCAATACTCCTAATAGTATTTGTGATTGTTTTTCTTTTACCGCCATTAAATATCGAATGCTCAATGTTTTTACGTCCAGTAGTGTAACCTGCAGTGCTTATAGCGAACGTTTACTGGCCAGGAGCATAGACACTGTGTATGCTCTTGGTGAGATTCCACAGTCACTAAAAACAACGGATATATCCCCACTTCATAAAGGCGGCAGCAAAGCAATAGCTAAGAACTGTGGACCAATAGCTCTAACGTCCCACATCATAAAAACATCTGAAAGAGTTCTAAGAAGATGGATTGCAAACCACTTGGATTCCTAACAATTGCAGAATCCAAGGCAACATGGGTTCAGAGCAGGTCGCTCCTGCCTCTCGCAACTACTGAATCACTATGATATGGTCTTGGATGCAGTGAAAAAATAAACAGAAAGCAGATATGATATACACAGATTTTGCAAAAGCCTATGTCAAGTGCGATAATTGTGTAATAGCACACAAAATGCGTGCTAAAGGGATAACTGGCAAAGTGGGCAGATGGATCTTCAACTTTCTAACTAATCGAACACAAAGAGTAGTGGTAAACAGAATTAAAACGGAAGCTGCCATAGTGAAGAGCTCTGTTCCACATGGCACAGTACTCGACCCTATCCTATTTCTCATCTTCATTCCAGACAGAGATGTAAACCAATGCACCGTATCCTCTGCAGAAGATACTAGGTTCTGCATGAGAGTGCCATCCACTGAAGACACGGAAAATCTCCAAGGTATAAAGCAAGCATTCCAATGGGCAAGGGAGAACAATATAATGTTCACTGAGGACAAATTCCAACCACTCCGTTATGGAAAACTGGAGGAAATAATAGCTTGAACTGAGTATACTACAAACTCTAATCACACAATAGAGCGGAAAACCAATGCGACGGACCTGGGTGTGGTAATGTCTGAGGATCTCACTTTCAAGGATCATAACAGTGCCACTTCACATCTGCGAGGAAAATGATAGGATGGATAATGAGAACATTCAAGACAATAGGTGCCAAGCCAATGATGATCCTTTTTAAAAAACTTGTTCTCTCTAGGCTGGAATACTGCTGTTCACAAACAGCTCCATTTCAGGCAGGTCTAGAGAATGCACGGAGAACCTTTACTGCACATATGAGTTCCATCAAACACTTTAACTACTGGGAACGCTTAGAAACACTTGACTTGTACTCACTGGAGCGCAGGCGAGAGAGATACATCATAATCTACACCTGGAAAATCCTAGAGGGACTCGTTCCTAATCTGCACACAGAAATCAATCCCTACGAAAGCAAAAGACTTTGCAGGCGATGCAACATACGCCCAATGAAAAATAGAGGCACCATTATACCAAAAGGAAAACACCATAAGTGTCCGGGCCCAAGTTTTAAAAGAGCCTTCCAGGGGCAAAGGGAAATTTACCAATAGACCCTTGATGTCTTCAAGAGGAAGCTGGACAGAAAACCTAAAGTCATCCCCGGATCACCAGGTTTGTTGTGTTCGCAAGTTGGGCTACATGGGCCCAGCAATAACGCCAAATTTGGGTTTCGGCCCGATCCCCCGGGAAAGGCCGGTCGTGGGCCACCGAGGGTACCCCTTGACCCCCGGAATACTCTCCAGGTAGACTACAGGAGGTAATCCCAAAAAAGGAAAGGTCTAGAGTTACTAGTGATGAAGCGTGGGTATGTCTCATGACAGCCCGTTCACAAATTACGGATGAATGTTCTGATTACCAGTAAAACATATCTTCCGAAACCAAAAAAACTCTTATAAACTCGGGTGGAAATTTTACCCATGTTTTTCCTCCACCCCCTTATTACAAGATGACATTAATAATATTTTAAAGATAAAAAGAAATGTAAAAATCATCCAAGAGCCACAAATCAGATGGATACGACCAGTTTGTCAAGTCAAAAACCAACCCCGGGGAGTGCGGGTTTTACGTAACTTGACGATAGTCATTTTCAACGTGACGGGTGGTTAACGGACAATAATCAAAACAGTGGCCCCCCAGAACTGCAAAGACTCTAAAATGCTTTAACAGGTTAGGGGCATGCCAAAAAATTTGGGTTGACAACGAGAATGAAGTTTAAATGCTCGGCGCACCCCTCACAGTCGTTTTAAAATTTTATATGCCTGATCACTTTTAAAACCGATAAATATCTAATAATTAAAACTTTTTTAAACATTTGCAGTACCCCGGGAAATATTCTGTTCCTTTTTGGATTATTCAAAATTAAACTTTTTAAATATTCGGCGTGCAACTTGACATCAACGGGAACACATCTCATAAATATCCATCGTTCGGTTATTTAAAAGTCACGCTGAGCGGAATATTGGAGGCACCAAAACAAGTCAGAAGACGAGTTGAGGGGGAAAAAAAAAAAGAGGCGGTGATGAAACGGGAAAAAGAGGTACAGGAGATTATGGTAACAGTTAAGTAATATTTAATATATTTGTGGAATTGGTGGTATAGTAGCTGGAGTAGTATTTGTAGAAATATAGCTGGGTAAATCGCGTAGTAAAAAAAAAGGGTTTTTAACTTTGTTCCATATTGATTAAACATTGTGCCCCTGACCTCTCAATATTCAAAATCATATAACACCCACCATCCCTTGGCATTAGATGTTTTCTTAAACTAAAGTATTCGTTCTTATTTTACAGTTGCTATTACCGTACCCCACCCCACCACCACACTACTCACGCACTATTTTCTGCTTCTATACTACTACTACTACTTTTTTTCTTTTTCTACTACTTTTAAAAAACTACTTTTATACGCCACTACAAAAATACTACTCGACTTTCCTTTTTCTGCTTTCTGGTGTTTCGTAAAACCCGAGAAAAAACTAACAATCGCTCTCTCTTTTAACTTGTCTTCTACATAACCCGTTTTCTGGCCAAAAATATAAAAAAATAATGCTCCAAAGGGGACGGGCCGAAAAGTCGTCTAAAAATTGGGCCCCCTAACCCTAGTATTTTTAAAAATTTTCTACACGGCATTCTGTTTTTTTTTTTCTTTTAAAATAAAACATGAAACTTTAAGACTATTTTGCTTTTAAATATTGTAATTTTTTAAAAGAGAGAACAAACACAACTTCTCATTTTGATAATGTTATTTCTAAAAATTATGTAATTTATGATCTATCGCCTCTTACCCCTTCCCTGATAATCATATGCGCCTCTCACCGC
Source organism: Cherax quadricarinatus (assembly GCF_026875155.1). NCBI lineage: Eukaryota > Metazoa > Arthropoda > Malacostraca > Decapoda > Parastacidae > Cherax > Cherax quadricarinatus. The sequence continues at coordinate 22,740,810 of NC_069467.1, forward strand.
TCGTAAGTGCTATTCTGCCGTTCACCCACTGAGTATCAAAAGCCCTTCTGATCTTCAAATTTTGTCAAATTTTCGCCTCTCACCCCTCAGTGATAAAATATCGGGGCCCCAACCCCCAGTGGTGTTTATATATGCCCTCACCCCCCAGTGAGGATCATATACCGCGCCAACCCCATGAGTGATCATATATGCTCCAACGCCAGGAGGGTCAAAAACCGCTCTCAAAACCCCCAGTGATGACAATACTGCGTCTCAACGCTCAGTGAGTGACATTACTGCTTCAACCCCCAGTGAGTGATCATTAAAGCGTCCAACCCCAGTGATGATCATATACTGGTCTCAACCCCGTAGTGATCATATACTCCCCCCCCCCTCATGGTGATCAAAATACGCCTTCCACCCCCATGATGATCAATACTGCGTCTCAACCCCATGAGTGATCAATTTCTGCGGCCAACCCCATGAGTGGGGCAATATGCCTCCACCCCTATGAGTGATCATATACTGCGTCCAACCCTCAGTGAGTGATCAAACTGCCCCCTCACCCCTCAGTGGTGATCTATACTGCCTCCCCCACCCCTCGTAGTGATCAAAAACTGCGTCTAACCCCCAGTGAGTGATCAATACTGCCTTCACCCCCATTTAGTGATCAAAACTCGTCTCAACCCCCGTGGGTCATATACTGCCTTCAACCCTCAGTGAGTGTTTATTAACTGCGTCTCAACCCCCAGTGAGTGATCATATACTGCCTCTCACCCCCCGTGAGTGTCATATACTGCCCCTCACCCCCCCGTGAGGATATTCTGCCCTCTAAAGCTAGTGAGTGCTCATAACTGCGCTACCCTCAGGGGTGATCATAACTGCCCCTCCCTCTCAGTGGTGATCATAAAGCCCCTTACCCCTTAGTGTTGTCATATACTGCTCTCACCCCCCATGAGTGATCATACAGCCCCCCTTCCCCCTCTTTAGTGTGGACATATACTGCCCCCACCTCTCAGTGGTATCATTACGCCTTTACTTCTTTTGGGGTGACATATACTGCGTTTCCCCCCCCAGTAGTGATCATACACTGCCCCTCCCTTCATGTGTAATATATGCCCCTTTACCCTCGGTGGATCATATACTGCCCCACCTCTCAGTGTGTGTCTACAAGCCTCTCACTCTCATTTGTGATCATGAAATAGTCCTCCTTTTCTCTATAGTGATCATATACGCCTCTTTACCCCTCAGTAATTAATCTTAATACTTCCCCCCTCCCCCTACCTCACTTTTTCTCTCAGGAATGGTGGATATCTTCCCCCCTTTCATGAATCTTCTCTTTCTTCCCTCGGTGTTTATCATATCTGCCTCTCCCCTTCGTTTGTGTTTTTTTTTGTGTTTTTTTAAAAATCGTGAGTGATATAAACTTCCTTCATTCCCTCAGTGTGTGCTTATACAATCTCTTCTTTTTAGTGTGTGATCAATTTGGGGGCTCTCAAACTTCGTTTTTTATTTAGCTGTTTCTCACCCCTTAGGTGGATCTTTTGCTGCCTCCACCCCTCATGTCTTTGAACATGAATGCCTCTGAACTTCTATTGTGTCTGTGGGTTTGTGGGTGTGTCTGTTTGTGTCTGTGTGTGTTTGTGTGCGTGTGCTGTATATATCGTATGCTTCCCCCATCACTTTCTAAAAACAGAATCATATCCCTCCCTCATGTTTTTATAACTAGAACCCGAGAGAGAGAGAGAGAGAGAGAGAGAGAGAGAGAGAGAGGAGAGAGAGAGAGAGAGAGAGAGAGAGAGAGAGAGAGAGAGAGAGAGAGAGAGAGAGAGAAAGATTTACAGTTACGTACTTGTTTCTTCAGCAACGCAACTATGTTTTCGGTGTCGTATTTTTAGTAACATGTTCATTAGATCTATTTTAATTAATTTCTAAGTTGCAGTACTAATTAACCAAACTTCAGGTTGAAAGTTAAGACACATGTGCTACTTCTGGATATCTTTATTGTAGACGTTTCGCCATCCAGTGGCTTTATCGATATAGATTAAAAGACATAATTAGAAGACAAAAGAACTATATACAAAAGATGAGGTAATCAGTCCCTCAGCCTTGGAGTTAGTGTTCACAGCATCGTGGTGGTGGAGAATCTGGAGCAAAGGCAAGGAGGCTGGCGGTTATTTAGGCGTCAGTGGATAGGGACGTGTAGCAGATGAGGGCATAGTCACTGGTAGGCGGGATTCCCCAGTGGAAGTAGATCCTTCCAAAAGGGATGGGTTAGTTGTAGTAGTTACATCGCCACGATGCTGTGAACACTAACTTCAAGGCTGAGGGACTGATTACCTCCTCTTTTGTATATAGTTCTACTGTCTTCTAATTATTTACTTATTTTTTTATTTTCACACTGGCCGATTCCCACCAAGGCAGGGTGGCCCGAAAAAGAAAAACTTTCACCATCATTCACTCCATCACTGTCTTGCCAGAAGGGTGCTTTACACTACAGTTTTTAAACTGCAACATTAACACCCCTCCTTCAGAGTGCAGGCACTGTACTTCCCATCTCCAGGACTCAAGTCCGGCCTGCCGGTTTCCCTGAACCCCTTCATAAATGTTACCTTGCTCACACTCCAACAGCACGTCAAGTATTAAAAACCATTTTGTCTCCATTCACTCCTATCAAACACGCTCACGCATACCTGCTGGAAGTCCAAGCCCCTCGCACACAAAACCTCCTTTACCCCCTCTCTCCAACCTTTCCTAGGCCGACCCCTACCCCGCCTTCCTTTCACTACAGACTGATACACTCTTGAAGTCATTCTGTTTCGCTCCATTCTCTCTACATGTCCGAACCACCTCAACAACCCTTCCTCAGCCCTCTGGACAACAGTTTTGGTAATCCCGCACCTCCTCCTAACTTCCAAACTACGAATTCTCTGCATTATATTCACACCACACATTGCCCTCAGACATGACATCTCCATTGCTCCAGCCTTCTCCTCGCTGCAACATTCATCACCCATGCTTCACACCCATATAAGAGCGTTGGTAAAACTATACTCTCATACATTCCCCTCTTTGCCTACAAGGACAAAGTTCTTTGTCTCCACAGACTCCTAAGTGCACCACTCACTCTTTTTCCCTCATCAATTCTATGATTCACCTCATCTTTCATAGACCCATCCGCTGACACGTCCACTCCCAAATATATGAATACATTCACCTCCTCCATACTTTCTCCCTCCAATCTGATATCCAATCTTTCATCACCTAATCTTTTTATCCTCATAACCTTACTCTTTCCTGTATTCACCTTTAATTTTCTTCTTTTGCACACCCTACCAAATTCATCCACCAATCTCTGCAACTTCTCTTCAGAATCTCCCAAGAGCAGTGTCATCAGCAAAGAGCAGCTGTGACAACTCCCACTTTGTGTGTGATTCTTTATCTTTTAACTCCACGCCTCTTGCCAAGACCCTCGCATTTACTTCTCTTACAACCCCATCTATAAATATATTAAACAACCACGGTGACATCACACATCCTTGTCTAAGGCCTACTTTTACTAGGAAATAATTTCCCTCTTTCCTACATACTCTAACTTGAGCCTCACTATCCTCGTAAGAACTCTTCACTGCTTTCAGTAACCTACCTCCTACACCATACACTTGCAACATCTGCCACATTGCCCCCCTATCCACCCTGTCATACGCCTTTTCCAAATCCATAAATGCCACAAAGACCTCTTTAGCCTTATCTAAATACTGTTCACTTATATGTTTCACTGTAAACACCTGGTCCACACACCCCTACCTTTCCTAAAGCCTCCTTGTTCATCTGCTATCCTATTCTCCGTCTTACTCTTAATTCTTTCAATAATAACTCTACCATACACTTTACCAGGTATACTCAGCAGACTTATCCCCTATAATTTTTGCACTCTCTTTTATCCCCTTTGCCTTTATACAAAGGAACTATGCATGCTCTCTGCCAATCCCTAGGTACCTTACCCTCTTCCATACATTTATTAAATAATTGCACCAACCACTCCAAAACTATATCCCCACCTGCTTTTAACATTTCTATCTTTATCCCATCAATCCCGGCTGCCTTACCCCCTTTCATTTTGCCTACTGCCTCACGAACTTCCCCACACTCACAACTGGCTCTTCCTCACTCCTACAAGATGTTATTCCTCCTTGTCCTATAAACGAAATCACAGCTTCCCTATCTTCATCAACATTTAACAATTCCTCAAAATATTCCCTCCATCTTCCCAATACCTCTAACTCTCCATTTAATAACTCTCCTCTCCTATTTTTATCTGACAAATCCATTTGTTCTCTAGGCTTTCTTAACTTGTTAATCTCACTCCAAAACTTTTTTTTATTTTCAACAAAATTTGTTGATAACATCTCACCCACTCTCTCATTTGCTCTCTTTTTACATTGCTTCACCACTCTCTTAACCTCTCTCTTTTTCTCCATATACTCTTCCCTCCTTGCATCACTTCTACTTTGTAAAAACTTCTCATATGCTAACTTTTTCTCCCTTACTACTCTCTTTACATCATCATTCCACCAATCGCTCCTCTTCCCTCCCGCACCCACTTTCCTGTAACCACAAACTTCTGCTGAACACTCTAACACTACATTTTAAACCTACCCCATACCTCTTCGACCCCATTGCCTATGCTCTCATTAGCCCATCTATCCTCCAATAGCTGTTTATATCTTACCCTAACTGCCTCCTCTTTTAGTTTATAAACCTTCACCTCTCTCTTCCCTGATGTTCTATTCTCCTTGTATCCCATCTACCTTTTACTCTCAGTGTAGCTACAACTAGAAAGTGATCTGATATATCTGTGGCCCCTCTATAAACATGTACATCCTGAAGTCTACCCAACAGTCTTTTATCTACCAATACATAATCCAACAAACTACTGTCATTTCGCCTTACATCATATCTTGTATACTTATTTATCCTCTTTTTCTTAAAATATGTATTACCTATAACTAAACCCCTTTCTATACAAAGTTCAATCAAAGGGCTCCCATTATCATTTACACCTGGCACCCCAAACTTACCTACCACACCCTCTCTAAAAGTTTCTCCTACTTTAGCATTCAGGTCCCCTACCACAATTACTCTCTCACTTGGTTCAAAGGCTCCTATACATTCACTTAACATCTCCCAAAATCTCTCTCTCTCCTCTGCATTCCTCTCTTCTCCAGGTGCATACACGCTTATTTTGACCCACTTCTCGCATCGAACCTTTACTTTAATCCACATAATTCTTGAATTTACACATTCATATTCTCTTTTCTCCTTCCATAATTGATCATTTACCATTACTGCTACCCCTTCCTTTGCTCTAACTCTCTCAGATACTCCAGATTTAATCCCATTTATTTCCCCCCACTGAAACTCTCCTACCCCCTTCAGCTTTGTTTCGCTTAGAGCCAGGACATCCAACTTCTTTTCATTCATAACATCAGCAATCATCTGTTTCTTGTCATCCGCACTACATCCACGCACATTTAAGCATCCCAGTTTTATAAAGTTTTTCTTCTTCTCTTTTTTAGTAAGTGTCTACAGGAGAAGGGGTTACTAGCCCATTGCTCCCGGCATTTTAGTCGCCTCATACGACACTCATGGCTTACGGAGGAAAGATTCTTTTCCACTTCCCCATGGACAATAGAAGAAATAAAGAAGAACAAGAGCTATTTAGAAAAAGGAGAAAAACCTAGATGTATGTCTTCTAATTATGTCCTAGAATCTGTATTGATAAAGCCACTGGATGGCGAAACGTCTACAATGAAGATATCCAGAAGTTGCACATATGTCTTAACTTTCATATTGTCGGTATTTTATACCTTTCTTGCACAAACTTTAGGTTCACTGCAGCGCTTGAGTAAGACACATGTTCAGTAATTTAATATTTTTATCTCGAAATGTTTGGCCATCTCAGGAGGTTATTATCTGAAGTTATGGAACCTAATACACTTCAGTTTCGTGGGACTGATCACCTCAAACTTACTCCTAGGAGGCGAAGGGAATGGTCACCTCATATACATATTTCCATTACTTCTGCTTAACAGATGAAACAAATCGTTATTAACGCTATTTGTTTCAACATATCGGCCGTATCCCACCGATGGAGGGTCACCTAAAACGGAAAATGAAAGTTTATTCTTTTAAATTTATTAATGTATACAGGAGAAGGGAGTTACTAACCCCTTGCTATCAACATATTAGTCGCTTATTACGTCATACACAACTTACTGAGGAAGAATTCTGTTCCATTTTCCCGTGGAGATAAAAGGAAATAAAGAAGAACAAAAACTACTTAAAAATAGAAGAAAACCCAAAAGTATATATATATGTCGTGCCGAATAGGTAGAACTTGCGATCTTGGCTTAAATAGCAACGCTCTTCTTGCCATATAGGACAAGTGAAAATTTGTGTATGCAATAATTTCGCCAAAATCATTCTGAACCAAACGAAAAAAATATATTTCACTGTGCTTGTTTAGTATTAAATTATTGTAAACATATCTAAAATATATTTAGTTGGGTTAGGCTAAAATAAATTGATCTTGTTATAATAAGGTTAGGTAAGTTATTAAGATTCTTTTGATGCAAAATTAAAAATGTTTACATTAACATTAATGAAAAAAATATATATCTTTAAACTTACAAGAGAAAATTTTAGAAAGGACTTAATTTTAAATGAGTTCTTGCTAATTGACCAGTTTTACATATTCGGCACGACATATATGTATGTATATATATATATATATATATAGCTGGAATGGGGACCCTCATCCTCAGAGAAGACAATAAACGTACCTCAGGGAAAACTCAAGGTTCTCCCCGGAGCTGTTTGAATATTTTCTTCTCCTACCACCCCCTATATTTATATTCTATGTGAACATTTATTAATAAACAAAATACATTTACAGAAAAAAACATAAACATGAATACAATGGCACAATGTATCAAAGATGATGAATTTCCTCCAGCTCCTCCGAGGCTGGACGTGAGCCAAGTATGCAGCAAGCATTTCCCCTCTGGATGGCGACGCTGAGGCGCTGGAACATGAAAGTGGCTGCCCTTGGGTCCCTGGTGGTGTCGATGAGTCTGGAACCCAATTCTTTAAGGAAACGTGTGGCATTTTTTCCCCATGATCCCAAGGTCTCTGATCCCACTGGGACAAATTGATACTGTTGGCTAATGTCCCTGTACTTGCTGATCTTGTACTCCTCCCTGTGGTCAGCAGCTCCTCCCTGTCGCCCCACACTGTGATGGATATAGGTTTCAGCCAGTGTGGACACACAGGTATAGTCCCATGCTAAGAGCTTGCCATTCTTCCAAGGATAGATGGTGATCCCGTCGGGGCGGTTTGCTGGGTTGTGGGTATTGTTTGCTGCAAGTGATCGTGGCTCCCTCTCGGCAGGGCATCCAGCTGTAGCAAGGGTTCTCTTAATGATGTCGTTGACCTCATTGTGTCTTGCATGCCAGCCCTTGGTTTTGGAACAGTTAAGACCATGTAGACCGTATTGGTCTGCTTGCACTTCGCCGCAAATACACATATATTCTGTGTGAATTGGGGCAGCAAGGCGCAGAGCCACTGCAATACGGAGGGTCTTAGGGTCGAGTCGCGTTCCCATTGCCGATATGGGAACTGTTTGGAGGAAGTCCCCGGAGTGAGGTGCACTCACAGCCTGGAGACGGGCAATCTCCCTATCTGATGTTGCAGCCCTGAGCATGTTGGCAAGCACCTTTTCAGCAATTGGGCTATCCCAGCTTGACTGTTTGTGAGCCAGTGCTGCACTAGGGTTTGGTGCTGGAGCAGCAAGAGTCTCCCATTCGGTGATGGCACTGACATAGCTAGGGTCTTCTATTCCTGCTGAGTCACTGAGGGTGTCAGGAAGAATTTGTCTTATCAACTCGTTTGATGCAATGGAAGAGGATAGGAAAGCTGGTAGAGCAATCTGGGAGGATCTGCGTACTCCTAGCCCTCCAAGCCTGACCGGAAGTGAGGCTTGCAACCACTGTCCATCGTCAAGGGAAAGATTCAATACACTCTCTAGCATGGCCTTCAGGAGAGAGTCATATTCCTTGAGTTTTGGACTGCTGAAGGCTGGGGAGCATCTCAGAAAATAGGTAAGTTTTGGGGTTGACAGGCACCTGGTGAGTAGGTAGAAGGCATCGTGTGTGTCAATGTCTTTCATCCTGCTTTCCATCGTCCGGAGGTCTGAGACTTTTTTTCCTAGGATCAGATCGATGGCATTGGACCCAAGAGGAGCACCGAGGAGAGTGCTATTGGCTGGATCAATATATCATATATATATATATATATGTAGAGAGAATGGAGCGAAACAGAATGACTTCAAGAGTGTATCAGTCTGTAGTGGAAGGAAGGCGGGGTAGGGGTCGGCCTAGGAAAGGTTGGAGAGAGGGGGTAAAGGAGGTTTTGTGTGCGAGGGGCTTGGACTTCCAGCAGGCGTGCGTGAACGTGTTTGATAGGAGTGAATGGAGACGAATGGTTTTTAATACTTGACGTGCTGTTGGAGTGTGAGCAAAGTAACATTTATGAAGGGGTTCAGGGAAACCGGCAGGCCGGACTTGAGTCCTGGAGATGGGAAGTACAGTGCCTGCACTCTGAAGGAGGGGTGTTAATGTTGCAGTTTAAAAACTGTAGTGTAAAGCACCCTTCTGGCAAGACAGTGATGGAGTGAATGATGGTGAAAGTTTTTCTTTTTCTGGCCACCCTGCCTTGGAGGGAATCGGCCAGTGATGATAATAATATATATATATATATATATATATATATATATATATATATATATATATATACACACACACACACACACACACGTGTGTGTGTGCGTGTGCGTTTGTATGTACTCACCTAGCTGTATTCACCCAGTTGTAATTACAGGGGTCGAATTATAGCTCCTGGCCCCGCCTTTTCACTGGTCACTACACTCTTCCTGCTCCATGAGCTTTATCATACCTCTTGTTAAAGCTGTGTATGGATCCTGCCTCCACTTCATCACTTCCCAAATTTTTCCACTTCCTGACAAT